>QEPC01002001.1:2548932-2571150 GCA_003113815.1 Sphenodon punctatus | reverse complement strand
TTAGTGATTTAGTTTTAGTGTTTGTAGGAGTAGGTCTGTGTACTTATTAGATAATCCATTTAGTTCATAGCATTTAGAATAGTTAATAGCAGTTATATTTAGTGTAGATAGATAATATTAGATAAAAAATAAAAAATAAAAAAACCAAATAAAAAACAAGAGAAAACCATATAAAACCCAATAAAAAACCAAAAAACCCATATAAAAACAAAAAAAAATACCCATAACAACATTTCCCGAATGGCCGAACGGCCAAACGGAACAGCCGCACGGCCTAACCGAACGGCCTGTTCGGACGACCGAACCGAACAGCAGAACCCGAATTCAGCGAACTAACCGAACAACCGAACGGATGAACCGAACGCAGCCGAACCGAAATGGCCGAACCCGAACCGCAATCTGTTCGTCCATCCCTACCAGGAGTGATTTCTGAGGGCCTTGACTCCTTCTCATACCATGATCAACGAGACACTAGCTTTTGATGCCTAGTAGATCACAATCTATCTGTTTGTCACCCTTGCCTTAGAAAGCTTTGGACAGAAAGTAAAGTTACACAATGGGTGTCTTCAGATGGATGTGGTGGTGCTCAATCCCAGAGCAAGTCCGGGGGTGCACCCCCACATCTGCCCACTTGCAGCTGTGCCTGGGGTCATTTTAAATGACCCAGTGGCTGCTGTGGCCTGCAGTCTGCCCTCGCAGTGCCCCCTACCTCACACCATAGAGCTGTGGGCAGATCAGCTGCTGCTGTAGGCTACTGCCCGCAGCTCTGTGAAATTGCCCGGGGCAATCCGCGGCCAGGAGGGGAGCTGCAGCAGCCATTCGCCGAGTAGATGGACCACTACTCCAGCCAGTGCCCCAGGTTCAGCCCACTCCACTGGTGGTGTTCTGGGATCTCCCGGAGCACCGCTTGTGGAGCTGGAGCAGAGCAGGTGCCACATCTGGAGACCCACTTTTACATGAACAGACTGCCTGGGTGTGAGGTGGAGCAGAACCGCGAGTGTGATTTATCTAAAAGCACCCAATATCTCACAAACTATAGGGATAATTTGTGCTTAATTTGTAGGGATGGGACTTTTGGTATTGCCGAGAACCAAATGTACCTGGTAATGACTCTGTTGGATTAATCAGATATCTCGATTCTTTTCTCAGTGTCGGCGGTATCAGATCTTTTGCATTGTTTTTTTAATTGGATTTTTAACATTGCGGTTTTCCCATTGAAGTCAATGGGGAAAACCGCAACGTTAAAAATCCAATACTGGGAGAACCAAGAACCGATAGGAGAACTGGTAGACAGCGATCTGATACTGATAGAAATGGAGATTTTGCCAAAAGTCCAACCCCTATTAGTTTTTAAGAAATGAATTTCTGGGTCCTTCGCCTGCCCCATAAGCCATGCCTCGAAGCCACGTCCCCTGCCCCAGAGCTTGTCAGAGCAGGAAACTGCATCCTAGTCTCCAGTAGCAACCCAGTCACTGGACACCCTGCCTCTCTAGAGTTAAATATAAAAGAGCAGATCTTGTGATTTAGTTCCATATGACAATCAGGGTAGGGGATGGGGCAGGAAGGCCATTAATGAAAACCAAATAAACCATCTAGGTTTTCTTTAGCTTTTGTTTCCAACCCTGAAATAGCCATTATCAGCCTTTTCCTGGTCTTTCACATGTTGGGGTGCACACTCCTACTTAGAACATTTCCCAGGACTCTATTTGAATTTAATTGGCAGAAATGAGGCCTAGCAAGACTCCTCAAAAATTAAGCCCTGGGGAGAATTCAGACAGGCCAAAAGTGTCAGGGACCAAACTGTCAGTGACCAGAGAAAGGTCTAAATCCCAAGGTCCCTCTCACGGAAAAAAGGGTCCCTCAGAGTAACATTTGGCCCTGGTGCTCACAAGAGCTGTGGGTCCTGCTTCATCATTTTATTTATTTATTTATTTTATAAATTTTTACCCCGCCCCTCCTGCCATGCAGCTCGGGGAGGCTTCCAAGCATTTAAAAATACAATAAAATCAGTTTAAAACAATCATAAATATTATAAAAATATTAAACAGGGCTAAAATACAAACTGAAACCAAAAATAGGTGGGGGAACTAAAACCCCACCCTACTCACCCTCCCTCCCAAAGGCCTGGGCGAACAGCCAGGTCTTACAATTTTGCTGGAATGTTAATAGGCTAGGGGCCAGGCGAACTTCCTCCAGAAGGGAGTTCCACAGCCGCGGCCCCACTACCGAGAATGCCCTCTCCATCGTGGCCCCCCGCTTAACACGGGGGACCTCCAGGAAGGCACCCCCGGCAGACCGCAGGAGCCGCTCTGGGGCACGGAGGGCGAGGCGGTCCCTAAGGTATGAGGGGCCGAGACCGTGTAGGGCTTTATAAACCATCACCAGCACCTTGAACTTGGCTCNCTGGGTATCTCCCGTATAACCATCCCTGGGGGGAACCCAGTTATTATTCTCCTCCCAGCCTGTCTTCAAGGGCACCAACTCCCGGGGACAGGAACACACTCACACAAGGATAGGGGAAGGGGATAGGGGACAAGTCAAGGGGGGGGGAATACAAAGGGTGCTTCCTACACTCACTCGTACCAGTCCTCACACACTCTCACACAAGGGAACAGGGAAGGGGACGGGGGTTCAACACCATACAAATTCACACTTAGCTCCTCAAGTGCTTGTTCGGGAAAGACTCCTCTCTCTCCTCCGCCAGGGCCAGTCCAAGGTCCAGATCACCGGCGAAACTCTGATGGTTCGCCGATGCTCTTATCCTCTCCCCTGCACCACCACATCCCTGCCCTCAGCAAGCTATTGCTGTGCATGTCATGCGGCACTACTCTGCTGGGCCCCGCCTCCTGCTCCATGCATGCAGTGGCTGCTCCCGGAGATATCAGGAGGTGCCGCTGTCCTCCAGCCCCGCCTCTCATGCTCTGCATTTTGATCATATCACCAGCTGTGCCAGGAGGCGCCGCCGGCTGCGGCCCAGGTCAGCAACCTGGTCGTCTAGCAACCCGACCGCCACCTCCCCGCCACAGCGGCCGGCCACGCCCTGGCTGTCCCCCTGCCCTGCGCCCTCCATGAGTCATGACAAAAAGTGACTTATCGAAACTGGAATTTGTTCAGAACCCTATGATTAAGTCTTACTCTTGAGGAGTAAGTGTCAATGAAGTTTTAATGGACTAGATAAAAATTCTAATCCTGTGCATTTATTATTCTAAGTTGCTTTTTCCCTTTCTTGTACCCCCCTCCCCCGAAAAACCCGAGGAGAAACAAGTGAATAATAGGAGATTTTTTTAACAATATAAAATAGCTTTAAGTAGTTTATTCTGTTTTGACATATTTCTACAGAAAAGTCTCCCAAGAATCAGAGCTGCATTCAGCAGTTGGCTGTGTCGTTTGGAAAGGCAACAGTAGCTAAAGCAATCTAGCACGGGGGAGGCAGTAATCAAAATCTGAAAGCAATACATTAAAATTTAATATGTGCAAACACAAGCAATGTTGAGTTGAAGTAGCAGCAGGTATTACTGATATTCGAGGAGAAAGGACCCAACACATTTTACACAGTTCAGGGCAATAAACATGATTTAAACAGAGTACCAGTGGAGAATACAAGTAAAATCTTGTTAGTTTATTAGCATCATGAGGCTGGGTAATGTTTACACAGCACTAGAGCTGAGAGTATTAACCCAGTTTAATATCAAATGTAACAGCTGGCAACTAAAGTGTGAACAAGTCTGGGTGACTGGGGTGTGACAATTTCTTTGGCTGCTATAATTTTGTGAGGTGCCAAGCCAAGTCATTTGCTCTTTGGTTTGCAACACTGACGCCCTGGCCCCTGTAATATTTATAGAGATTCAGACAGCCCCATAGAACTCCGACAATGCAGTCACACCTCGGTCAGTTCCTTAAGACAATAGTTCTTAAAAGGGGGAGGGGGGTAGTTCCCCAGAGAGAATGTAGAAGGTATTGGGGGGGCGGGGGAGGAGAACTGGCACAAGGCCCACTCTAAGTGAGTTAGGGGAGCCACTTCTCGCAGTTTGACCCTGAGGCTTTCATAGGCCAAAATGGGAGTCTCAGAACCAGTGTGTGAGAAGGACCAACCCAAGTTAGGGGGTATTTCCAAAATGATGGGGTAACAAGGGGGAAGAGAGTGAGAGAGAACGGGGGGAGAGAGAAAGGAAGCAACATGAGGCTGGGAAGGGGGTGTAGGAGAGGCAGCAAGGTGTATGCATCAGTGTGTGTGGGGAGAGGCATCGATTATCACAAACAAGAGAAATGGGGAGGGCACAGTTTAAGAAGTTTGAGTGTGATTACCTTAAGGTACGCTTTCTGAAAGAGCTCATTCATGCAGCACAGCACCCTTTTCCCTTGAGAGCTTACTTACCACTGGTTCCTTAATTTGCATGAACCTTGCCCCCCTAGCAATACATTCACACAGGCCTGACACCGTAGGATTTGTGTGATCCTCTGGGAAGTAACGTGCTTCGAATGATATCCTTTTTTGGACCAAGTGTTGTTGGTGGAAATAAGCACGCTTTTGGGCCACACAGGGCCCTTCCTCAGGCATGTAGCATAGCCAGCAGAATCTACATATGACAGGGTCTTAGAGTGGCAGAGAGAGACACACAGGCCCTTTTCACACAAGACGGTGCCACTCATGCCCATGCAGCGGATCTGCGTGGGCATGAGTGGTACCGTCTCGTGTAAATCCTGCGGCCAGTGAGTGGGGGTGCGTGCGCGCTCCCACGAAACATGCATCCCCACTCACCTCCCATGCATCCCCACAATGGAGCAACCAGGAAAAACAGCATCCACGCTCTGCCTACGCTGCGGCTTGCACCCCCACCCCCCACGCAGCCATGACCCATGTAAAAAGAGCCATAGAGTAGGAAATAGCCACAAGCGATACAAACGTATAATATAGAATATGAAGGAACGAGGTATATACGGAGGCAGGAAAGAGTGGAGTTAGATAACATGAGATGGCTGGTGTGTGTTTTTTTATAGTGCCAGACATTAAAAATAGAGCTATAAAAACAGAGCTGTTAAGGATGTGTGTAGGTGTAGGAGATAGACTTGGTTGAGAGTAAGGGGTGGGGGTGGGTGGGAACAGCTAGGTGAAGTGAAATTGCATAAGAAAGGAACTGGGAACAAGTGACGCAAGGTAGAATCTACATATGACGAGGACTATGAGAGGCAGAGAGGGAGACAGGCCGGGGAAAAAAAATCTACACATAAGGTACACAGTATTATAAACAGAATCTGAAGAAACTTGGTAATGAAAGTTAAAAACGCAGAAGACTGTAAATTACATATTTATATAGTGGCTGGAGAAATTTAGGTCCCTGTTAAAGTCCATTATTTTTGGTGTCAAAGTTATGAATTTTAGTTCCCCGACTCATCTCTTCAGGGTGTTGTGCAGGTTTCCTTTGAAAATTAGGGCTGTCAGAAATGGAATGGTCTTGTTGGGAGAAGTGACTGCCGACTGTGGGATCAGTGGCTTTGTTCAAAATGGTATGTCTGTGTGAGTTCATACATAGGTGTAAAGGTTGTTGAGTTTCACCAGCGTAGTTTCCATGGTGGCATTTGGTGCACTGAATTAAATACACTGTGTTTTGGAATTTGCTGGTGTAGTTGCCTTGTGTTTGGAATGGTTTTTAATGGGAGATGTGGACGGTGGTGGTGGTGGTGGTGGTAGAAATGGGTTGGCAGGTTTTGCATGTACTGATTTGGCATGGTCTTGTTCTTACTGATGTTGGGATGTCCTGGGTGTTAGGTAGTTTGCTCCAGATGATTGGTTGAGAGACATTCAGGGGTTATTTGAAGGCCAAAAGAGGTGGTTCAGGGAACATTTTTCTTAGGGTTTTGTCCCCATCAAATATGGGTTGTAGCTGTTTGATGATGCTATGTGTAGGTTCCAGCGTGGGGTGGCAGGTGAAGACAAGGGATGTACAGCTGGAGGGCAGGGTTCTTTCTTCCTGTATTTTAACAAGTTCTCTTGAGGGAACTGGGTGGCTTGTTCTATGATTCAGTCTACTTCTCCGTTAGTGTCCTTTTTTTGTGAAAGCAGTTTTAAGCCAAGCTTTCACAAAAGAGGGCACTTGTTTATTTAGACATGACAGGGACTTAGCTAGGTTGGAATAGGTCCTGATGCAGAAGACAGACTGCCATGCACCTCCTCTCCTGACAGTAAAGCACACCAGTGAGTGTGGGCCCCCAGACCCGTGGGCTACTGGGCCCCCATGTAGCTGCATCACCAGCACCTATTACAGCTATGCCACTGAAACAAGGGACTGTACGATGGTGCAATCAGACTATTCCTAGGGAGCCCCATGCAGCTGCACTAATGATGCCCAGCAGGAAAGAGGGATTCTCTACCTAGACTATAACCCCAGATGCAGAGATGCAACTAGGTTGGAATAGGCCCAGGTGCAAAAGATGGATGTGGGGCCCCCAGCAGTGCTCCTTTCTCATGCCACCTCTGCTCAAACCCCTCAAGTTGGTTCCTTCTTACAGAACACTATCAAGCTGCATGGTAAAGAAAGAAAATATCTTTTTTGGTTTACTGTTTCCTTTCAGGGATTCTGCTTAGATATAGGTATCTGATATTTATGGTTGCCACTTCTCGCAGATTGACCATGAGACTTCCGTAAGAGTCTCTGGCTTAAACCACAAGAATTGGTCATCCTACTGATATTATGGTTTCCTTACTCTGATGAAACACATATTGAGCCACTTTGGGTATTCTGATCTGCACCAAAAATCAATAGTATTCTACCCTTCAAAGCCAGCAGCATTCACTAAAGCAAGCATGCAGACCTTAAACAGGCTGATGTACAATCTAAACCAGGGGTGGGAAACCTTTGTCTTCCTCAGAGTCACTTTGAAATTTATTACAAGCTCCAAGGGTCATAAATGAGTAGGGACACTTAAAGCTACTGACTGCCCCAGCTCACCCACAGCCATCTGTCCCCTCACTCTCCGGGTAAGGGAGGGGGAGAAAAAGAGCAAAGGAGGAGGCTTCAGAGAAGGGGGTGGGCTTTGTGCACAGGATTGGGAAAGCAGGGGAAAGATTCAGATCATGAATCTGTAGCAGAGATACACCCCACGTGCTTGAGTGCATGCCCTCATCTCTGCTGCCTTTCCCTGGAGATATACTAAAATGAATGGCATGGAATGCCCATTGGAAATAATGGAGGAAACAAATGCCAATAAGAGAGATTTGTGCATAACTATGCTTTAACTTAATGGACTGTAAACAATACATTGGTGCTGCGTCTTCAGTAGGGAACAGAAATAAATGTGTGCGTGTTAAATGACAAAAAAGGGGTTGGGGAACAAGGGTGGAATAAGAGGGAGGAAGGCACAGGGAGTGAATGGAGTGACACGTGGTCTTGGGGAGTGGGTACAATGACAAGAAGCTTGGTAAAATGACAGGGAGAAGGCTATAGGGATTGAGTACCATGGCAAGGGATGGGATGGTGGGAGGATAGCACTGCTTCCCATGGGCTCCTTATTTCTCTCAATCACTTATTTCACCTAGAACCTTGTGATAATTTCCCCCCTGTCATTCCAACAAAAAACCTTGTCATTCCACCCACTCCTTATGGCCTCCTCATCATTCCAGTCATTCACTTGCCATTCCATTCACTCTTTCTGGTGCTTTCCTTTTCATTCCACACTGCCTTGTCCCCATTCCCAAACATGCAGCTTTGCATTCAGTCAGAGCCTATGGTCATTTGCAGATATCATTTTCAATGGGCATTTCCATTGCCTCCATTGTTTCCAATGGGCAAGCCATATCATTTGTTTTAGTACGTCCTTTACCTGAGGTCACTCTTACAGTACTTAACAGTAGGGAGGAACTGGATTCAGCTAGTCAGTGCCTCCAAGCCTTCTCCTCCTTCCTAGGGCATCTTTAGACATAACAAAGATCAGGTGTCAAAACCCCTAAGCACGTGTTTGGCTGTTGGGTGTAAATACCATAACAATCCCAACACCAATTTGGCCATCCGTTGAACACACGATGTGAGCACCATTGCATTACAAGGACAATTTGCATGTTTTGGCTGAACTTGTGGTCAACGTTGTGTCTAATGATATTGTGTGGCATGTTTAGCAGGTACAACATGGGGGACAAAGTGGCAGCACTTGCATGCCGAGATCGGGTGGTGAGCAAAACACCGATTTGCCCCAAGATGGGTTGTGTGTCTAAGCAGCACCACATGGTAAACACAGGACCAACCTGGTGTTCATATCAAGATCAAAACACACATCCAGACACCTGCTGACGTAAAGTCTAAAGACATCCCTATATATCCAGAAATCACAAAGTGGCCTCCTCTCCCACCCCTCTTCTCCTATTCCCTCCAAGTACTAGTGACTAGAACGAACTAGTCAGTGTCCCCAAGATTTCTTACTCTGTCCCAGCTAGCCTGCACCCCAAAGCCTTCCCATCCCTTCTCCTCCACCCAGCTAGCCAACACCTTCAAAGGCCCCTTCTCTTCCCCTCACGGCACTCTTCCTCCACCTGGAGCTAATCATCATAAAGCCTTTGCCTCTTCCCCTCAATCCCCCTCCTCTTCTCTCCAGTTAGCCAGTATTCCGAGGTCTACTCCCTCTTCTCCCCACACCAGTGCCTCAAGCCAGCTCTTCTCCCCCTCAAGCCCTTTTATTCAACCCCCCAGCTAACCAATCGTATTCTTATCCAAGAATAAGAGACTCTCTGATAAAGCCAGTATTTGTGCAAAACAAGAGGAACACGTATATGTAAAATGTTTCTTTGAAGCCACTCATTGTGAAGAGTTGAAAATTCTTCTTGAACAACTTTACCGCCCAAAGCCAGGCCTTCCCTGACCCAGACACCCTGGGAGTTGGGCTCTGCCTCCAGTTGAGGGAGAAAGGAGGAGGAAGAGGACTCTAGTGTTAGGGAGCATCTACAAAGCTTACAAATAATCTTCAGCGAATTGGGCTTCCCCAAAGCACCAGTTATTCCCTTACCAGCAGAAACTTCTCCCAGGTTCCTAGCTACTGTGAGGAGCTTGGAGATCTAACCAATTAACAGTGCACAGCAGCTGCAGGATTTCAGTTGTCCTGCAGAAGTGCTTAGTGGGAATCCCTGAACACCTAGCAATCCTGGACTCACCCTGAATTCATGGGTGATTCCACCTGCTGCATCTATTATAGCTATGCCCCTGCCCAGATGCTGCAAACTCCAGAGGACCATGGATAGGAGCAGCTTAGAGAAGTCCTCAGTCTTCTGGATTGTCTGACCTTGCTTTAGGGGCCCAGCAACCTCAGAGGGCCTTTTTACATGGGCCACAGCACATGGGGGTGTCAGTGTGCGCTGCAGTCAGTGTGCGGTGGGTGTAGACAGGGGCACACCCCTCTACACACACGGAGCAACTGCTGTTTTTGTCGGTTGTTCCATGTGTGGGCCGGGGGATGGGTGGAGGTGGGTGGGTGGGTGTGTATGCATGTGTGTGGGAACACACACGCCCCCACCTGCCACAGGATTTACACGAGACACACCCACGCATGAACACCTAGATTCCTGGGTGTTCATGCTGGGTGCTGCCTGTGTAAAAAGGGCCAAAGTCAGGGAGGTGGAAGCCACCACCCACATCTCCCTCTGATACCATTCCAGGTCAGAATCCAGAGCTGTTAGATGGAGCAAGATTGACTCTTCACACTATGACAAAAGGTTTCTGTCTGCATTTGTCCTACCAGAAGCGGCCCAGGGTGCCCTCTAGGGCTTCTTAGGTAAATATCACACAGTCTGCTGCTCTTCATATTTTCAAGTGGATGGTTGTGTCTCTTTATTTAATGCATTTGACCATGACTCCTCCCAGGTGCTTTTATGCACTTGAAGTGCAAGTAGCTGCGGTGGGAGGTTTCTCCGTTAAAACCTCAAGTGTGTCCTTTCTTGTCTACAGAAATGTCTCTGGAGCTTCTTCGTCTCCACGAGGGGAGCAATACATTGGGCATCTCCTTGAGGAGCAGTAATTATCTACCTCTAATTGCTGCTCTCCCAAGGTGTAGGGTGTAATAAATTAACACTCTCTCTGGATTTTGGGGATATTTGTTTATATTCATTAATAGTACTGTGGTAACCAAAGGTTCCAACAAATGAGACAATAGGTGGGACTTAAAGAAATAAGGCTTGATTGGAGCCGAGTCATGACTGAGGTAGAATAAGGGTGCATATTCACATGCGCATGGAAGTGTCCTTACAAGGCTGGGAGAAAACATCTCCGATTGCAAATCTCACAGATTTTCCTGTGTAAATGCACGATTCCGCATAATTTCTGCTTTCATGTACATTTACAAGACTGATGGACAGGGCTGTGAAATCCAACTCTTACAACTCTGGGAGAAAATGAGCATAAAAGCAGAAGTTACACGGAATAGTGCACTAACACGTAGACAAAAATCTGCGAGATTTGCAATCGAATGTTTTCTCCCAGCCTTGTAAGGACACTTTTGCGTATGTGTGAATGTGCACTCTAGAGAATATAAATAAATAAATAAATAAATAATAGAGAGAGAGTCTAGTGCAGTGGGGAAGAACTTCAGGCCCTGGGGCTAAATATGGCCCATGGATAGTTTCTGTTTGTCCCCTTTCCAATTCCTGGAACTCGCCCCGGGATTCAGTTCCTATTCAAAGCACTAAAAGACTGAACTCAGAGCAAGCAAGCAGAGATGAGGGCATGCCCATATGGATGGGGGACAGGTTCATGGCACAGATCTTTCTTCCTTTAAGCACCCTTGCTGCCAAATTCTGTGTGACCCTTGGAGCTTGTACTAATTTTCAAAGTGACTCCTGGGAAGGAAAACGTCGGGGGCGGTTGTCAGGAGGAAGTTGCGGATTTGAATCCATTATAGCTTCAGATCTGCGATTCAGATTATGGATTCATATTTAAATCTATTTTAAAAAAATAATAATAATAAAAAATCATTGCACATGCATAATAGCCTTTCTGCACATGTGCATCCTTTTTCAGAATTAGGAAAGGTCAGGTGGTCTGCACATGTGCAAAATGGCAGCTGTGCATGTGCAGACTGGCAGACTGGCTGCCCTTTTCAAAAATGGCGGTGATGCTGCCGCCGTCATTTTCAAAAAGGGTGTGCATGCGCAGAATGGCCCAGCAGCCATTTTGCACATGTGCAATCACTTTTTACATTATTATTATTTTTTTTAAAAAGGAACGGAGTGGCAGGAAGCCGCCGGGCCTAATGGAGTGGCACAGTGGCTGAGGTTAGCTGAGTGGGTTGGGAACTAGCAGAGATGACCAAGTGGGGACAGCTGGGACCACAAGTATTGTGTGCAGTCCTGAGAGTGCTGAGGACTTTGTGATGTGAACCTGTGGACTCAGGGCACTGCCATGCATAGGGATAATAGTGCTGTGGACTTCGAGGGAGCACCAGGCACTGAGTAGCAGTGGAGAGCTGCAAGAACTTGTTGGGACCTGAGGGGGGGGTCTTAATGAGTGAACAGAATTATATGCAGGATTGATATTATTTATACATTTCAGTTAAATCATTAAGACGCGAGAGAGAAAATAATATTTTATGAATTGAAAATGGAGGAATTATATAGAAATGTGTGCTTGGAAGGTGGAGGTGGAAGTTTGTCTGACGTTTGTAAACAATACAATAAAAGAAGGTGTTCGTTTGAAAGATAGGACAATGGAGTACTAGGTTTGTTTAATGTGAAGGAGAAGAAGAAAAGAGAATAAAAAGATGCCTTACTAATCCATTTCCTTACATGTTGAAGTTTGTGTCAGGGTGAAGACACCTTAACTACTTATTTAAACCGGAGGTTTTTTAATATTAGAATATAGATTTAAAACCGAATCTGCAATGGGGGTGTTGCCATTGTTGCGATTCAGTATGGATGAATCCGTAACGGATCATTACAAGCAGTTACGGATAAATCCAAATGCGCAATGCCCACCCCTAAAAAATGGTTCCCATGCCTGGTCTAGTGCCCGGTGCCTTCAGCTTAGTGACTCTCAGCTCTCATAGAGCCCAAGGCAGAACAGTGGGCAGCAGACAGCACTGACATGAAAAAAGTATGAACAAGAACAAGATGTTGAGAGTTCCCCTCACTGGAGCTTGGTGAGTCAGGAGGACCTATCTTTCTCTGTTACACCCTCAGTGTCCCCCTCCCCCCCTGCCCTGGCTATCCCCCACAAAGTTTAAGGGAACATTGCACAATGTAAGTGCATTCTGTAACAACTGACAGAAATACTATTGGCTCTCAGACCCCTGAGGAGGACCAGATATTGTGGTTCTGGGGAGAGTGTGATGGGGAACAACTCCCTTTCTAAACCTGCGGATCTCATGTTGTTCCCTTATATTGTGTACTTCTAGTATTCAGCATAAACAAAAATGCATGCCTTTTCTAGATTTTAAAATGTCTGGAGAACTAGACAGCATCAACATGTAACTGTGCAGCGGGCAGAGAGCCCTGTGTAAAACCCCTTGTGAGGTTCCTGTGGCAGGGTGCTGTCGGTGAGTCTTTGCAGGATCATGTTCAAAGCCTACCAGCATTTTGGCCACACTCACCTGCAGCAACCCATGACAGGGGTAACACGCTTGGTAAAGAACATGAAATAGGACCCCTGTGGGACTTAGGATATCTTCAGTGGCTGCTAACCATCCATTCCACATGGGCATGCTTCTCTCCCCCTTTCCCAAACCCCAGCTCTTGGTCCCTGCTGCAGCTGCACTGCCTGCACCTATTGCTTAGAGGTTTGAAGGGCTAACAGAGGAGCAAGCCCTAGAAAAGGAGAGAGGAGGCTGGAGAAAGAGTCTGACAAGAACTATAAGAATAAGCTTATAGCTATAAGGATAAGCACCCAGGGTAGAAAAGTGTTGTAAAGATTTGTTAGCAAGGCAACTAAATTACGAGTTATTTTTGCATGGGATATGCTGTATAAAATAAACAGCCTGTGGTGAAACAGAAGACAGACTGCAGTGTGTTAAAAAGTAAAAAGGTGGACTGGGCTAATGGACCACCTCTTGCAGCAACTTAACCCCACCCAGAATGTCCATTATATGCCCATTCTAGTGTGAGGCCCTGTGCAGCTACACTGTCACAAATATCTAAGGGCGTTTTTAGACGTTGCAGCTTTTCCCCGGACTTCAAAAGTCTGGGGTTGGCAAACTCTGGCGGGGGGGATTTAGATGCTCACCCCTGGACTGGAAGTTGCCTGGGCACCATTCTAAACAGCAGTGCCACACGACTCCCGCATGTTTTGAGTCCCAGACTTGTAAGACCTCGGCTATTGGGGTTTTACAAGCCCGGGTCTCAAAACATGCGGGAGTCGCACGGTACCACTGTTTTCAATGGTGCCCAGGTGACTTCCAGTCAGGGGGTTAGTTTCTAAATTCCCTCCCCCCACGAGCATTTGCCATCTCCAGATTTTTGAAGTCTGTGAAAAAGCTGCAACGTCTAAAAATGCCCTAAGGATGTCCCCGGCCCAGGAGGTATTGTTCTGTAGGCATTAAGGAACAGTTCCTTTTGCTTGGGTGACTCAGTACAGCTACACTGAAATCAGCAATTTGCAACAACTGAGGATCAGGCCCTAAATTTTAATCAGTATCTGTGGAAATAATTTTTTACTTTGAATACATCTTTAACCATGGGAGCTTGGGATTCAGAATGTTGGGAGCAACTGAATACCCAAAGTCTGTGTGAAAGCATGAAATTGGAAGCTCAATCCTGTCATTCAATGCACCTCTTTTTTATCTCTTCTGCTGTAGTTCCAAAGCAAACTGTTAACTGGTGTGGTATGAATCTAAGATAAAAAGCCATTTGAGATGTACGCTTCACCTCCAGCTAGATTGCAAGTACTTTTTTTTTTATTGCATGTAGTCTTCAAGTTAATTAACAATGTAAAGACCAAGCTTCGAGTCTTCAATTCAAAAGATATTTCCACCTCGGCATATGGATGTGAATGCTGAAAGTCTACTAATGACACAGAAAGAAATCTAAATGCTTTTCAAAGCAAATGCCTCAGGAAATTATGAGGTATTAAACTGAAATATATTTATAAGAGTTACTGAGATTTATCAGAGATTTCAACATTCCTTATCTTTAAATTCATCAGGGGAGGGGAGGGAAGAGAGCTATTTGGGACATGAGTTAAGAATGGAGCCAAAGCTTCTGCTGTGGCTGGTATGTCATTGGGTGTTTTTACACACACATTTCTCCTGCATGTTTGCTGTAAGATCCTGAACTTCCTGTGTGTCTAAATCACTCACCCAGGTCTTAAACATCCAGCTTTTTGAACTTCTGCCTAGAACTTCTCTCAGAACTTTTGTGTGTAAAATGTCCTCCTGGTAAACTGCTTTGATCCAGGCAGCTGTGGTCACTTGGTTTCCATGGCAGCCTGTCACGTCTACAGCTGCAGCTACTTTAGGCTGCCTCAGGGCAGTGTTTTGGTGAAGAATGCATCCAGGAACTGCCTCAGGGCAGTGTGTGTGTGTGAAAAATGCATCCGGAACTTCCTTGTGGACTTGTAAACCGAGAAGATTGAAAAATCCAGAACTTTAAGATGTGTGTAAAAAATGCCAATTGTGTTTCTGGAAAAATACACAAAAGGGCTCACTGGAAGAATGCCTCCATCATACAGAACTTGGAGAGGAGAAACTTATGGGAAGGAACAATATGGCAAGAAACTTATGGGAAGGAACCCCCCCCCCCTCTCCTTCCATAGCTTTGAGGCTCACTCCGTGCGCCTCTACTCCCCCATCCATCTACGTGTTGCTGTCATCTACCGTCCCCCTGGTCCTCTCTCTTCCTTTCTCTCTGACTTTGAGTCTTGGCTCACCTTCTCTTCCTCTCTGTTGATATCCCCACTCTCATCCTTGGTGACTTCAACATTCATGTTGATGACCCACCTCAGCCCTCAGTCTCTTGCTTCCACTCCCTAGCCTCCTCCTTCAACCTCCACCTTTGGACCAGCTCCCCCACCCATACTAATGGCCATTCTCTTGATCTTGTCCTCTCTAGAAACTTCTCTGTCGCTGATCTCTCCTTCGATCCTCATCCTATATCAGACCACTTCCTTGCCTCTTTCAACATTTCCCACTGTCCCCCCTCCTCTTCCCCTTCTCTACGCCCCTTCCGTGACCTTCAAGCTATTGATCCCCTGGACTTTGCCTCCTCTCTCTCTCCCCTTCTTCCTACAGTCTTCTCTTCCTCCTCCCCTGACTCCGCTGTCTCTGCTCTCAACGCCTCTCTCTCCTCCACACTTGACTCCCATGCCCCTCTCTCTTCCCGCCCTGCCTTCTCCCACAACCCCCGTCCTTGGCTCACCCCTAGTATCCGCCACCTCCGTTCTTGCACTCGTGCTGCTGAACGACTCTGGCGCAAATCCCATTCTCACGCTGACTTCCTTCACTTCAAATTCTGTCTCTCCACCCTTACTTCTGCTATCTCCCTTGCTAGACAACACTACTATGCCTCCCGCATTGAGTCCTGTTCTCGGGACCCTCGCCGCCTGTTCTCTACCTTTGACTCCCTCCTCAAGCCTCCCTGTCCTCCCCCTCCTTCTTCCCTTTCTGCTCAGGATCTTGCCTCCTTCTTCACCTCCAAGATAGACAAGATCCGCCTCGACATCGCTTCCCACTCCTCTCTTCCCACTCCCACCCCTCTCCCTCCTCCCCCTCCTTCTCTCATGTCCTCCTTCTCCCCTGCCTCCCTTAAGGAAATCTCCTCTCTGCTCTCCTCCTCCAACCCTTCCACTTGCCCCCTTGATCCCATTCCTTCCCGCCTCCTCACCTCCATTACTCCCACTGTCGCCCCTTCCTTCCTGCACATCATCAACCTCTCCCTCTCTACTGGCTCTTTCCCTTCTGCCTTCAAACATGCCACAGTCTCTCCTATTCTCAAAAAGTCCACTCTTGACCCCTCTGACCCTTCTAGCTATCGTCCTGTCTCACTCCTTCCTTTTGCTTCCAAGCTGCTTGAACGTGTTGTCTACTCCCGCTGCCTTGACTTCCTATCCTCCAACTCCTCCCTTGACCCCCTCCAATCTGGCTTCCGCCCCCTTCATTCTACTGAAACTGCTCTCGCTAAGATCACCAACGATCTTCTGGTGGCTAAATCTAAACGTCTCTATTCCATTCTTGTCCTCCTTGATCTCTCTGCTGCCTTCGATACTGTTGACCACTCACTCTTGCTGGATTCCCTTCACTCCCTTGGCTTTTGTGGCTCTGTCCATAACTGGTTCTCCTCCTACCTCTCTGACCGCTCCTTTAATGTGTCTCTCTCCAACTCCGCCTCCTCCTCCTTCCCCCTCTCAGTTGGTGTTCCTCAAGGCTCTGTTCTTGGCCCTCTCCTCTTCTCGATCTATACCTCATCCTTAGGCAAACTCATTGCCTCCCATGGCTTCCAATACCACCTCTATGCTGATGACACTCAACTCTATCTCTCTACTCCCTCTCTCTCTCCCTCTGTTCAAGCTCGTCTCATCAACTGTCTCTCTGACATCTCTACCTGGATGTCTCAACGTCAACTCAAACTCAACATGGCTAAAACTGAACTCCTTATCTTCCCCCCTCATCCTTCCTCTCCTTCCTCACTGTCAATAACTATTGATGGAGTCACCATCCTGCCTGTCCCCCAAGCCCGTAGCCTAGGCTTCATCTTTGACTCACCCCTTTCTTTTAAACCCTACATTGACTCTGTTGCTAAATCCTGTCGCTTCTCCCTCCATAACATTGCTAAGATTCGCCCTTTTCTCTCTGTCTCGTCTGCCAAAACTCTTGTTCATGCTCTGGTCATCTCTCGCCTCGATTACTGTAACCTCCTTCTCACTGGCCTTCCCCGGTCTCACCTTTCTCCCCTCATCTCTGTCCAAAACTCTGCTGCCAGGGTCATCTACCTCGCCAGTCGCTTCGACCATGTGCAGCCCCTCCTCTCTTCGCTTCACTGGCTTCCCCTTCCTGAACGAATCCTGCACAAGCTCCTAGTCTTCACCTATAAAGCTCTTCACAACCTTGCTCCCCCCTACCTCTCTGCACTTATCGCCCTCCATACTCCAGCCCGTGCACTTCGCTCCTCCTCTGTCCCTTCTCTCACCCTTCCACGCCTTCCCTGCTCCCCTAAGCGCCTTCGTCCCTTCTCACTTGCTGCCCCCCATGCCTGGAACTCCCTCCCTGTCCACATCCGCCTTGCCCCCTCCCTTCATACCTTCAAATCTCTCCTTAAAACTCACCTCTTTCGCTCTGCTCTGTCTGACTCTTTATCCTGCTGAGCCACTATTCCTATACCTACGATCGGTTTACCCTTATCCTTGCAACATGGACCTGCCTGCTGTCATTCTCATCGTAACCAAGCCAAGTACGTGCACTTGAGACCTCGCATCTTCATGAATGTTAGACCCCTTGTCTCTCCCTCTGTTCCCCTTCCTAAGTCTCTCCCCCAGCTCCTGTCTCTCAGATTGTAAGCCCTAGGGGCAGGGACCGTGTCTATTTTATTACTTTGTAAAGTGCCAGGTACACTGCTGGCGCTATATAAATGTTTGTTAATAATAATAAATAATAATAATAATAATAACAACACAACAAACAAACAATCAACAAAGATATACACAAACAAACAAAACAAAATAAAATAAGATAAAAACTAAATTGTCATTATCATAAATAATTTAAATTTCTAGTCAGTTCTCAACTGACAGTCTCCCTCTATCCGTTGTCGTAATTCAGATCTATTCATTTCGTGTTAACATGGAGACAGCATCACATATGTACCATGAGCAAACTTAGCACTTTGGAGATTATATAAACAAACTCAAGTTCCTTATACAAATTTCAGCAAACAGTTTTACGAAAACGATTGTCTGCCAATAGAAAATCAGAAGCAAGGTGTCAATGTCGTAGACTGTGTCTAATATTGCCTTGATAGTCTTAAATTATGATTTAATTTCCGCCCTTCTTTTTCTTGCTAGCCAAAGAAATGTCGCAATAATAATGATATCCTCTGTATTAGTCAAAGAAAGAAAGAATCTGTAACAGTTATCTGAGCCAAAATCCACACCTTCTTTTAACAGAGGGTAAAGCCATGTAATCCTCAGACTGTGGTAATAAGGGCATCTCAAAAGAAAGTGCTCAACTGTCTCAATCTCACCCAGACTGCAGGAACACGCCTGAAGATTGTTATCAAGACGAGCGTAACGGCCCTCAGTAACCGCAGTTTGTGTGAACTGGAACCGCAACAGCGTATAACATCTGCGAAGGTTCCTATTGGTGATCCTATCTAAATATGGCTCAAAAGATACAGAACTTTTAATTTGGGCAAGCCAAGGAGCCACCATCCAATTGGAAACTACGGCAAGATCCTCCTGTCTCCCAATGTCACTTGCTTTAGCAGAGAGTTCACTTTTAATAGCTGCCAAAGGTTTCCCTGTAAAATATTCAAAGGAATATTGCTTAGTAGGGAAGCAAGGTAGTGCAGCCACGGATATACTCTTGGGCCTGTATAACTTAGCTCCTCCTTCAAGCATTGAATAGGGAGGGCAGTCTCCTGTTGGACCAAACGTCTCAGCCAAAAGCGAGCAAATGTGATCTTAGAGCGACAGTCAATAGAAATCAAACCAGTCTCTGCCCTTAGGATTTCATCTGGTACGTTATTTCCCACTCTGAGAAGACGACACAAAAAAAAGTTTTGAACTCTCTCAAGTACGACCACGTTGGGGAAAGGTATAATATCTAAACCAAAGGTTGCCAATGCGGGAACCTTTGTAAGATATGCTTGGAGAAATGTAGAGCAGGGTACTCCTTTAGGGATGTTTGCAGCCCTAATAACAGCACGTGCAATCTTTTAGGCCTTAATTGCCCTATCTTGAATACACGCGCTTCACGTTCCCCTGTTGGTAAAAGTGACTCCAAGATATGAAAACGTTTTGACTACTGTAAAGCTTTTATCCCTAATTTTCCATTTAGTAGAAGCAGATTGCCGTCCAACAGTCATAATTTTGGATTTGAGGGTATTTATCTCCAGGCCATTAATCCTGCAGTAAGATCCCAATTTTGAGATTAAGCGTCTTAGACCAATTTCAGTTTGAGATAGAAGAACTAAATTGTCTGCATACTGCAGCACGCATATTGAGGAATTCCCAATCTTAGGAGCATGAATATCGTCAGCCTTTAAATAGTGCACAAGGTCAGATAAATATAAACTAAATAATACTGGAGCTAAAATGCAACCTTGTCTTACGCCTCTATTAATGGCAATGGGGTTACTCTGCCCAATCATGCCTCCACCTTTAACCACTGCTTCATTTTTTGAGTGGAGTTGCACTAATAGAGCCAACACATTCCCGTTCAAACCCAATGATTTCAATTCTCCCATAAGTTTGCTCGAGGTACCAAGTCAAAGGCCTCAGTTAGGTCTATAAAGGCCAAAAATAGCTTCCCCCGTTTTATTTTGTGATATTTGAACATGAGATGTGCTAAAATATAACAGCAATCCGTCATTGATCTCCCAGCTCTGAATCCAAACTGCTCTGCAGGAATAATAGCCAGATCCTCTGCCCACTTCTCAAGGTATGTGAGTAGAAATTTTGCATATAGCTTACCTATCACAGATAACAGGCTTATAGGCCTGTAACAGGATAGATCCTTACTGTTTCCTTGTTTTTTAATTTTTTTTTTACTTATTTTACATAAACCTTTCCTTTCGGAGAGGTTATCATCATCAAGTATGATACATAGAGTAAACCCCATAACATTAAAACATAACCATAACTTCTGTACTTCAATATTGAGTTACAATTGGTTGTACCAGAACTGTTTATATATAAAAGTCAAACAAATATGCATTCTCATCTGTCTCTATGGGTTCCTTCTGCATCACTTTCATGCATGGGAGCCGTGTTGCTACAAAGTCCTCTTTCTTGTTCTGTATCGTCGCTGAGATTTTTTCCATAGAAAACAAGTACCACAAATGATTCATCCATTCCAAAAAGGTAGGTCCGCTTTCCGCTTTCCATTTCTTAGCAATCAAACTTACAGCTGTTATACACATTTTCCTACATGAATCTGCATATCTTTAAATCCTTTGTGATTCCGGGTAGATGCCCAGTAGACTAATGTCGGGCGAATAGGGGATCACCGTTCCCACCACCGTATTCATGTTCTCCCAGACCTCCCTCCAGAGTGGTTGTATGACCGTACATTCCCACCAACAGTGCAGGTAAGTGCCCCTTTCCCCGCATCCCCTCCAACACATACCCCCTCTGACCCCCCCCCCCCAATTTTCTCTAACCTAGCAGGGGTGAGGTAATACCTCATTACTAGTTTTATTTGTATTTCTCTAAACTGTAATGCTCTGGCACAGGTATGCATGTGGTTCCATATTTGTGTCATGGTCTGTTTATCTAGATTTCTGTTTAAGTCTATATTCTATCTCTTCATATATTTATCCTAATTTTGAAACCAGATTATTTTTACTTGGCCATAGATTCTTGGTAATCGCCCCCTGTTGGGTGAGTATTCTAGTAGGGTTTTTTCAATACCTAAGGGGTCTCTACTGAAATGTGCAATTTCTCGCTTCGCAGTGAAAAGACTTTACAACTGCAAATATTGAAAAACATTAACTTCACTTTGAAGTGTCTCTTTACACTTTTGGATTGTTATAAATTTGCCTTTTTCAAACATTTGGCCCGCTCATGTGATTTTTTCCCTCCTTAATTTTTTTTTTCAGCTCTGATGTCCCTCCTGTTCCTTCTATTTTGATCCTATTGATGTCTGTATAAGGTGAGAGCTCCTTTACGATCTTCATTTTTTGAAGTACTGTTCCCCAATACTTCATTCCAACCCCTGCAAATGGATGCAAATTCCACCGCACCCAGTTTATTTTACCCTTGTCTGTTAGGTATTGTCTAAAGTTTGATATCCCTAGTACTTGTGCCTCCATCTTTGTCCACTGCGGCACTTTTTCCATGTTGAACCAGTTGGGTAATGCATTTAGAGCAGCTGCCTTATGGTACATTTGCAAATCTGGTAAATTGAGTCCTCCCATGTCTTTAGGACCATGCAATGATCGACTACAGATCCTGGGCTTCTTATTATTCCAAATAAATTCCAATAGGATTTTGTTGCATTGTTGGAAAAAAACACTGGGGATTTTTATGGAAAGTGCCATGAATTTATATAAAAGTTTAGGCAAAATAATAATTTTGAATAAATTCATTTTCCCCATCCATGTGATAGCCAATTTAGTCCATGTTTGCATATCTTCTTTTAATTGTTTGAAAAACAGGAGGGTAATTTTCATGGAATAAATGTTTAACTTGTCTAGTAATGTGTAGGTACCGCTAAATATTTAATGCTAGTTTCCATTTCCGGGAAAGGTAGAATTTGTTTTATTTGATTCCTTCTGTTCCCTTCTGCTCCTAGTATTAATGTATTTGATTTTCTATAGTTTATTTTATATCTGGAGATAGCCCCAAATTCTTCTATTAGGGTTATTAGTGGGGGAACTGATGTCTCAGGTTCCGCAATGAACAGAATAATTTCATCTGTGTATAGTGCCAGTTTATGTTGATATTCCCCTATTCTGATTCCTTGTATTTCATGTGCCTGTCTGATTGCTAGTGCCAGCACTTCTAACATAGGGTATTTTCAGACGTTATGAGATCACGCTCAACCACAGTGAACCATGGTCAATCCCGCTGCGGGGCCAAAGCACCCTGAACATCTGTTAGGCAAGCGCCAGATGTTCACCACGGTCAATACCCACATGGGGTCAACCAAGCTTCTGGGGCTCCCCGCCGGACAATCTCCGGAAGCGCGGTCAAAGAGATTCCCAGCGGGAAACAACAAAAAGTAACATCTGGATGGCAATCACCGGCTGGAACCAGAGAAAATGATCCCCAGCCGGGAACAAAGCACACAGTGTCACTGCCAGGCAACCAGCAACAACACAGCCACCGGAGGGAGATTTAAAGGGAAACCTGCAGCAGGGAAGTGTGGCGGGATGGAGCAAGGAGGGAGGCAGAAGAGAGCGGTGGGCAAGAGAGCGAGGGTGGAGGAGGCAGTGGCAGTGGTGGCGGGAGCTCAGGCATAGGAGGGGGCGGCAGGGGCCATGCTGAGGATGGAGGAGATGGAGGGACAACACCCGTAGCATCCGGGACAGGACACCCTGGGGACATCAGCTGGACCGGGGGAGGAGGCACCCCAGAAATGGGTAAGGGGAAGCAAGGGGAG
>QEPC01002001.1:2499879-2533003 GCA_003113815.1 Sphenodon punctatus | reverse complement strand
CCCCCCCCCCCCAAAAGCCTGGGCAAACAGTCGGGTTTTACAACTTCGCTGGAATGTCAGAAGGCTTGGGGCCAGGCGAGCTTCCTCCAGGAGGGAGTTCCAAAGGTGTGGCCCGGCCACCGAGAATGCCCTCTCCATTGTGGCCCCCTGCTTAATACGAGGAACCTCCAAGAAGGCACCCCTGGCTGACTGAAGGAGCCGCTCTGGGGCACGGAGGGCGAGGCGGTCCCTGAGGTACAAGGGACCGAGACCGTGAAGAGCCTTGTAGATCAACACCAAAACCTTGAACCTGGTTCGGCATGCTATCGGCAACCAGTGCAGAGTTCGGAGCACAGGTGTTATGTGCTCCCGACGACGCATCCCCGAAAGGAGCCGGGCTGCTGCATTCTGCACTAGCTGCAGCCTCTGAACCAGGAACAAGGGAAGCCCCACGTAGAGCTCGTTGCAGTAGTCCAGCCTCTAGATGACGAAGGCATGGATGAGGGAGGCCAGGTATGGTCCGGAGACGTACGGACGCAGCCTCCGCACCAGATGCAATTGGCGGAAGGCAGCCTTCGTGACTGCCTCCACCTGCCGCTCCAGGCGGAGATCCGCATCCAATATCACCCCCAGACTCTGGACCTGCTGAGCTATAGGAGGGCGAACCCCCCCAATCAGGGTGGCCACTATCTCCTTTGCTCTCCCCACCAACATCACCTCCATCTTATTGGGGTTGAGCTTCAGTCTGCTCTGCCACATCCATTCCACCATGGCCTCCAAACACTGGGATAGCAATGAGACAGCAGGGTCTGGGTCAGTTGAAAAAGAGAGGTACAGCTGAGTATCATCAGCAAATTAGTCTCCTGCTTCTCAGTATTATCCTCAGATGACTCAGGAGGCAGCTGCAGAGATGTTTGTAGGTCTAAATTGGACAGATCTTCAGGGCCCGCTTCATCATTAGATAAGCAGGAGAATCAGTTATGTAAGGGAAGGCAATCCTCCAGTTCCAATGCCTTCTTATCCCTTTTCATAGACTGGGCAGGGAGACCTTCCGTAGGGGAGAGGGAAGAAACCTGTCGCCCTCTCTTTCGATCCATGCACTGCTGTGAAGTTGTTTAAGGTGGGAGAAAAACCAGCTAACTTGAATCTCCCCCAAACGCACTATCCCAGCTCTCCCCAAAGAAGTTCCGTGGACACTTGACGAGCGGGAAACTCAGCGCAGGCCAGATGGGTTAGATCTTCACAGCCTAGTCTAAGGGGGGGGGGGGTCTCTCTAATAAATTAGCCTCCCAAGGATCAATAGCCTAAGGACAGCCAATGCCAAGAAAGGGGGTCAAAGGTCCCCCTATCTTCTACTAAAGTCTAGGCCAGTCCCCAGTGAACACACATACACACATCAACTGAATCTACCCTCAGTGTTGCGGCCCAACCAAGCAGAACCTGCAGCAGAAACAGCAGAGGTTCCCACACCCGCATCTTGCCAGCACCTAAGGTCATGTGTACAAGGTTGTGCCCTTGCACGCGCAGCCCTTAGGCATGATGCCCTTCAGCACGTGCGTTTGGCGCTGCTGCAGACGCATGGCTCCCTTTAATAGTTCAGGCAGCGGGATGAAACAGCCACGTCCTCCGGTTTCCTAATGCAGGTGGGATCAATTCAAGTAAGTACAGAAGGCAGATGAGCATAGGGCAGTAGCCCCGCTGACACAGGCACAGGATAAACTTCACTCCATCAAAGGGTCGGCATTCAGGCCAGTCAAAGGGCAGCGACCACAGCACAGTCCCAGCTGCCCCAAGCCAGTTTCCCCGATCCCACCAGATCTCTGCTCACTGCACCTACAATGCTCCACTGTGGTCCCGCTCCTGTCATGTCTGTTTGCGGCCTGTTGGAACCATGGGCTGGGATTAGGCAGCTAGCCACGGTTGGGAATCCACTGTGGCAACCCGGGACCGTGTAACGTACTTATCAGTTCTTTTCTATTTCCCTGATGTGGTTTCCTGGATAATATTCAGAACTAGGGGAGTCAATCCATGACAGGCCAGCCTGCTGTATCTTCTGATGATTTCTGAGGCTCTAAGTCCTGTTATTTATCAGAGAGGATAGCACCACCAAAGCAAAGTCCATTCAGTGGTGAAGAAGAAATCTTCTTTATGGTGACCTATTCCATGCATTACTCCAAACTACCATGGGTAACAGACAAGAGCAGGCAGCTGCAGCCATTCCCATGGAGCTTGCAATCTAATCAAGACACAAGGGCTGATTTAATATGTTACAGCGCCTGATTAACCACAGTGGATTCCCAGCGGTGGCGAGCCGGCTAACCACCCCCCATGGACAAGAAAGGCCCGAAATAGACGTGACGGGAGCGGGACCATGGCAGGGAATCTGACTGGCAGACCATGGCCCGGGGCAGCACAACAGACATTACACTGATCCCGGGCCGTGGTCAAAACACCCAGAAGGCACTGGGGCGGCCCATCCTGGCTGCTGCTGCTGCTGCTGCTGCTGCTGCTACTGCTGCTGCTGTTGTCCCCCCACCACCTGCATGTTCAGCACGACCACCGCCTCCTCCGCCTGCGCCTCCACCACCTCCTCCTCCCTTGCTTGCTCGCCCTCTGCTTTCCTCTCCTTTCCACCTTGCTCCATACTGCCACATCCCCTTGCTGTCGGGTGGCCTTTAAATCTCCCTCCCCGGCCCGTGTTGTTGCTTGTTGCCTGGCAGCGACGCTGCATGCTTTGTCCCCGGCTGGGAATCATTCTGCTTGATTCCGGCTGGTGGTTGCCGTTCAGACGTTACTTTTTTTTGTTTCCCGGTGGGAATCGCTTTGACCATGCTTTCGGAGATGGTTCGGGCCGGACCTCCGGAAGCATGGTTAATTTTGACCCCTGCTGGGGACTGACTGTGGTGAACATCTGGCGCCCACGAAACACGTTCAGGGTGCTTTGGCCCCACCATGGGACTGAGCGTGGTTCACTGTGGTTGACTGTGACCTCGTAACGTCTGAAAATACCCAAAGACAGAGACAACTACAAATAAGAGTCTTCCTATGAATAATGGACTACAGGATGCAGGTTAACATGGTTGAAATCAACAAGACTATGATATGGGTAGGGCCTGGGTTCATGATTTAAAAAGCGATCTCGAAGAAGTGGACCGTTAGACGGGACATCTAGACAGGGAGGTGGCCTGATGCACCACCTCAGGAAGTTTGTTCCAAGCATACGGTGCAGCAAGGTGGAAAGCATGATATACAACAAAGCAATAAGGTCCTCTACAACTCCACCCCCCTCTACCTCCAAAGACCTTCACCAATCCCTCTCCTCACTCCCATGCCTCTCATACACAGGAGTTCCCCACTGCTAAGTCACGTCCAGCTGAGATTTTCCAGGTAGTGAGGGGGCTGGTCAGCCTGACCTCCCTCCGCCATGACCTAGAGTCATCTAATGCTCGCTGTGACTTGTTTGTTGACTTCTTTGTGAACAATATCACTCAAATTCATCATGGGTTTGACGCTGCACTTTTGGCAGTAAGTGAACCAGAGGCAGTTGAAGACCCAGCTCGTCCAGTTTTATGGGATCAATTTCAGTACGTGTCATCCTCCGATGCGGGGGATGCTCTTGGGACAGTTCAAGCCACCCATTGTGAACTGGACCCATGCCCGGCCTAGCTGGTCAAGCCCAGTCAGGAGACATTAGGGCCTGTCTCTTATACACATCTAGATGTGTATAAGAGACAGCTGGGGTGGTCAGTGCCTCCCTTAGGGAGACAGAGTACCAGGCTGCCTCAAAGAGGTGGTGCTGTGGCCTCTGCTCAAAAAACCATCACTTGACATTGACGCCATTGCCAGCTAGCGGCCAGTCTCTAACCCTCCCTTTTTAGGGAAGGTTATTGAGTGGATGGTGGCTTGCCAGCTTCAGGAGCATCTGGACCGGATTGGTTTCCTTGATCCCTCACTGTCTGGCTTTTGTCTGGGTTATGGCACAAGACTGCGCTTGTGGCATTGGTCGACGACCTCTCCCATGAGTTGAATCAGGGTTGTTTGACCCTGTTGATCCTATTAAATCTCTTGGCTGCATTTGATACCGTTGATCATGAGTTGTTGGTGACTCAGTTGCGGGACCGAGCCTGAGTTGGTGGTACCGTTCTTGAATGGTTGCACTCCTTCCTGGCCAGGAGAACTCAACGTGTGGTGCTGGGTGATTGTTCACCTTTTCCCCGGGACCTCACATGTGGAGTCCTGCAAGGTTCCATCTTATCCCCTCTTTTGTTCAATATGTACATGCAGCCTTTGGGGGCAGTCGTCAGAGGGTTTGGGGTGAGGTGTCATCAATATGCTGATGACACCCAAGTGTACCTCATTTTTAAATCTGACCCAGGCCCTGCAGTCTTGGTGCTTACCTGTTAGCTGTTAGCTGTCAGGGTCTGGATGAGGGCAAGCCATCTGAAGCTGAATCCTGACAAGATGGAGATGATGGTGGTGGGTAAATCTGGGGATGTGATGGCCCCCATCATTGATGGCATCCATCCCCCCATGGTGTCTCAGGTCTGAAGTCAGTGTGTGTGTGTGTGTGTTCCTGAACCTGCAGCTCCACCTGGATGTCCAAGTGGCAGCTGTACCGAAAGGTGCATTTCACCAATTACATCTGGTGTGACGGCTTAAGACATATGTCTCAGACACAGACCTTGCCACCATCACACATGCTTTTGTTACCTCAAGATTAGATTACAGTAATGTGTTCTATGTGGGGCTACCCTTAGTGATGATCCGGAGACTGCAGCTGGTGCAGAATGTGGCTCGCTTCCTTAGGGGGGATGAGTCGCGAGCACATTACACCAGTGCTCCGTTCTCTGCACTGGCTGCTAGTAGTCTACCGGGCCCAATTCAAGGTGTTGGTTTTGACCTTGTAAATGGTCTGGGCCCCACCTATTTGCAGGATCGTCTCACCGCCCGGATTCTGGATCGACCTCTGTGGTTGTCATGGAGCGCCCTCTTTGAGGTCCCCTGGGTTTTGACTATGAGGAGGGCATTTTCAGTGGCCACACTGCAGCTGTGGAACACCCTCCTGCTGGAGGTCCGCCTGTCCATAGACCTCGTGTTCGGGCCAGAAGGAAGGAGGGGGAACAGAGGAGACACACAGGGAAGGACACGCACATGGATTCTTGTGGGCTCAAAATGCTCGTAGGAGGAAAACAACCCCTCAGGATCTTATATGGCCCTAGTAATCCTGGATGTGATGAGGCCAGATCATCATAGGGGTATAAGTCAGCGGTGCTGAAAGTGAAGCCCCTCCACTCTCTCCCAGTACACCAAACACCACTTACGCCCCCGTTCACCCGTATCACCATACGCACCCACACAGACACCAATAGGGGAGGAATTACATGCATGAGTGAGGGGAGTAGGGCTGCAGACCCTGGAAGGAAGGGGAGGTTACCCACAGAGACCTCACTTGCCCAGGAATGTTGTATCAGGATGGACCCAGACTTAGAGGGAAAGGGGGGTAAGGGTACACCATGAGATACACTACACACTGTTACTATAAGTTATATCAAGCACCATACAGTCACATATACACACACACACACACACACACACACACACTAACTCCCACACCATTTCCACAAGGTAACACAAGACACTATACAATCACACATGCGCGCACACACATCTACTACGTTACCACAAACACCACACGATCCACACTATCCTTGCAGTGGGCCAGTTTCTCACAGTGTTTCTGATCACCGGCAAACCCCTGTGTTCCCAGCTTCCCTTATATTGGACTAGCCCTGCCCTGCTGCACATGCAGGCGGGTAGGCGCAGCATGGCTGGAGGCCCCACCCTGCCGCCTCCTGCTGGCACGTGTCGGGAACTTTCTCCCACATCCCCAGCTGTGTGTGGAGCTGGCCTCACCAGATCCACCCCCACCAGTGACCCAGCAGCATCAGGCACCCCACCGCTGCTGCAAGCCGCGACCCTGCCCCCTAAACACCTGGTAACGGCGGTAGAAGTGGCCCCTGACACTGCTCCTCTTTTCGTAGATAGTAGGGGTGGGACATCAGGCTAAATACCGGCTACCGGTTTTACCGGTTACCAGTTTACAAAAAACTGGATTCCCGGATTAAAACCAGATTACCGGTGCCGGATTTTTTCCATTGATTTCAATGGGGAACTGTCCCCATTGAAATCAATGAAAAAAAACCACAACCTCCTCCCTCCCCCTCCCAGGCTGTGCGGGTGGAAGGGGGGGCACCCCCCACCCACCCTGCCCAGCCTGGATTTTAAAAATAATAATTTGTTTTACCCTAAGTCCCTACTAGTGCGGGCTCCGGGCCGCCGCCGGCGACCCGGAGCCCGCACCAGCAGGTACTAGGGTGATCCCTGGGGTGGGGGGTGGTTTAACACCCCCCCACCCCAGAGATCAGTACCTCCCCACCCAGGGATCACCTACCTTTGGCGCTCTGGGAAGCAGCGGCAGTCCGGCAGCTTCAGCGCTGGCTGTGGCTGCTGGCTTCAGTGTTTTCTAGGCCTTCCAGGGAACTTCCAGGTTTCCCTGGAAGGCCTAGAAAGCGCTGAAGTGGGCAGCCACAGCCAGCACTGAAGCTGCCAAACTGCCACCTCTGCCGCTGCTGCTGCCCAGAGCACCAAAGGTAGGAGATCCCTGGGTGGGGAGGTAGGGTGATCCCTGGGGTGGGGGTGGGGTGTTAAACCACCCCCACCCCAGGGATCACCCTAATACTACCACAGTACCTGCTGGTGTGGGCTCTGGGTTGCCGGTGGTGGCTTGGAGCCCGCACTAGCAGCCGGACTTCGGGGGACATTTTTTTTAAAAAAAAAATCCAGGCTGGGCAGGGTGGGTGGGGGGTGTCCCCCCTTCCACCTGCGCAGCCTGGAATGGGGAGGGAAAGTGTTTGTTTGCTTTTTCTTTTCTTTTTTTACATTGCGGCCATTCATTTCAATGGCTGCAATGTAAAAAGATCCGGTACCGGTAACCACCAAATACCGGATTAATCCGATACTGCTGGTACACCAAAATACCGGCAGTATCAGATACCAGAAGATCCGAACTTCCCCACCCCTAGTAGATAGTTTAAGACCTGGCTGATCTGCCAGGCCTTCGGTGAGGGAGACGGGTGATGGGGAGGGTGGGGGTTGGAGGGGTTTCTTTGTCTCTTTGCCAGGTTTTAATGTTGTTTTATATTGAATTTTATATTACTTGTTGTTTTTATTGTTGTAAGCTGCCCTGAGCTGCGGAAGCAGGAGGGGGCAGCATAAAAATGTAATAAACTCAACTAAACTACCCTGTCTCCCATCTCTAACCCAGGGGAGTCTCCATTAGGGCTGGGCGAACAGATCGTGGTTTGGGTTCGTCCGTTCGGTTCGACTGCATTCGGTTTGGCTGCATTCGGTTCGTCCGTTCGGTTTGGCTGTGTTCGGTTCATCCATTCAGTTCGGCAGTTCGGTTAGTTCGCCGGGTTCGGGTTCGGCCGTTCGGCCGTTTGGGAAATGTTATGGGTGTGGTTTTTTTGTTTTTTATATGGTTTTTTGGTTTTTTATTGCGTTTTATATGGTTTTCTTTTGTTTTTTATTTGGTTTTTTTGTTGTTATATGGGTTTTTAAAATTTATTTATTTTATCTAATAGTATATCTATCTATCTACACTAAATCTAACTGCTATTAACTATTCTAAATGCTATGAACTAAATGGATTATCTAATAACTACACAGGCCTACTCCTACAAACACTAAAACTAAATCACTAACGCTATCTCTATCACTAAGCTAGCTCCTACAACTACTATCCCTAACCTATCTCTCTATATCTGTATCTCTCTATGTCTCTATATATGGGATGGGCTGGGGGAGGAATCACAAACACAAGGTTTCAGTTTAAGGTTTAAGTTTCATTTCAGTACAAAACTGAAATGCAACTTAAAGCAATCTAATAATCCTACTCAACACCTTCTGTTCAGGAACAGTGACTAGCTCAGAAGGTGTTGGGAAGGGGGGAGGCAGATAGTTTCATTTCTTGCAAGCCTCTCCACCCCTGGTGCCTGGAAGTCTGCTCCTCAGTGACTAGTACTACCCCTCCCTGTCACATTTGACCTTACAGTGAACCTTTTTTTGCCACCCGAACTCACCCGAACGCAATCTGAACTGACCGAACTGTTCGGTCATTTCGACATTTGGATTGAGTTCGGTTCAGTTCAGTCATCCGAAAAGGGCGAGTTCAGGCCGAACTCCGAACTTCCGAACCGCATTTGCCCATCCATAGTCTCCATTCCCCATCCTGTGCCCCTTGCTCTCACCGGCGGATTGTGGCAATACTAAATTCCCTCCCACCCTACAATTCCAAGCCCAACCCCACAAAATTTCACTAAAATGCAAATTAATTTCCAGTTGCTACTTCCACCTATATTGAAACACTCATGAAACCTCCAACTACCCCCCCTTCACCCATGACTGTATTTCCGCCCCCCACTTCGCCACCCCAGTCTCCATTCATGGCCATGCCCTCCCCTCTCACAGGCCAAAAACCTGAAAGGCTGCCAGTCCCAGCCCTTCAGCGACAAATGGCTCACAGCCTTTGGTTTCTCCCTTTGATCATCGTCTACTAGAGCAGGCAATGTTAACTGCCACTCCAAGAATTTGGGGGTGGAGAGCAGCTAAACCAAGAAACAATAGGTTGTTTTTTTTAACTACTTAGATATCTGGTGGAAGAGAAACCTGGGCAACATAAAATGTCTAGAAGCAGAAGTAACCAACATGAGTTTGTCGAGAACAAATCATGCCAGATCAATTTTATCTCCTTTGATAAAGTGATTGATCAGGGGGACAATGGAGATGCAGTTGATGCAGTTAACTATAATAAAGCATTTGACACAGTTTTACAACATACTCATAAGTTAGTTAGGGAAATGTGAGACTGATTGTAATGCTATTAGATGGGTTCACAATTGGCTGAATAGTCATACTCAGAGAGTGATTCATGGTTCATTTTCAGGATGGAGAATAGGTACCAAGTGAGATTTATCAATGTTCTGTCCTGGGTTTGGGTGTTGTTTAACGTTTTCATCAATGACTTGGGCAAAGGTGTGAAGAGTATTTAAAAAAAATCAAATTTGTTAATGATACAAAGCTGGAAGGGATTGCAAACACTCTGGGAGATAGCATCAGAATCCAAAGGGATCTTGATATATTGGATAGCTGGGCTGAAACAAACCAAGATCAAATTCATTAAAGACAAATAAAAAGTACTATATGTCAGAGTGAAAAATCAAAAGTGCAAATATCTAATGGGAAGTGATTGACTGGGCAGTGTATTTTGACAGACTTAGGCATCACATTCTGACAAACAGCTACTATGATTTAGCTCTGCCTTACTTTGATCGTACTTCTGTATCATTAATTCACATGAACGGGCACTAATTTTCGAGTAGGAAGAGGAGTATGGACTCCATACTCCCCTTTGTATTGCACTTCAAAGTAACTGTGTGAATAGGAGAGGGAATCTGGCTGTGCTGTCACCCAGACAGAGATTTGCATGTAGGGCTGAAGCGGCAACTCCTTTTTCTGCTCCGCTATTTCATTCCAACATTTTGGAGTTGCCCACGACTTTCCGCCGCTTTTCCGCCAGCATTCTGCCAATTCAGAAACTGTCAGAACAATCTTGTAAACTGTTGGAACAAACACTGTTCTGCTACTTTGCAGTGCCGGCAGAAATTGCGGAAGATTGAATCTGTTGGAACAAACATTGTTCCACTATTTTCACAGCAGGTGGAAGTTGCAGAATGAAAGTAGCAGAATGAACGTCTCTATCGCACCGTGCTGCTCATTACCGAAGAGCTTTTTCCAGCGGAAAAAGCTACTGCAGTGGCTTGCCGTTTCAACCTTACCCGCATGGACTGTGAGACTCTGTCTGCGTGAAGACAGAGCAGCGAGAATCTCCTCCACCCTGCCAGAAATCAGCAGTCTCTGGAAGGGCGGATTCTCTTTCCACTGTCTTCAGCAAGGCAGAGACCCTCAAGCCAGGTGAACCTTTGTGTGGGTAAGGACAGCACAGCCAGACTCCCCTCCACCCATCTGGTGGGGGGTGGGGGTATGACATCGGGAAGATTTTTTGATTTAGCTGTAGTTTGAACGCTGCCAAATTGAAGTTATACTTTGACAGAATGCTATTTGTTGGAACATGGCCACAGAATGAGTAAAAGTAGGATGCAGCAGCTAAAAGGCAAACTCTATTTTGCATTGTATTAACAGAAGTATTATCTGTAAAGCAAAGGATGCGATTGTTCCTTTCTCCTCATACCTGCTGCTCCTGATATTTTGCCATTGCAAAGTCTCCTAATATTGCACCAGCCCAGAGGAAATTGTCCAGTGAAGGAGTATTTTTTTTTTGCAAGAGGTAGTAGAATAAATACATTTCTAAGAAAAGGTCTGAACTGGAAAGAAATACAGCATCCATCCACAATGCCCAGGGGTCATGGCTGGGTCTTGAACCCCCAGCCCTGGAGGGTTGGGAAGCACCACCTTAAGGGCTGGTGCTATCTTAGTTGCTGGTAGTGACTTAGTCCTCTTTCCCTGTGTCCTCCCCTTTGGCTCTGCCCCCTGTGTGGCCACGCCCATCCCCAGCTGTGCCCTGTTTCCCTAGTCCTGCCTCCCAGCTTCCTGATTGGCCACAAGGAGAATTTATGCCATGGAGTGACCGTGGGAAGCTGTGGGGAGCAACTGCTCTTACCCCTTGTGTGCAAGTCCCTGTGTGATGTCTTGTGCACCCTACCTTTTCCTGCTTGTGTCAGTGAGTCTCCCTTTCCCAGTGTGCCTGTGAGTTCCTGTGTACATGTGAGAGTCGTGAACCTGCACCTTTTCCCTTTTGTGTTGGCCATTCAGGTGTCTGGTTAGTTTTTCCCTCCCTGTTGTGCTCTGCGTTCTCCCCCATAGCCTTGTTCCCCATTGCTCTGTTCCCCGTTGCTCTGTGCTTCCCCAGATCTCTGTTCCCCATTGCTCTGTGCTTCCCCGGAGCTCTTGTCCCCATTGCTCTGTACTTCCCCGGAGCTCTGTGCGTCTCCGGAGCTCGGTTCCCCATTGCTCTGTTCCCCATTGCTCTGTGCTCCCCCGGAGCCCTGTTCCCCATTGCTCTGTGCTTTCCTGTAGCTCTGTTCCCTGTCGCTTGGTGCCTCCCCCCCCCCCCATTGCTCGGTTCCCCATTGCCTCCGTGCGTCCCCGGAGCTCTGTGCCCCATTGCCTCTGTGCGTCCCTGGAGCTCTGTGCCCCATTGCGTTCCCTGTGGCCTTGTGTCTCCCATAGCAGTGTTCCTCTTAGTTATGTTAGGTCTTATTCTCCCTTAGCTGTGTCTTGCCTTGCCTCACCTCTTTGTAGTGGGTGTTCCCTCCTTTCCTTGCTTTTCCCTCGTGCTGTCTTCAACTCACTTCTCCCTGGCCTGTATCCTCTCTGTTGATCTTGGAACCTCTCTGTCCCTTCCCCTCTGGAACCCTTTTCTCTTTCCTTTCTGTAACCTCAATGATGAGCCGTGCACTCTGAGGGCGGGTTCCCTGGCTGGTAAGACGAGAGCTGTCTCGAAACACCAAGAGACCGGCTGAGAGGTTTTTCCTTCCTGATATCTCTCCTATCTGGGTTCCCTGGGCCCTTCCTATGGTTACCCCCTTCCAGGTATAGGTTCCCTTATCCCCCTTCTCCTGCTAGTGTAGGTTCCTTCTCCCCTGACACCAGGTATTTCATACACCTAGCCCAACAACCCCAAATAGTTAAAATACTGAAAGGCAGAACCCTGCACAGTTGGAAATCCTCTTAGAAATTAACGGCAAGTGCAGTCAGGCATCTTCAGTGGTGTGGCACAAATAGATGCAACTGCTCCTCTTGTCAGCAGCAGTGCCAGTCAGCTGTTGAAGTTTGCTCCAGTGCTAATCATGCACAGAGATGCCTGTTTCTGCTCTGTAGTCAACCACTGGAATGCAAATGTGATGATGCTACTTTCCAGAGAGTGAAATCCTGCAGGTTCTTGCTCACTTTTCACTTAGGCAAACTCCTGTTAATTGCAACAATTGTTTGCTTTGCTGGCTCGGCTCACATTGACTTGAATGGGTGAGGATCACACTCAAAGGGCCAAGTTCTCATATATTCTTTTATTTCAATTAACCCCAATCAGGAGCATTAACAGAGGTTCTATGAACTGTGCCGGTCCTAATATTCTGGTTCTCCTGTCTTCCCTCCTGCCCCCAACCCATTTACTTGTCTTAACCACTTGTTATGTCTTGGTTTAGACACGTCCTGCATATTCTGAGATTTCCTCCTCCCCACTACAATTTCTGCAACCAAAAAACTCAAATTCTGTGAGCAGAAAATTCAGATTATTTATTTATTTATTTATTCTAATTTATACCCCACCCTTTCCCTAAGGCTCAGGGAATCTTACAAGATCTATCTATAGATATAGATATAGATTAGATATAGATATAAACAAACATGTAAAGGCATATAAAAACCCCATTAAACCCCCTTCTCACCCACACAATTATGCAAATTGACCAAATCCCACAAATGATGCAAAATTGTAAACACAAATGCATTTCTCAACAAGTCATCGCATCTGTTTTGAACATATTGTGTGTTTAAAAACCCTCACAAAATATCCCAGGAGCCTATCATCCCTGAGTGGTCATGGACAGCTCCTCTTCAGCAGTTGTGATACATGACCCCATGGCCCAAGAATATATATACCAGCCACTGACAATGCCCACATACCTTTGGTTAGCTTACAGTGCTGCTGACATCTCATTGGCTTGCTCATAGTGCTCCCCACTGAGGGAGCAATTTCTGCAACAATTTGGCCGAATGCAAAATTCTGCAAAAACAGCTGTGATCACAACAGTGTGGGCCTCTGGGGTTAGACTGTAAGCTCTTGGAGGGAAGGACTCTCATTTATTCCTTACGTACAGCACCTCACATTGTTATGTCCTGACATGGTTAGTTTCTAGGCACTATCACAATATAAATATTAAAATAATCACTCAGTCAGTGGCTCCATTGAAGCCAGAGTCCCCTCTTGTGAGTAATTTGCTCACTAGTGGCTGCAGTCTTCAAACTACTTATTCCAGACCAATTCCATTGGATTAGGCACAATTAGCAAAGCAACAGAAAATAATAAAGACAGTGTGCAATCCTCTGCCATTAAAGTTAATTGACTGTAATGGTACATACCCCTCAACATTTGATGGAGAGAAACTGGGCGTTTTTAGATGAGATGCTACCCTGCATGGCCACCTAGGAGCAATAGATCTGACTGTCAGTCTGAAGGTGGAGCGGCTGGATGCACGCTCCTGTGAACCACAACATGCCTACTCATGGCCACACATGGAGCCATGCCAGGAAATCCAGAGTGCTCCATGCAGGACCCCAGCCTAATGTATGGTGGCTGCCCCTGTGGCCAGAATAGCCAATAGCCATGCTGGGAGCCACCTGTTTGAATCACTCCCCATCCACTCCACCTGTGTGGGTGCTCTGTGGCAGAGCCAGATGACGGCTATAGACCCCCCCATTGACTTGCTTGTTTCAAAGCATCCATTAATGCACCTCATGCCACCCATAATTTGCATACATTTACATGCATTTATTATTTCTGTTAAGTAGTTATATATATTTGTATGTGCATGACTGATCAATTTAAAACTCAGCCTATTAAAAAGTCAAAAATCTCAAATGTATGCATTGACTTTGGCTGTAAAGTTTTAGCTTTAAAGACACTTGGAGGATCCCAGGTGGAAGCAGTCACAGTCTCTTTCAGTAGCTAAAGAATCATCTCTCACAAACACACCCACACCCATCCTACTTCTTAGTTTTCAGCTCCCTCCTGCCTGGGTGTTATCTTTCTTTGCTCTATAGCCCTGCTTATTCCAAGCTTGTTAAAGTAAGTGAGAAAAAGTGCCCTACTTCCAACTTCTAGCAATGAATGAGTCAGAGGGCCTCCAATCTCAGTTTCAGTTTTATATTTGCTTTCTTCTGTGAACTAGCTCTTTCTCCAGCTGGATTAAAAAGGTGTTAATGACCGCCATTGTCTTATGAACCCAGTATGAACTAAACAATGCTGGGAGCCTGGTACAAGAGAATGAAACCCATTTTGCCCTTCCCTCAAAGACAAAAAGGTACTATTGGAAAGTACGGTGGTCCAGGGTTTCACCCTTGGAGTCAGTGCACCAGAGTGGATAAGGTGTTGGTTGGACTTGGACCTGGAACATCAGAGTTCCAGTCCTATCTTAGCCATGAACTTGCTGGGTGGCCTTGGGCAAGTCACTAACTCTCAGCCATAGTTCTCCATCTGCAAAATGGGATTAATAGTGGCCTTCCTCATAGGGTGGTTGTGAGGGTAAACTATATAAGAATTGTAGAGCCCTTTGAATACTGAAAGTGATGTATAAATAATAATAATAATAAATTAATTAATTAATAATCCCACAGAGAAGAGCAATGAAGATAATTACGGATAGGAAATGACTTCCCTCTGGGGAGAGGCTTAAAACATCAGGGGTGGGAAATTCGGATTAATCTGCAGCTGCCTATAATTGGCAGTGATGGATTAATCTGTACCGAACTACAACTGTGGCAAATACACCCACTGTGATTTTTTTTTTGATTTTTTTTAAAATGAAACAATTAAAAAATATAGCTGCACATGTGCAAAATGGCCACTGGACCATTCTGTGCATGTGCACCCTTTTAAAAAATGGCGGTGGCAGCATCACCGCCATTTTGGAAAACAACATCTAGTCTATGCACGGGCAAAGTGACCGCTGCACATGTGGGGAGGAACTGCCGCCACCATTTTGGAAAAGTGTGTGCCTGGACAGAATGGTTAGATGGCCATTTTGCACATGCACAGTTATTTTAAAAAACTTTTTATTAGTTTACTTTTTTATTTTTAAATGGATTTAAATGCAGATCCATATTAATATGAATATTTAAATCTGGAAATGTACAGGTACGAACTGCAACAAATTTATATCTGTAATTTCCACTGGGGGACCACCCTAGAAAACATTAGGACTCATAGTCTTAGAGAGGCGATGACTTGGGGTCGGAGTGGGGAGAGCCTAGGGATTTTAGAATCACGAATGCTGTGGAACAAATAAATAGGGAGCTGCTAGGGGGCTCTTGATATGCTAATTAGGCAGCAGGTTTAAAACAAATAAAGACTATTTTTTAAAAGGACACATAATTAACCTGTGGAAATCATTGTCATGGGAGAATTTTGTGAAGGCCAATCGTATAACTGGGTTCAAAAGGGAATTAGACAAATTCATGGAGGAGAGGTCCTTAAGTAGTTGGTAGCCAAGGTGATCAGGAGATGAAATCCCTGGCTGCGGGGAGCTGGGAGCGTATGACACATGACACCTTTATATGTCACATTTTTGTACACTTCTTCTGAAGCATACTATGCCGGCTACTGCTGGGAGACAGGATATTGGATTAGGTGGACCATTGGTCTGGTGGTTGTACAAATCTGGCCCTGTGGACAGAACGTTAAAGGTTGGATTTGGATTCTGACACCCTTCAGGAACTAAAAAACAAATTTACTTTCTATTCCTGTTAAAATTAACACAATCACTTATCTTGCCTGCATGTGTTTCTCCTGTACAGTTCCAGCATCAGAAAAGAATAGTAGATCAGCTGAGATCCGAGCTGAGATGCATATAGCTCATAGGGCACTTTCACACAAGACACTCTCCACCCACTACCCACCCACCACCCAAGTTACATGTTACAGGGTACCCATAGGGCAACACTGAAGCCCTGTAACATGTATAGTGGATGTGGGGTGGGTAGTGGGTGGAGAGTGTCTTGTGTGAAAATGCCCATAGCCATGAAGCAACAGATGTGAGCAGGGACATAGCAAGTTGGGACTGGGCCCCCTGCTGGGGCCCTCCACTCCTGTGTGCATATGCATTCCACAACATGAATGTGGGCTCTCCAGGCTCATGGGCCCCCAGTACTGCTGCACCTGCTCAAGAGGATGAGAGAGCAGTATCTCCGAGATCAGAGCTATTTAACTTTTAATTAGAGGGAAACAATGTGTAGCCTGCTGTTAGAAAAAAAAAACAACGGTGGTTTTTTTACTCTTGTGGATTCCGAGATCATTCTGATAAAACAGTGTTGGGTTATAACGTTTTGGATACTTCAAACCATAGGTATTGTGTCGCAGGCACGGGGGGAAAAGGGGAGGAGGTCTCAGGGCTAAACCTCAGGAAAGGGGGGACACCACACTCAAGCAGGGGGAAATGGGGCGGCTTGATCTCACTAGTGCGGAACCCTCCGGTAATAATGTCCCTCAGGTTGTAGGGTGGGCTTTCCCTCATTAATGGAAGGCAACTCTTTTCATCATAGGGACTCTGTGAGCAAGCCAATTGCCCCAAGGGAAGGGGAAAGGATACACAAGGGAACCACGTACTCAGGGAAATACTCGGGCCCAGGAAACCGTGCCCACAGGTGGGGGAGGGGGGGAGCCCAGGGAAGGGAGTGCCGGAGGCAGGGATAAGGGATAGTCAGAGGGGGGGAAGGAGGGGCTCTCAATCCAAATGGTAGGGGTAAGGAGAGAGGGATACACGAAGGGAACACTACACGTGTGGGTACTGCCACCTCCCAGGAAACAACAACAACACAGCAATCTGCCTGAAGGGATAGTTAGGGTTAACTCACACTCACCACGCTCTCGCAGGACCAGGGAAGGGAACCAGACTCTCACACTCGTACACACACTCGCTCACTGTCTCTCTGTCTCACTCTCAAGGCTCAAAGGATCCAGGGGCCAGCCTCTCAAAATCGATTACCGGCGGGGACGCCAAGCCCCGCTGGCACTATTTATCCCTTCCCTCTCTTCCTGAAGCAGAGTGAGGCTCCTCCTCCCACGCCCCCGGCAGGGCGTGCTGGGAGCGACTGACGGCGTGCAGAGGGGGGCGGGGCCCCGTCTCCGTCCTGGGCCGTGGTGTGACTCCACCCCCCTGACTAGTTCCAGCAGCCCGGGCCGCCACCGCAGCGATACCCCCAGGCCACTTCCTGACAGTACCCCCCCGTCCAAGCTACCCCCCGCCACCAAGGTCCGTAATCCAGGTTTAGAGGGATGCCGATGATGGAACCTCCGAAGAAGGCGGGGAGCATGAATATTAGTTGCAGGCTCCCAAGACCGTTCTGCAGGCCCATAGTTTTCCCAATCTATTAAGTAATAGAGCCGTGATCCGGAGATACGAGAATCCAAAATATCCTGGATCTCGTACTCTGTATCCACAGGCAGCAAGGTAGGTGGAGCAGGGGTACCACGTTGTGTGGCATAGGATGGGTTACAGCCCTTTTCAGTAATGAAACGTGAAATGAGGGGTGTATTCGCATATGGGTGGGCAAACCTACAGTATAGGTAACTTTATTTAGTTGGCGGGTGATGGGGAAGGGGCCCATATAGGCATCATCGAGTTTGGGAGAGGGGCGCAAGGAGGGGTAGTGATGTTTCCGTACCCAAACGAGATCCCCTACCTTAAAGGGGGGTCCGGGGAGCCTTCGTTTATCTGCGGTTGCTTTATACCGAGACCGCGCTTGTTGTAGATGGTGCAAGGCTACGTGCTGAATTCTGTGTATTTCTTGTACCACGGCACCGGCAGCAGGGACCATTGCCCGGGGCGCCTCTGGAAAACAAAGAGGGGGATGAAAACCATAGGACACATAAAAAGGGGAATTACCTAGAGAAGTGTTAGGTCCATTGTTGTATGTGAATTCCGCAAGGGGTAGGCGGTTGGCCCAATCGTCTTGCAGGAAGTTGCAGAAACACCGGAGATATTGCTCTATATGCTGGTTGGTTCTCTCAACCTGCCCATTGGCCTGGGGGTGATAGGCAGTCGTTGGACTAAGTTTTACCTGTACCAGCGAGAAAAATGCTTTCCAAAAGCAGGAGATGAATTGGGAGCCCCTGTCCGACACTATCTCCTTCGGAAGTCCATGGAGGCGTATTACTTCTCTAAGAAGGAGTTGTGCCATAACAGGGGCCGAGGGTACTCCTTTGCTGGGGAAGAAGTGCCCCATCTTGGTAAAATAGTCCACGACAACTAGTATAGTATCATTACCGTTGGATGAAGGAAGACCAACGATGAAGTCCATTGCTATTTTCTGCCACGGTCCTTTAGGTTCATTCGTTAATTGTAGTAATCCTACCGGAAGTGTGCATGGGGTCTTGGTACGGGCACACGTCATGCATCCGGAGACGTATCGATCCACATCTTTTCGCAAGGATGGCCACCAGAAAGAGCGGTGGATTACTTCAAAAGTGCGCTGGTGGCCAAGGTGTCCTGAAAGGGTGGAATCATGGTGAACCCACATGATGTGGGGTCTCCATCGAGGAGGAATGACAATTTTACCTTTGTTATAATACAGTCCATGCTGTTGGGAGTATTCAGGACAAGGTCGTTCCTTTTTACTCCAGACCTTTAGTTGGGTCAAGGAGGGCAAGGTTGCCGCAAAAACCTTAGGGGGTAAGAAAGGTCCATGTAAGTCATTGTCGCTCCCGGAGGGAACATGGTACCGAGATAGGGCATCGGCCATAGTGTTTTGTGCTCCGGGGCGATATTGAATGGAAAAATGAAATCGGGCGAAAAATAAAGCCCACCTCGCATGTCTTGCATTATTAATACGAGCAGCCTGGAGGTAGGCTAAATTCTTGTGGTCCGTGTAAACCAACACAGGATGGGGAGCCCCCTGGAGGAAATGTCGCCAGGCTTCAAATGCCGCCTTGATGGCCAATAACTCCTTATCGAAAATAGGGTAATTGCGTTCAGCTGGGGTCAACTGCCACGAGTAGAAGGCGCAAGGGAGTCGGTCGCCAGAGGGGAACGTAGCCTGGGTTAACACCGCTCCGATTGCTACATCTGAGGCATCGGCTTCTACAATAAAAGGCTGGGTAACATCAGGGTGTTGTAAGAGGGGGGCCGACATAAAGGCTTGTTTCAAGAGGCTAAAGGCGTCTCGCTGAGCAGGGTCCCATACAAAAGTTACCCCTTTTTTCAACAATCCGATAAGGGGTTTAGTAAGATCGGCATACCTGGGGATATATTGGCGGTAATAATTCACACTCCCCAGGAATCGCTGCAAGGCTTTCACTGTTGTAGGTGCCGGCCACTTATTAATGGCTTCTAGCTTGCTCGGGTCCATGTGAATTCCCTGGGAGGAAATAATAAATCCCAGGAAAGGGACGGAGGAGGCATGGAAGATACATTTTTCTAATTTGCAATATAATCGATGTTGTAATAAACGTTTCAAAACTGTCCGGACATGTGGGACATGTTCCTCTAGGGAATTAGAGAAGATCAAGATATCATCAAGATAGGCTATGACATATACATCTAATAGGTCCCTCAAGATGTTGTTGATAAAGTGTTGAAACGTGGCTGGTGCATTTACCAAACCATAGGGCATAACACAATACTCGAAATGTCCAAACCGGGTGCGGAAGGCGGTTTTCCATTCATCCCCCTCCCTGATCCTAACCAGGTTGTAGGCGCCCCGGAGGTCGAGCTTGGTGAATATTTGGGCGCCTTGCAACTTTCCAAGGAGTTCAGGGATAAGGGGAAGGGGGTATCTATTTTTAACAGTGATAAGGTTTAAGCCCCTATAATCAATACAAGGGCAGAGGTCTCCTTCCTTTTTCGGAACAAAGAAAAGAGGGGCCCCCGCAGGGGAAATAGAATGTCGAATGAAACCCCTAGCTAGATTTTCGTTATGTACGTTTGAAGGGTCTCCGTTTCGCTAGGAGATAAACTATAAATATGACCGTGCGGTGGTTCACTGTTGGGGATGAGGTCTATTGGGCAATCGTACAGGCGATGGGGAGGAAGTTCAGCTGCTTCACACTTACTAAATACCGTGGCCAGATCAAGGTATTGAAAAGGTATTTGGTTGTCTGAAGGGGTTATACTGGTTACTGAGGCGGAGGCTGGGCGCAAGGGTGAGGGGACCAGGTGAGGAATACATGAGGGGGAAAGGAAATTGAGAGTTTTCAAAACCCAATTAATACTAGGGTTATGAACGTTTAACCAAGGGTAACTGAGAACAAGAGGGAATAGGGGAGAGGCGATGATATCAAAATTTAGCATCTCAATGTGAGACCCATACACACACTGGATCGAGGAGGAGCGGGTCAGGAGAGGTCCTGAAGACAAAGGGGACCCATCGATTGTCTGGACCACCTCCACCGAGGGTCGGGTTTGAACGGGAATCCCCCAGGAGTGAGCAAATGTAGAATCCATAAAGTTCCCCGATGCCCCGGAATCTACCAGGGCCCAGACTATAAGGGAGTTGCTCCTGGACCATTGGAGGGAAAGGGGGATACGGAGTTGGTGGATGAAGGGGTTTTGGGGTCCCAATTGTAGTAAGGGGGCACTATTATTTACCGGGAGGTTCCCCCCAACTCCCGGTCCCTGGCGTTTCCCGAAGATCCTCCCCGGAACGGCCTTGCAGGACATTCTCGGGAGAAATGTGTATTTGCCCCGCAATAGAAACAAAGACGCAATTGGCGCCGCTGTTCCCTTTCCTCAGGGGAGAGGGGGCCCCTTACAGCCCCGATCTGCATTGGCTCGGGCTCCTCGGGTTGCTTGGGGACTGGAGGGGAACTAAAGGGTCCCTTTGATACCCAGCTTCCCCTACCTTGATCCCTACGTCTCTCTCGCCTCCGCTCGGTCAGACGCTCATCGATCTGAAGGGAGACACTAACCATGTCTTCCAACGTCTCTGGAGTCGTGGTAAAACAAGCCAACTGATCCTTTATCTCATCATTCAAGCCCTGACGAAACATAGCGCGCAGGGCTGAATCACTCCAGCCAAGGTCGAACGCCAGCTTCCTAAACTGAGTAATATAATCCAGCAGTGGCGTTCTTCCTTGTCGTAGATGTAATATGGCTTGTTCAGCATCCCTCATTCTATGAGGGTAATCAAACAAAAAGAGGAATTGCTTCAAGAACCCTTGATAGTCCTGCAGCAGTGCGTCATCTGCTGCGAGGAGGGGGGTAGCCCAGTCTAGGGCTGTGCCCCCCAAAAGCCCCACAATGTAAGCTATCTTAGCTTGGTCGGTATTGTAGGTCAGGGGTTGAGTTTGGAAGGTAAGTTTACATAGGGCCAAGAACCCCTGACATGCCTTCCTGTCCCCATAAAATTTATCAGGGCGGGGGGCCTTTGGTTCTCGCAGAAAAGGAGCGAGGGGAAAGGATGGAGGGTGAACAGGGCCAGAGGCCCCCTCAGGACCTTCTTCTTCCTCCATTGGTGTTAAAGCCCTTCCCTCCAGGGATTCCTGGAGAGTTCGGCATCGGGCCCGTAACTCCTTGTTTTCCTCCCAGAGGTCTTGTACCTCCATGGTGAGGGATTGAACAGAATGCATTAGCTCCTGTATCTGTTCTTCTGAGGCCATACTCGGGATTTTGAAAAGAGGGGTGCCGGTAATTCTGTCGCAGGCACGGGGGGAAAAGGGGAGGAGGTCTCAGGGCTAAACCTCAGGAAAGGGGGGACACCACACTCAAGCAGGGGAAAATGGGGCGGCTTGCTCTCACTAGTGCGGAACCCTCCGGTAATAATGTCCCTCAAGTTGTAGGGTGGGCTTTTCCTCGTTAATGGAAGGCAACCCTTTTCATCATAGGGACTCTGTGAGCAAACCAATTGCCCCAAGGGAAGGGGAAAGGATACACAAGGGAACCACGTACTCAGGGAAATACTCGGGCCCAGGAAACCGTGCCCACAGATGGGGGGGGGGGGGAGCCCAGGGAAGGGAGTGCCGGAGGCAGGGGTAAGGGATAGTCAGAGGGGGGGAAGGAGGGGCTCTCAGTCCAAATGGTAGGGGTAAGGAGAGAGGGGAACACGAAATGAACACTACACGTGTGGGTATTGCCACCTCCCAGGAAACCACAACACAGCAATCTGCCTGAAGGGATAGTTAGGGTTAACACTCACTCACCACGCTCTTGCAGGACCAGGGAAGGGAACCAGACTCTCACACTCTCAAACACACTCGCTCACTGTCTCTCTGTCTCACTCTCAAGGCTCAAGGGATCCAGGGGCCAGCCTCTCGAAATCGATTACCGGCGGGGACGCCAAGCCCTGCCGGCACTATTTATCCTTTCCCTCTATCCCTGATCCAGAGTGAGGCTCCTCCTCCCACGCCCCCGGCAGGGCGTGCTGAAAGTGACTGACGGCGTGCGTAGGGGGGCGGGGCCCCGCCTCCGTCCTGGGCCGTGGTGTGGCCCCACCCCCCTGACTAGCTCCGACGCGGCTCCACCCCCATAAAGTCTCGGCAGCCCGGGCCACCGCCGCAGCGATCCCGGGCCGCTTCCTGACATATTGACTGTTCATGCAACATGTAGCAAATCCACTTAACTGGCCTAGAGCCAGAAAGTGTTTTAAATAAAGCAACAGTGAGATTGGAATACAGAATGAAGCAGCACAAAGGCTAGTCGAAGTGTCACTTAGCATTGTTTTTAAAAACAAATGACAGTAGAAGCTACAATGGTGACAAAGGTACCAATCTGCTAGGTTTGGAATGAACTTTATAATATGTTGCAGCATGTGAGGAGGGGGGCAGCTGAGTCCCCCTCCTCACTGCTTAATTTGTAAAGAAAGAAAAGAAAAGAACAAGAAAAAGAGTGCCAGGGTTCAATCCAGCTTTGGACGTCCTGGCTCTTGACCATGAGAGTATTGAGTAACCTGTGGAGCTGCCCTGCCAGGGTCCATGACTTCACCAGTGACTGCTTCTACCCCCCACCCTTTTTTAAAATTTATGTTTGCTTAAATATTAAAAATTACATTTTGTATGCAAGCTGATAACATAGACAGTTTTTAAATGGGCCCAGCTGGGAGGCAGGTCCGTGTGCATTGCATGGAATGGCTGTGGACTGCCCACATGCGTTGGGTGAGTATGTGTGTGTGTGTGATTTAAATGGGTCAAGGATGGGTGTGCGCCCCTACCTACACATATTCTGGCCTGCCCCCACATGGAGCATCCTGGATTTCCCCCCAATGCTGTGTGAGTAGGCATGAGTGGGCAGTGCGTGGGTCACGGGAGCACATGCACCCCCACGCCACCTTTAGACAGGCGTGTGGATGCGTGTGGGATGAGTGGGCCTGTGGGGGTTCATCTTGTCTAAAAACAGTAATAGAATTTAGATTGTGGAGTACCACTTACACAAACTGAATTCAATGAACATAACAGTAAATGGACACAAAATCATAACAACCAAACTATATACAAATTAAGAGTTGCTGCTGGATTATCAATTATATGACCTTGCTGCTTGACTTAAACTGAGAAGTCGAACAGGTAGGATTGCACATAGTCTGAAAATGTCTTGCCCTGAATACTGTTAATGCAGGGGAACCACTTTGCTGCAAAGTTTTGGTATTGATCACCGAATTCGGCCAGAAGTTTCTCCATTGAGTAAGTGTACCAAAGTCTGGCAATCCACTCTCCTTCAGTTAGGTCCTTGGATGATTTCCAGTTACGTGCTATAAACAGCTCCTTGGGTTCACACTTAGGTTTTAATCCCTTTCTCTACTGTTAAAAAGGGGGGTTGCTCTTTGATTCATTTTCTTACCTTTTCCTCCCTTGCAAAAATTAGGGCATGCGATTTCTGGTAATTTATTTTATATCCGGATATTTCACTAAATTGATGTATTAGGAACAATAGGGGTGGTACTGAATGCTGGGAGTCTGTCAAATAATAATATAATCTGTGAATAGGGACAACTAATAATGGGTTCCCCCAATTTGAATCCCCCTGATTTGCTCATCTTGGCATATTGCACATGCCAGAGCCTCTAGCAGCAAATTAAATAACAGTGGCGAGAGGGGGGGATCCTTGCCATGTACCGCTCAAAGGGCTAAATGCTTGCATGGAACTGCCATTGATCAATGATTTGGATTTTGGTTGTATGTATATTGCCTTAAGCCAATTAAAAAAATTCCCTTGCATTCCCATTCTCTCCAAAATGTAAAGCAAACATTATAGTTCAACTCTGTCAAAGGCTTTCTCCGCATCGGCAGAAATTATAATGGCAAGGAGTCCCTTCCTTTGAATGTGATATATTAGGTTCACCGTCTTCCATATGTTATCTATTCCTAACCTTTGAGGAGTGAACCCCACCTGATCCAGATGGATCATATCCCCTATAATTAAAGCCAGCATGTTGGCTAGAGCTTTTGCAAATATCTTGTCATCTATATTGAGAAGGGAAATAGGCCTATAATTACTGCACTCTTCCGAGTTTCTTCTGAGCTTAGGCACTAGGGTTACGCAGGCATCATACAAGGTTTTGGGCATAATCTATTCCTCTAGGATATTATTATATGCTGATATTAAATACGGGGTTAAAACGTCTGCATAGATTTGGTAGAATTTGGCTGGAAACCCATCTGGCCTGCATACTTTATTTTTAATTAAGCCTTTAATAGTTTATTTTATTTTTCCTTCACTTAGTTGTGCATTTATGAACTGCATTGGGGCCATGTTTATTGAGGGCAATTTGTGTTTATTTATAATTTTAAAAAATCTTTTCAGGATCCTGGTGTGAGGTTGTATATAAGTCTTGGTAAAATTTAAATAAGATTTCCTGGATATGTTCTGTTTTTGAGAACTTGCTGCCATTTGAGTGTTTGATGGTTGTGATATAGGATTTATTTCTCTTTTTTTCACCAAATTTGCTATTAACGTCCTGGACTTGTTATTCAATTCAAAATAAAAGCATCTAGTCTTTCAGGCCATTTTTATACAAGCCGCGGGAGTGTGGGGAGAGGGTGTGCACGCCACAGCATGGGTAGCACGTGGATCCTGGTGCACATGGGCACACATCCGTGTACCCCCACTCACAGAGCAACCTCCGTTTTCACCGGTTGCTCCATGAGTGGGGATGAACGGGGGGTGAGTGGGGATGCGTGAGACGCGGGAGGGCGCATGCACCCCATTCACCGACTGTGGCATGCACACGGTCAGCACCTTCTCATGCCCATGTAGTGGCTCTGCATGGGCATGAGTGGGACTGTCTCATGTAAAAACAGCCTCCGCTGTACTATGATTTTTTGGATTTCTAAAGCATTAATTTCACCTCTGGGTTTTTTAATTTCTGTCTGGATGTTTTTATTATGTGCAGCTCTGTTGACAATTTCCAGTTGTTGAAGCTTCATGTAAAGTTCTTTATTCCTCTCTCATCTTTTTTATTGATTTTGGCTTTGATGGATATTATCTTGCCCCACAGTACTGCTTTTGCTGCCTCCCAAACTATCTAGGGCAAGCTTACCAAGGAATTATTGAGTTCAAAATACTCTGATTTCTTTCAATATTTTCTCTTTTACTGTGTTACTCTTTAAGAGGCTTCTATCAAATTGCCAACTTATGTTGGATCTACATGAGCTGTTATCCTATCTAAAATTGGTTATAATTGCATTGTGATCCTCCATCACCAGAGGTAAAATGTGATTGGCCAGGCATCTATAAGCCTCCATTTTTTCTATCACAATATGATCAATTTTTGTGAAAATATTGTGTACCTCTGAAAAAAATATGTACTCCCTAGATATTTTATTTATTTATTTATTTAATCACATTTATACCCCGCCCCTCCTGAAACAGCTCGGGGTGGCTAACAATCTCAAAAATAAAAATACAATTATAAAACATTTTAAAACACTCATAAAATTACAGCAATTAAAACACAACTAGGGAACATAAAAATAATTAATACAACAAATAAGGGTGGAGGGGGCTAACCTCCCTAACTCCCCTCCCCCCTCCCCAAAGGCCTGGGCGAACAGCCAGGTTTTGCAAATTCGCCGGAATGTTAAAAGGCTTGGGGCCTGCCAAGCTTCCTCTGGGAGGGAATTCCAGAGGCGCGGCCCAGCCACTGAGAATGCCCTCTCCATTGTGGCCCCCCACTTAACACGGGGGACCTCCAAGAAGGCACTCCCGGCAGACCGGAGGAGCCGCTCTGGGGCGCGGAGGGTGAGGTGGTCCCTGAGGTACGGGGGACCCAGACCGTTAATGTCCTGATAGTATTCATTTGAGCTGAAGAGAAATAAGTGAGGCATAACTTGTTTAATTTCTAAGCAGAGCAGCTAGAAATAAAGCATAAAGCACAGCCCAGACCATGAAGGGCTTTATAGATCAACACCAAAACCTTGAACCTGGCTCGGCACGCTATTGGCAGCCAGTGCAGAGTCCAGAGCACAGGTGTTATGTGCTCTCGACGGCCCGTCTCTAACAGGAGGTGGGCCACCGCATTCTGCACTAGCTGCAGCCTCTGAACCAAGAACAAGGGCAGCCCCACGTAGAGCACATTGCAGTAGTCCAGCCTTGAGGTGATTAAGGCATGGATGAGGGAGGCCAGGTCCAGGCCAGAGACGTACAGATGCAGCCTCCGCACCAGATATAACTGGCGGAAGGCAGCCTTCACCACTACCTCCACCTGTCACTCCAGGCAGAGATCTGCATCCAATATCACCCCCAGACTCCGAAACTACTGAGCTATAGGAGGGCGAACCCCCCCAATCAGGGGGGCCAACACCTCCCTCGCTCTCCCCACCAACATCACCTCCATCTTATCAGGGTTGAGCTTCAGTCTGCTCTGCCACATCCTTTCCGCCATGGCCTCCAGACACTGGGATAGCACCGAGACAGCAGGGTCTGGGTCAGTTGAAAAAGAGAGGTACAGCTGAGTATCATCAGCATATTGGTGACAACGCACCCTGAACCCTCTCACGATCTCCCCCAAGGGCTGCATATACACATAAATAACAGTGGAGACAGAATGGAACCCTGCTGAACGCTGCAGGATAAAGCCCAGAGGCAAGATGTTTCAGCTCCCAACACTACCTGCTGGCTTCTCCCTGAGAGGAATGAGCGGGACCATTCAAGAACAGTCCCGTCCAGACCTCCCAGGTCATGCAGCCATCTCAACAGCAGCCCATGGTCCATGGTGTCAAAAGCAGCCGAGAGATCTAGCAGGATGAGAAGTGTTGAGCATCTGCATCAATCTCCCGGCGGAGATCGTCGACCAAGGCCACCAACGCCATCTCGGTGCCATTACCGGGACGGAACCCAGATTGAAAAGGGTCCAGGAAACCGATGCTGTCTAGATGCACCTGGACCTGGATTGCCACCACCGGCTCAATAACCTTCTCTAAAAAGGGAAGGTTAGAGACCAGTCGGTAGCTGGCGAGTGCATCCACATCCAACGATGGTTTCTTCAGCAGGGGGCACACCACAGCCTCCTTCAGGCTAGGCAACAACCTCCCCTGCTGCAAGGATGTGTTAATCACTTTCGCCATCACCGTCCCCAGCGTCTCCCTGGAGGCTTTCACCAACCAGGACGAGCATGGATCAAGTTCACAACAGGTGGCTCTCACAGACCCCAAGACATCCACCACATCGGCTGGTGTCACTTCCTTAAACTCCCCCCACAAAGTTGGACCAGACGGGGCCTCCCTCACCTCATGCTCTCCATCTTCTGCCCCTAATCCAGTGTCAAAGTTGCTCTAAATCTGAGTGATCTTGTCTGCGAAGTAGGTGACAAACTCCTCACAGTGAGCCTGGGACAAGTCCCCATCCAAGAGGAGGGAGGCCAGACTGACCAGCTCCGCACCACCCAAAACAGCTCTGCTGGGTGTGACTTCACAGATGCTATGAGGACAGCAAGGATCTCCTTTCTTGCTGTCCTCACAGCCTCAACATAGGACCGCAAATGGGCCCTATGGAGAGGTCAGTTGGAGTCAGATTGAGTCCGACGCCAGCATCGCTCCAGCCTCCTGCCTACTCGCTTCATACACTGCAGCTCCTCAGTAAACCAAGGGGCCCTGCGGTGACGAGACAGAGGCAGAGGGCGTCTCGGAGCCACCCTGTCAATGGCCTCCTCCAGCAAGCTGTTCCAATGCTGGACCAGCTCATCATCTGAGTGACCGTCCAGGTCCAAGGTTAACTCCCTCAGGACCTCTTGGAACCGCTGAGGTTCCATCAGCCTCCGAGGGTGGACCATCCTAACTGGCCCATTCCCCTTCTGGAGGGGGTGTGCTGAGAGACTGGCCTGAAGGAGATAATGGTCCGTCCATGACAAGGGCACAGCCCTAACCTCCCCCGCTACCGCACCCCCCACCTCAAGGCCCGAACCGAAGATCAGGTCGAGGGTATGCCCCCCCATGTGGGTCGGGCAGGTGACCTCCTAGGACAAATCCATAGTTTCCATGGTGGCCATGAATTCTCACTCCACTCCTACAAGGCAGGCATCGACGTGATGATATAGTTCTTAGGAAATGCCAGACATCTAATGAACTATTAGTCTCTAGAATGTTGCTAATATTGCTCTGCCATGCCTTTAGGGAAGTTTTTTGTGAGTGATCTAGATACGTGAGAGGTGAATTAAAATCCCCCCTGTAGTATCAATAGTCTCTCTAGATTCTCCACAATTAGTGGAGTGAATATTTGAAAGAATTGAAATGCATTGTCATTCAGAGCCTATAAATTAAACAGAGGATAATTTCAGATGTTACGATACCATGGTCACCCACAGTGAATCCCCTGTGGTGGTCGATGGTACCATAATGGGTGTTTTCAGACGTTATGAGATCACAGTCAACCACAGTGAACCACACACAGCCCTGCGGCAGGGCCAAAGGGTCCTGAACGTCTGTTCGGTGTGTGCCAGATGTTCACCACAGACAGTCCCCAGCAGGGGACAAAACTAACCACCCTTCCGGAGGTCTGGCTCGGACCATCTCCAAAAGGGTGGTCAAAGCAATTCCCACTGGGAAACAACAAAATGTAACGACTGAATGGCAACCACCAGCTGGAAGCAATCAAAATGATTCCCAGCTGGGGACAAAGCACGCAGTGTCTCTGCCAGGCAACGAGCAACAACACAGGCTGGGGAGGGAGATTTAAAGGGCACCAGGCAGTAAGGGAACGTGGTGGGATAGAGCGAGGTAGAAGGGAGAGGAGAGCGGAGGGCAAGCGAGCGAGCAAGGGAGGAGGCAGAGGAGGTGGAGGTGGAGGAGGAGGTGCAGGCGGAGGAGGCGGTCATGCTGCACATGGAGGTGGTGGAGGGAGAGCAGCAGCAGCAGCCAGGACAAGCTGCCCCAGAACTGGCAACCGGCCCGGGGGACGAGGCACCCCGGAAATGGGTAAGAGGAGCGAGGGGGGAAAGCAGCACAGGGGCACCAAGGGGAGTGGGCTGGCTGGCAGGTGGGGGGAAAGGGGAAGGGCCGCAGGGCTGAGGCAACCCGGCAACCAACCGCCCCCCCTTACAATCCACAGACATGGAAACAGGCCCAGGAGACTTAGCCCCTAGAAGCGGAGGGCGGAGGGCATGTGGAGGAGGAGGAGGAGCAGGACCAGGACCAGGACCAGGAGGGCCCACGCGGGAGATGGTTGTACCACCGTGGGGGACAATCGGGGCACAGGGAAACCCAGGACTTCATTAGGATCTGGGGGATCCTGGAGCACCAGCTGGAGCTAGCGGTCAACAGAGGAACGAGCACGTGTACCAGGAGATCGTGCGGGACATGGAGGTGGCGGGGCACCACAGGACCGTGTTCCAGTGCCGATCAAAGGTTAAGGAGCTCAAGAGGGGGTACAAGACCATCAAGGACAACAACCAGACAGTCCCCTACTATGATGCCCTGGACCGCACTCTTCACATGAAGGGCTCCATAGTCACCCTGCACCTCGTGGGGAGTGCTGTGGTCCAAGGCAGGGAATGGGCCACAGTACCCCCTTCCCTCGCCACCCCCTAGAAGGCACTGGCTCCAGAGGCCCCACCCCCCCAGAGGAATGCCCCGGGACCTTGGGGACCAGCAGGACCCCCTTGCACACCAGCCCCCAGAGCCCCCAGCCAATCTCCATACTGGGAGGAGCTGAGGCCAGCACACTGGTCGCCCTCGGATAGGGGATGCAGGGGGACCCCAGTAACACCAAGGGGCTGGCCTTGGAGGGCTCCGAGAGCGACATTGAGGGTAAGCAAGCGGGTGGAATGGGAAACGGACCGGAGGGGATGGGTCAAGGAAGGGAGGGGGGCACAATGGCCACCGGGCTGCCCCCAGAAACCCCTGACACACCAGACTACAGAAAGGGGGGCCTGGGGGTCCACCAGGGGACACGTCCAGCCCACCCACATCCACCCCATCCCATATCCACACAGGTCATGACACTCCCCGGCACCTGCGACAGACTGGTGAGGGGGACAGCGGCGAGCAGCCCCAGGAGCAGCCAGAGGTCCCAGGTGAGGCAACTCGGCAAGTGGGTGGAGAGGAGGCCAGGGGAGCCTGGGCGGGGGACCCGGCCCATGTGGTACAGGGGAGGGGGGACCTGGGCACAGGGGAACACCGGGGGAGGGCACCAGCTGGCCACCCGAAGGGGGTGGCCCTCATGACCCACCAGCTGTGGCACAGGATGGGGCGGGCAGCTGGGGCACCTAACCAACCCCTACTGTGCACCCCAACAGGGTGACCTTCTGGGTCCCAGCAAGCCAGCCCCGTGCCCCCGGATCAACGGATGAGGTACCATGCATGGGTACGGCACCACCACCGAGCAGGGCAAGCGGATGATAGCGACCATCGACCGCATGGAGGCAGCCACCGAAAGGACTGTACAGCAAGCAGAGGCAAGGGACCAGAGGCTGCAGGTGGAGGTGCGACTGGAACGGAGGGGGGAGTGCCAGGAGCACAGCAGGCAGGTGGAGGCGTTGGGGTGGCTGGAACAGGCCATTGACCGGATGGTGAGGGAGCACTCTGCCAAGATGGACCAGTCCCATGACATTGGCACCTTGCTGCTGCTGCACGCAGGGACCATGAGCGCACATGTGATGGTTACCACCCCACCAGGCAACCTTCCTGCCCCAGCCCCGATGCCAGGCCCCTCGGCACCCCCACCACCTCCGCCACCACCCCAGCTGCCGGCACACCTGCAGGGCCCTCGCATCCACCTACCAGTTCCTGTAGGCCTCCAGAGGGAGCAGCCACCCAGCGAGGCCCCTCCGTCCCCGGGTCCACCCTCCCTCCCAACAATGCCTGCCCCTCAGGACACTGAGGTGTCCCAGGACACTGTCGGGGACACGGACAGCGGGGGGTGGGGGTGGGAAAGGTCCCAGAGTTCCACGTCAGCCACAGGGCGGCCGGGAGGGAGGCCCCGGAGATGTGGGGGAAAGGGGGTGAGTGGCCTGAGGGGGGGGGGGAATGGCACTGGGAGGTGGGTGGTGGTAGTGGGACCTGTAGGAGGTATGCACAATAAATGCACGGGCACCACAGTTGCAGCTGTTGTTCTGTTTATGGGCCTGGGGTTGGGGGCGGGTGGGCATCTAGGGGTGTGCCCAGGGTGCTCGTGAGGGCCCCGGGGTGGTGGTGACGGTGGTGTGAGGCCTCACACCTCGACCTCCTGGCTGATCCGCCTAGCCAGGGCAGCATGGATGCGCTTTGCATACCGGTATTCCCATGGGTTCTCAGCATTCACATAGAGGGGCACGGGGCCAGGAGGGCGCTAGGGCACGGGGTAGCTGAGGGCAACCCCATCGGTCCCACACACGTTGTGCAGCACACAGCAGGCTCCGATCACCAGGGCTGAGGTCTCCACCGGGTAGTCCAGCTGACCTGCGAGACACCTCCAGTGCTGCTTGAGGGCCCCAAAGGCCCTCTCGACCATGGTCCTGCTGGCACACAGGCGGGTATTGTAGAGCACCTCCACAGGGTTCCTGGTGACTGAATATGTCTTCATCAGTCACCAGGTGAGTGGATAGGCCGGGTCCCCCAGGATGCAGGGGGGCATCATCACCCCCTCGATCCGGGTCATCCCCATGTCCGCAAAGTCCCCGCGGTACATCCGGGCATAGAAGGGAGAGATGGTCATGATCTGGGCATCGTGGCTGCACCCAGAGTGGCTCGTGTAAATGTCTAGGAACCGTCCCCAGTGGTCCACGACCGCCTGCAGCTGTAGGGAGTGGTATCCATGTCGATTGACATATTCTGCGGCCTCCCCATCGAATGGATGGAGGATCTCGATGTGGGTGCCGTCCACAGCGCCCATGCAGTTGGGGAACCCTCCAGCCATGAAGTCGGCCATCACGGCCTCCTGGTCCACCAACTGGATCACTCGGTCCAGGAGCACGTCCTCCACTGCCTCGCAAATGTCTCGCAAGATCCCGGCGATGGTGCTCACCCCGACGGCGAAGTGCTGCGAGATGGACCGACAGGAGTCGGGTGTTGCAAGGGCTCAGACCCCGATGTCCACCTGCTGGACCATGGGAATGGGGGTCTGCATGGGGGTGTGCTGCCGCTCCAGCCAGGGCGTTAACAGCTCTGCAAGTCGCAGGTGTATGCGCCTGTCCATCCGAAAGTGCACTCTCCAGGTGGCCTCATCCCACTGAGCCAGCGCCCTGGCCCACCACCCCTGTGCTCACTCCATGACCCATACCCACTGGGCAATGGGCATAGCGAACTGGGCAGTGCGGCCCATGGTCTCCCTCCACCACTGGAGCCCGCTCCCGGGTGCGGATGAGGGCCTTTCAGGCCGTTCCGGATACCCACTGGGTTCTGAGCTGGCCCAGGAGTGCCTGCACCCGTGGTGGGCTCTCCGGGCTTGAGCAGCGCTCCTGGCCATGCACACCCGCAGCCGGGTGGCCAGGTGCACCTCTGCAGCCTGGATGCACAAGAGGTCCGTGTGTGAGCGGTACCACTCTCCGCAGACTGCTAGGTGCATCCCGCAGGTGAACGGTGCCCGGGGTGGGGTGGAGCCCCCATTGCACACACCTGCGGTCCCTGCATGGGGCCTGGCGCATGGTCCAGCCTGCGCCCGGGCTTGTGCGGCCTGCAGTTGCATTCCTGATGTCATCACCTCCCACCTCTCTGTGTTTTGTCTACCTGTTGGCCTCGCTGCCCTGATCTGTGTGTAGACTGTCCTATATGTGTGCTCAGTTCCAGCAGCTGGGCAGGGTCTGCACCCCACGCCTCACTCATTAGCTGGGCAATGTTGTGGCCTGTGGTCTTATCGCTTGGCCTTGGAGCCCCCCTGCTTCCCCTCCCATCCCTCCAGGGATTGTGAGGCCCCTCTCACCTTTCATTTAGTATCAGGCGCATGCTGGACCATGG
>QEPC01002001.1:2478333-2499095 GCA_003113815.1 Sphenodon punctatus | reverse complement strand
GAGCCCACCGGGGCGGAGCTGATGGTGCTGGCTGGTGTGTGGTCCCATTCCGATGTCCAGGTGGGGCTTGCCATGCAGGATCCCTTTGAGGTGTACTACCTCATCGTCCACCACATGTCTGCACTGGGCTACCATCGGGGCATGCTTCAGTGGCCCCACTTCATGCACCTGGTGGGCAACCTGGCTCCGGGCCCCTTTGGGGCCCCCTGCAGCTGGCTGTGAGGCCCCCTGTGCCTTCCGGGTCCTGGATGCTGGACCCGCTGTGAGCTCCCACCTCTGCCCTGATGCCGTGGGCTCCCTCCATGATGTCCAGGGCTCCCTGCTGTGCTGGCTGGTTCCTGAGGTTCCTCTGCCCCTGTCTGTGGCTCTGGACCCCCTCCACAGGCCCCACCTGTCCATCTCTGCAACCGTTGTTCCCCTCTGTGGCTGCCTTCTCCTGTGGCTGTGTCCCAATCTCCGAGCCAGCTCCCAGCACCCCAGGTGCTGCTGTCTTTCATAATCCAGCTGCGATCCCTCCTGTGCCCGTGCCCCCTCCACCCCCCTTGGGTGACTCTGTGACCGTGGGGTTCTGGGGCCCCTGGACTGCACCTCCCGGCGTCCTCTGGGGTGGTGGTGGTGGACCGGCTGCACTGCTCCTCAACTCCGGCTCACCTCCTTCCCATCCATCACACCCTCACCAGCGCGTGGGGTCCATGTCTGCCTCCTGTACCGTTCCTGGACTTCTCCCTCCCTGTGTGGCCTCCCCCTGTGTCTGTGCTCTGACCCTGAGGGGTTCCCCCATTCCAGGGCTGCCTGTGTGGCTGTATCCCCCCCTGCTTCCCTGGCCCCGGGTCCCCCCCCCTTTGCCTGTTGTGCCATGTGTGTTGACCATCCCGCTGTGTTCCCCCTTCCCTTCCTTTCCCGTGCGAGTGTGTATGCGCCTGGGCTTGTATTTGTGTTGTGTGTTCTACTATGACCTCATTGTCTCTGTGCCTGTTGTGTGTACCGCCTTGGTGGCTCTTCTCCCTCCTCCCCCTCCCTTCCCATTTCCCTTGTGTGGGCATTTCCTTTTGACCCGTCTGGCTTCATTTGCCCTCAGTCAGTCATGTCTTCCTCCCACCCCTCCCCGGTGCCTTCTGGGTGTTTTGACCACGGCCTGGAATCAGCATCACGTCTGTTGCACTGCCCCGGGCTGTGGTCGGATGGCCCAATTCCCTGCCGTGGTCCCGGTTCCATCACATCAGTTCAGGGCTTTCCTGGACCATGGGGGGTGGTTGGTCAGCTCGCCACCACTGGGAATCCATTGTGGTTTGCCCCCTGCTCACCTCCAGCCCTCGTGCAGGCCCCTCTACGTGCAACCCCCCTTAAGTAATTCACAAGAACTCAAGGGGGGAGCGAGAACACCCGAGTTCTTGCCCCATCTCGATTCTTGCGAATTACTCATGAGAATCCCCCCTCATGCCCCCCCCACGAGAATCCTCCCCCCCTGTGGATATTATTTGCCCTAGAGAAAATAATATCCTTTACGAAAAGCCATGTGTAGCAGGGAGCAGTCCTGCAAGGCTGCTGCCCCTTTTAAGAAGGGGGCTGGGTGTGTGTGTCAGCCAACAGACTAAGTATGTATAGAGGTGTGGCAGAGCCAGCCCCATAGCTTCGGATCAGCCGGTGAAGAAATAGGCTGAGATCTCCAGAGACAGAGTGGGCAGGGCACTGGCCCTTTAAGGCTGAGGAGAGGAAGCCTGGCCACACCCATTCTTCTGGGATATAAGGAGAGGCAAGGCAGCAAGGAAAGGAGTCTCTGCCTGGAAGGTGAAGGAGCAACACCGCCCAAGAAAAAGCCTTACTCCCACTCTATGCTCTCCAGGGTTCTGAAGGCTGGAGGACCAGAGTGCACCCAGGCAAGTGGGGAAGGCCATGTCCAGGAGGGAGCCTCCTTCCTGGGGAAGACTTACTATGAGCCAGTGGCCTAAGGGCCTGGCTCCTATGGACATTGGGGAGTTGATGTTGTGGTGCTCCTAAGTGAGACTGTGCTGAGCATGCAGGATGGAGGTGGAAGAGCTGACAGCCCAGGGTTGAAGGAACTGTATATGAGCTGGATAATAAAGACAGTTGACTGGAATCATATGGACTGTACAGTGTTGTTCTAAGGGTAAACCCCCTTGGTGGTGGTGGGGGAAGGATACAGCCAACTGAGGACTGAATAGGTGTGGCAGCGGAGTGAGCTAATTCCCCTAGAGAGGCCCCAGAGTCCCATGTGGTCTTCAGAAGACCCCTTCCTACAACAGAAAATTCTATAATAAAAAAATCTTCAGTTTATGGTGAGAGTTAAGGCTCTTGCAAATTCAATCATGCAACAAAAAAGTATGAAAATTGCAAGTTAAGGCTCCAGCCTTAACTAACGTGCCATGTAAGCAGTAAAGTCGTACTGTCTCATGTATTTTGCTCACTTACAACTTAGGCTCCATGCACTAGGGGTATGCATGTCGTTTTTGTTATTACAATAACGATAACAAAAATGGTGGTTTTCATTATCATTATTGCACTAACAAAAATGACATAATAATAAAAATAGAAACAAATGACTTTTTGTCTTTGAAATAAAGGAAAAAAAGTGAGAAACCTATTTCCGGCTATAACTTTTTAAAATTCTTATTCAATTCTGATTCTTATTCAATTCTGATAAAAAGTTGGGGAGATTGTACCCCCAACAGAGGGCACTATGTGTAATTTTTGAAAAGATTAGAGAAAGGGAACCGATTTTAGAAGCAATTAAAGTTGTGATTTAAAAAAAAACTTCATACACATTCATGGCTACAACTTCTTTATATTCCATCCAATTTTCATGAAACCTGTGAATATTATTTTGCTCCATACCTGCCAATTTTCAGAAAGATTGGATAAAGGGTCCTGATTTTATAAGCTATTTACTTGAAAATATATTTCTGGCTTTAGCATTTGTGTATTCTATCCTGTTTACAAGTAATTTGGCAAAATTTATCATGCACCGTCCCTGTCATCTCTGCCAAATTACAGGACAAGCGGGCATGACCTGGCCCCTCACCTCTTCTTTCCCTCTATCCTTTCATTTGGGTTGGGGAGGATGGGACAGCAGAGCACACTGACTACACTGAAGCTATGTACAGTGGCATACAAATGTTTCATAAAAACATTTTTTGGGGTACATATTGTAATAAAATGGAATGACAACTAGAAGGAATGGAGACAACAGCAATGTCAATTTCTAAATAAATGCTATTGTCGTTGCAACATCAAATTAAGTGACTATCCAAGATCAACATAGCTGCATCTTTGGGAGTACAGAGGGAAGACAACAGTGTGAAATAATGGGTGTTTTCAGACGTTACGAGATCACGGTGAACCACACTGAACCACGCTCAACCCCCCCGCGGGGCCAAAGGGCCCGGAACGTCTGAACGGCGTGCGCCAGATGTTCATCACGCTCAATACCCACATGGGGTCAGTTTGAACCACGCTTCCCGGGCTAGCCGGGGGAAGGTCTCGGGAAGCGTGGTCAAACCAACCCCCACAGGGAACCAAGCAAAAGTAACGTCTGGACGCCAATCCCCCAGCGGAACCAAAAAAATGGAGCCCCGGCCGGGGACGAGGCACGCAGCGTCGCTGCCAGGCAACCAGCACCAACACAAACACCGGAGGGAGATTTAAAGCGAGAGCAGCAGCAAGCAAGCGTGGCGGGATGGAGCGAGGAGGGAAGCGGAAGAGACCGGAGGCACGAACAGCGACAGCGGCGGCACAGGAGGCGGAGGACGTGCAGCCAGGCCCAGCGATGCAGGCGGAGGGGGCACAGGTGCAGGAAGGGGGCACACGGGAGCACCCGACCAGGGAGGCGCCCCGGGAACACCAACCACAGCTGCAGCCGGGTCGCGCCGCCCCGGGGACAGCGGCCGGAACAGGCCCACAGGAGGCACCCAGGAAACGGGTAAGGGCACCCACTGGGAGGGGAACAGGGGGCACAGGGGAACCCCCTGTGGAGGGGGCCGGGGGGACCCCGGGCGGAAGGCAGGGGGGCAGGGGGACCCCGGGCGGAGGGCAGGGGGGCAGGGGGCCCCCGAGAGGGCCCACACCCTCACCCAGCAACCAACCACCCCCCTTCCCCCCCCCAGACACGAAAGTCGGCCCGGGCGGACGAGCCCCAGGAGGAGCCCGGCCCCCGGCCCCCGGAGGCGCACCCCCAGGAGGAGGTGGAGGAGGAGCAGAGGCAGGTGCAGCAGGAGCTGCACCGGGAGGAGGAACAGCAGGGGCCCAGCCGGAGGAAGGCCTATCACAGAGGGGGACAGTGGGGCCTCCAGGAGACCCGGGACTTCATACGGATCTGGGGGACCCTCGAGTACCAGGTGGAGCTCGCAATAAACCAGCGCAACGAGCATGTCTACCGGGACATCGTGCGCGACATGGAGGCGGCGGGGCACGAGCGCACTGTCAACCAGTGTCGCTCGAAGGCCAAGGAGCTCAAGAGGGGGTACAAGGCCCTCAAGGACAATAACAGCCGCTCCGGCCACGGGGCCCGCACCGCCCCCTACTACGATGCCCTGGACCGCATCCTTCACATGAAGGGCTCCATAGTTGCCCCACGCCTGGTGGGCAGCGCTGTGGTCCAGGGCAGGGAGCGGGCCGAGGTACCCCCTCCCCTCGCCGCCCGCCCGGTAGACACGAGCTCAGGGGACCCCCACCCCCAGGAGGACCACCCGGGACCCGCAGAAGCCCCAAGGCCCCCCCCCAGCAGCAGCCCGGAGACATCCCAACGCCGGGCCGGCCAGGCGGAGTCGGAGGTCGGCACCTTCACCACCCTCAGCCAGTGGTCCCAGGGGGAGCACTCCCAGGGTGAGGCGCCGGGCTCCGAAGGCTCGGAGACGGACATAGAGGGTAAGCGGGCCCCCAGGGCAGGGGGGGGCACGACCAGGGGGCCGGTGGCAGGGGCGGGGGTGGGGGCCCTGCTGCAGGGGCCACAACCAGCCCCCTTCACCCGCTCCCCCCTCTCCCGCCCGCAGGACATGGGGAGCCCCAGGACCGGGCCAGCGAGACGGTGCAGGCCCCCGCGGAGGGCACAGGAGAGCAGGTGCCGGACCCAGGTAAGGCGGGAGGGCTGGGATTGCGGGAGGGCCCCCCGGGCGCCAGCCCAGGGGGGCCTCTGGCCTCAGTGGGGGAGGGGGGGCAGGGGGCCCCGGGACCCGACCCCGCTAGGGGACAGGGCCCTGCACTGACCCACCCGCCCATTTCCACAGGGCAGCCCCCGCGCGCGGCGCCTCCGCCGGCCGCGGCCCCAGCCCAGCGGATGCGGGAGTACCGGGCGCGGGTCCGCAGGCGCAGGGAGGAGCAAGCGGAGGACATCGTCCGCAGGGCGGAGGAACAGGGGGAGCGCATGATCGCCTCCGTGGACCGCATGGAGGCGGCCATAGAGCGGTCCATGGAGAAGGCCCTGGAGACAGACCGCCGGCTGGAGGCGGAGGTGCGCCTGGAGCGGAGGCGGGAGCGCCGGGAGCACCAGCGGCAGCAGGGGCTGCTCAGGGGCCTCCGGCAGGACATACAGGGCATGGTGCGGGAGCACAGTGCCAAGATGGACAGGTCCCACGACATTGGGACCTCCCTGCTCCTGCATGCGGGCACCATGTGTGCCTACGTGATGGCCGGCGCACCTCCGGGCGCCCTGCCCGCCCAGGTCCCCATGCCGGGCCCCTCGGCGCCCCCGGGCCCAGCCCTGCCGCCCCTGGCGCCCCCCCGGCCCCAGGGCCCTCGCATGCGCCTCCCAGTGCCCCCGGGCCTCCGGAGGGTCCAGCCCCCCCGGGGCGCGACCGGGGCACCGGGCACAGCTGCCCATCCGCCGCCCGGCCCCCTGCCGGGGCCGGGACCGGCCCAGGACACGGCAGGGGACACGGACAGTGGGGGGGAGGGGAGCTCCCAGAGCTCGGTGGGCCCAAGCGGCCGCACGAGGGGTCGGCCCAGGAAACGCGGGGGGATGGTGGGAAGGGGGGGGAGGGGGAGGGCCACATGAGGGCGGGTGGTGGACGGGGTCACGGGGACGGGGGTGGGGAGGGGGCACAGGGTGATTGTGTGCACTGTGTGGGCAATAAAGTGTTGTAAAGAGACAGTTGTCCCCGGCCCGTTTGTGGGGGGGACAGGGCTGTGGGACCGCGTGTACAGGGGCATGGGCACGGAACGGGGGGTGGGGCCCCCAGGGGCGGGAAGGCCCTCACAGCGGGCCCCCCCGGGCGATGTGGGTTGCAAGGGCGTTCCGGATCCTTTTGGCATACCGGTACTCCCGGGGGTTCCCTGCGTTCACGTACAGGGGAACAGGACCGGGGGGCCGGTGGGGCTCGGGGTACTCCAGGGCCGCCCCCTCGGTCTCGCACACATTGTGCAGAACGCAGCAGGCACCGATCACCAGGGCGGAGGTGGGGACGGTGAAGTCCAGGCGGCCAGCTAGACTCCTCCAGCGCTGCTTCAGGGCCCCGAAGGCACGCTCCACGACGGTCCGGCTCGCACACAGGCGGGTATTGTATACCTGCTCCGCAGGGGTGCTCGGGACAGGGTAGACCTTCATCAGCCAGCGGGTCAGGGGGTAGGCGGGGTCCCCCAGGATGCAGGGGGGCATGGGAACACCCTCGATCCACCTCATGCCCATGTCCGCGAAGTCCCCCCGGTACATGCGGGCATAGAAGGGGGAGATGGTCATGATCCTGGCGTCGTGACTCCGGCCGGAGTTGCCCGTGTAGATGTCTATGAAGCGGGCCCGGTGGTCCACCACCCCCTGCAGGTGCAGGGAGTAGTATCCGTGCCGGTTCACATACTCCAGGGCCTCCCCCGCGGCCGGGCGCAGGATCTCGATGTGTGTGCCGTCCACGGCTCCGATGCAGTTCGGGAAGCCCCCGGCCGCGAAGCCAGCCATCACAGCGCCCTGGTCCAGGAGCTGGATGGTCCTGTCGAGGAGCACGCCCTCCACAGCCTCGCACACATCCCGCACGATGCAGGCGACCGTGCTGAGCCCCACCCCGAAGTGCTGGGACACGGAGCGGCAGGAGTCGGGCGTTGCGAGGGCCCAGACCCCTATGGCCACCCGCTGGACCATGGGGATGGGCTCCCGCATGGAGGTGTGCTGCCGCTCCAGCCAGGGCGTGAGGAGCTCCGCTAGGCGCAGCAGGGTGGCCTTGCCCATCCGGAAGTGGGACCCCCACTCGGCCTCCCCCCAGTGGGCCTGGGCCCGCTCCCACCAGGCCTGGGGCCGCTCCGTGACCCATAGGCTCCGCGCTATGGGCATAGCCAGCAGCGCTGCCCGGCGGAGGGTCTGCGTTGCCCAGCGGAACCGCCTCGCGGCCCCTCGGAGCGCAGCGGGCCGGGTGAGGCTCCGGCAGGCGGCCAGCCACGCCCCCCAGGCCCGGCGCCGAGCCCTGAGCCGGCCACGGACTCTCCTGCGGGCCTGCTGGCCCCGGAGGCGCACGCCAGCCCGCAGGGCCAGGACATAGCGCAGGCGGACGGCCAGGTGCACCCTCTCGGTCAGGAGGCACAGCTGCTCAGTGTGGTCACGGTGCCACTCAGCCGCGAGCGCGAGGAACATCCAGTTCCCACCTGCCCTATCGCGCTCCATGGTGCTGGGGCCCCGGTGGGGGCTGGGAGCGCTTATGGCGGCCCGGTGCTGGTGGCTCCGCCCGGGGGTCGGCCTCGCGGGCCTGCGCGCGCCCTGTGCCGGTGCGTTCCGGCTGCTCCCGCCCCCAGCACCCCGGGCCCCCTCCCCTCGCTGTTTGTAGCGGGATGGCCTTGAAGGTGCGATTAGGCAGACAGAGAGCTCGCTGTTGTTCTCTGCAGCTGTGCCGGGCCCGCACCCCACGCCTCGCTCTGTTGTGCTACAATGTTGCGGTGCGGGCCCGTGTTCCCTGTCCCGGGGGCCGGGCCGAGCCTCTCCCGGCCCTGGGCAGTCTGTGTGCCCTCCGGGCTCCGTGTCCCATTCCCTGTTGTGCTGGACCATGGCTGGCTGCCCATCCATGGGGCTCCCGCTGTCCGGCCCCCAAGGGGCCCCCCATATCTGGGCCTTCCGCGAGACCATGTCTCTGTGCGACCTGTGGCACACCCCTGCCGTGCAGCTGCTCCTGGCCGGGCCGGGGAGCCGTGCAGGTGCCTACGAGAGCCTGAGCTCCGGGCTCCGTTACTTTGGCCATGTGGTGAGCGCCCGTGATTGCCGGCTGCATGCGGAGGCCCTGGGGCTGGCTCGTTTCCCCGAGGGGCGCATCCCGGAGGTGCTGTGCGCCCATGTGCCCTGGAGCGCCTCGGAGACCGTGTCAGCGCTGGTGGTGTGTGGTCTGGGCGCCTACTCGGAGTGCCTGGCCGAGGGTGGCCCTGCCTTGGCCGTGACCTACTTCTCCTGTGTTCACGGGGCCCGTGGGTACCAGCGCACCCGTGGGGCGGCGTTCCAGCGGCTTCTGGAGCTGGGGCATCTTCCGTGGCCCCCTTCTGCTGCCTGCTGTGTGCCGGAGCCCTCCGCGGTGGAGATGTCATCCCTGTTGGCGGTGTGGGCGCGTGTGGATGTGCAGCTGGCCCTCACCATGCCCGATCCCTTCGAGGCCTACTACCTGATCGCCCACTACATGTCCTTGCAGGGGTACCGCCGGGGCATGCTGCACTGGCCCCACCTGGTCCACCGGGCGGGCCACCCGGGCCCTGGGGCCAGCGGGGCCCCCGGCAGCGGCCCGTGAGCCCCGCGTCGCTGGCCTGCCCCCCCCGGCGTGGTGCCCCCGTGTGGGCTCCCGCCCCGGCCCGGGGGGGGGCCTGGTCCCCGCTGGCCGCTCCCGACCTGCGGACCCCACCTCGGTGAGCTCCCGCCCGCCTCGCTGCTTGCTGCTGCCCCTGGCCGTGGTCCTGGGCCCCCTCCATCCCCGTGACTCCGTGGGTGCTGCCTGAGCGTCGCTGGTGCTGCGGAGGAGCACCGCTGGACCCGGCTGCCCTGCCTGTGCCAGCCTTTGACTGTGGGGCCCCCTTCCTCCTCCTCCTGGCGCCCCTCCGCCGGCCTCGCTGTGCTTTGGGGGCCCCCAACGTGCCTTGCTCCGGGGGTCCCCCCCCCCCTCCGAGACTGCCTCTGTTCCTGTGGGGGCACCTCCTTGGACTGGACTGGACTGGGGTGGCGTGGGGGTGGGGGTTGCTGCTGTCTGTGCCTTGCCCCGTGGTGGTGCCCCCCCCTCCCTGCCGGTGTTCCGGGTGGGGTTTTCCGGGCGTCCCTTCCCGGCCTTTCCCTTGTGTGTGTTTGTGTGTGTGTGTGTGTGTGTGTGTGTGTGCCCGGGCGTGTGGCCGTGCATTGTGCCCCGCTGCGGGACCGCTGTGTGAGCCGGCTGTCAGCCTGTTCTCGCTCTTCCCCCCTCCCTTCCCGTTTCCCTTGTGTGGGCGTTCCCTTGTGTGCCTTTTGGCTTCGTTTGCCCTCAGTCGGCCATGTCTGTGTCCCGCCCCTGCCTGGTGCCTTGTGGGAGGTTTGCGCCCGGCGGGGGTTCGGCTGCACGTCTGTTGTGCTGCCCCGGTCTGCGATGGTTCGGCCCGGTTCCCGCCCGTGGTCCCGTTCCCGGCACGTCTGTTTGGGTCGCTTTTCCACCCCCGCGCGTGGTTGCGCTGTTCACCCCCCCTGGGGGTTCACTGTGGTGAACCGCCCGCCCGTAACGTCTGAAATCACCCAATGAGGAAGGCACCAGATGAAGTAGGTGAAATGGTTGGAATGACAGGGGGGAAAAAACAAAGTGTGCAGGAGGAAGTAAGTGGGTGGAATGATGAGAGGAATTAGAAATATATACAAAGTTCTGAGTGAAATAAATCATTCAGAAGACTGATGGGATACCTGTGGGAGTACTTGGATCACTTCAGCCATTTACCATAGCTGACTCCCTATCCTTTGACTCTCTATAGCCTCCCTCCCTGTTATTTCACTTCCTGTCATTTTCTTTTGTTTTTTTTGTCATTACACACACACACACACACACACACACACCTTGAATCCTGTTCCATATGAAACATACAGATAGACATATTTCCCAGGACTTTGGAGTTCTCTGTGAGGAGAGTGGGGGCTAGAGGGTTAGAAGGGGCAACTTAGACCCAGGACTACTGGGTTGTCTGTCATAAGGTTGAGAGCAGGGGAGAACAGATCAGGCAGGGAACCAGGACTGTTGGGTTGTCTGTGAAGGGAGGGCAGCCTACCAGCTTAGTGTGGGGTAGGGGGCTAGGAGCCAGGAGTCCTGACTTGTCTGGTAATGGTTAGGTGGGGACCTAGTAGGTTAGATGGAGAGGGGGTGTCAAAGCCACTACTCCTAAGTTCTCTGGTAGGGCAGTGGGGGCTTCGGGTTAAAAGAGAGGGTTTGGAGCCATTACTTAGCTGTCCCATTCTCCCCAACCCAAATGAAAGGATAGAGGGAAAGGAGGGGATGAGGGGCCAGCTTATGCCCTCCTGTCCCTAGTTTCAGTGTTGCCCCTAACCTGTAGAGGAAGAGCACTGGGGCTGAAAGATGAAGGCATAGTGTGGGAGCCTAAGTTGTAAGCGAGCATGATATGTGAAATGGTACAACGTTTTTACTGCTTACATGGTACGTAAGTTAAGACAGGAACCTTAACTTGCAATTTCCATGCTTTTTATTGCATGATTGAATTAGCAAGAGCTTTAACTCTCATTGTAAACCAGAGGTTTTTTGATTATGGAATACTTTCTATTAGTTCTCTCATGCCATTGCTTTCTAGTCCTTCCTTAACCCCCCATAATTTTCAGGTTAGATCTTCTGGACCTATTCTCCAGGTCTTCACACTTCTCTATTAGTTTTATGACAGAACTTTTGAGTTTGAGGACTGTGCTATCTGCATTTAATGCATGATCCTCTAGATCAGATATGCACACCACACCTGTGTTCAACCTCTTTTCATGGCTTCTAGCCTCTTTCTCCCCTTCTACTGCCTCTAACTCTTTTAATTTTCAGCAGTAGCCTTTCGCGGTCTTACTTAGCTTCCTGCCTTTCCGAGCAGGGCTTTTAAAACAGAAGCACAGTTTACACAGTTTGCTGCTGGCCGCTCACCTGCTCTACTGTTTTGGTGCCAACGAAGCTGTCTGCAATACTTCCTTCTTCCTCTGGATTCCCTGGGTACGGCCCCACACGTTGCTTCTGATAATAGCACATTACCGAGTTCTTTTCTGTTTCTTGTTTTTAGCTTCTTTCATTCTGGGGAGCTTGAGTCACACTAAAGACAAAAGAGAAGAGCCCAGAAGCTATTCCCTGATTATTGTGTGGATGACCAAAAAATGCAATATAGAATATATGCCAAAATCTTTAATATGACTGAGAACTATTGCTAAAAATCAAATTACTATAAACAAGCTGGATATGATTGACATAAAAATTGGCCAATATATACTTTTATGTGCCGTCACAGACACAATAAATGCAGTGCAATAAATGCATACAATAAATGAATACAATGATCCTATTGATAAAGTCCAAACGCGTTTCGGGGATTCCTCCCCTTCTTCAGTGGCTCTTCTCTTTTGTCTTTAGTGCTGTACTATCCGGTGGATAGTGAGAGAGAGTTTTCTCACCCCTTCTGTTTTTGGGTGAGCTCGAGTCACTCTCAGCTGTTCTTGTTTCCTTTGGGGTTGCGCTGCAGATGGGCATTTTAGAGGGCAGTCAGGAGAAGCAGCAGTCTCGAGCTTCTAGAGTGTGTGCATGCTCAGTGCGTACCCATCCTATCCCTTCTTTCCCAGCCCTTGTTCTTGCCTGGATACTTCTATATGTTCATTAACCATGTAGCTATCATCCGAAACCATGTGAACACAACACAAACATAGGTTTAGCTAAGTGATTGTTCTGGGGCTGGGGCTCCTGGAAAGACTAGAGGAATTTTGTTCATGTTTATGACTCCAATGCAGCCACCAATGCAAAGGTGTGGACAGGCCACATGCAGCAGCTTCAGTCTCTCCTTAGCAGGGCTTGAACTGAGTTTTTGCCAAAGGGGTGTGTTGTTCTCCACCAAACCCAAGACAGTCCTGCTTACAGCACTAGTCCTGCAAGGCTTGGTGGTGAGTGTCTGGTTCTGCACCAAACAGTTCATCTTCAGGCAGGGTTGCAACCTTGTGATTTTTGAAGCTGACACTCCCGTTTTGGCCAATGGGAGTGTCAGTCAAAATGGCAAAACGTGGCTACTAGGGTGGCCATACCTCCCCTTTAAAAGAAGACACTTATGGAAGATACATGGTGCAGGGCTGCATTGGTTCCAGTGCAGCCCTGCACCATGTATTTTTCATAAGCGTCCTCTTAAAGGGGAGACATGGCCACCCTTCTGGCAACCCTATCTGTAGGGAGCAGGAACACCTTCCTGTCCTGCCTCACAAACGGTACGAGAAGGGAGGGAGGCTTGGAGGGAGCATTATCACACTTTATCCCAGCCCCATTTTCAGCTGGGATTAAGCAGGATGTGGCTGGGAGCAGGATATTTTAGTCACACGGGCAGGAGCAGGTGGTTGTGGAGTAACTAATGCAGGAGAGAATGGGTCTGAAACTCCTATTGACTTCAGTGGTGTCAGGAATGCACCCTTGAACCTTCTGACTCTCCCAGCTATCCAGAGTCAGGGGCACAGCTATAATAGGGATGGGCATGGCAGTGCAACTGGTCTGGGAACCATAAGTCTAAGGGTCTCTTGCATGCAAATGTGTCCCCTGCCTACCCCTGCTGTTTCTCCTTCCTGGTAGCCAGACGCGGCAGACACTGCCTCTGCCACAGAACCTGAGGGCCAAAGGGTGGGATAGGAAGTGCATGCCTGCACTTAGGCATCCCTAATGCCTCCATGACCCTTCTGTTTCTTCAGGGAGCCTGCCTGGGACCCATTGGGAGCTGGTGATGATAGAGAGTGGGGACTCGGGAGCCATGCCAGCCTGGTCCCAATGAGAAGGAGCCATAACCTGGCCTGGGGGAAGCCATGAGACGTGTATGTGTAACATCACGTGTGTGAGAGAGGATGTGTGTGCATCAGAGTGTTCATATATGGGGTGGGGAAGGGTTACAATTCATTCTTTTGCACCAGGACTCATTTTGACCTAGTTATGCCTCTGTACCCAGCAGACCCCACTTCCTACAACAGTTTAGTGTCTGAGCTCTGTGTGTGCGTGTGTCTATGCTGTATATTATTGGAAGGTAAAGATTTCTTGCTCCAGTCTCTTCCAGGCTAGAGAACCTTGCAAACTAGGGTAAGACTTATTGCTTTTAAAACCAAAACCCTATTTGACTTCTAAATATTGTTCCTGTGTCTCCATAGAGTAATCTGCATCAACATAAATACAGTTAACTGTTTCAATGCCCTATAAAATAGGTTTTAATGAGCAGTAGCAAAAGGCATTAATAACATTAATTAAGGTGGTTAAAATGGAGACTGTGATCATAAATTTATATCAACTTTCACCGTGCCCTCGCCAAAAGAACATCAATATGCAAATGAAAGAAAATTATCAGGATTGGCTGAGCTACATTCTGATGCCATCAACTTGTTAACTAATCAGGGGAACCACCCAGAGCTCATGATGCTAAGCTGTAATTTTTTAAAATGGAAAGAATAGTCTCCTTGTAACGATAGGATGGTGGGTTTCTGCAGGGTGCAACACTGTGGTATGGGCTATGGGTCAGTGTGCATCTGTCACTTTAAGAGTGTGGGCTGCTAGCCCCCCCCTACTGGCCATACCCCTTTTGGGGATATAAAAGCTGATCATTCTGCGACTGTGGCAGTTGGATGCCATTCAGAAGTTAGGAAGGCTACTGGTCCTCCATGGGGACAGGGAGTCTGGCTGTTTGGGAGCTTGTGAGGTGGTTTGTCCTGGGAAGAAGCCAGGAGGAGATCTGCCTAGTGTGCAGAGGCTGGGAGCTAATAGTATGCTCTGATCCTGATAAATACTTACTGTGCCAGGCAATCATTTACACTCCTATTAGCTCCTGTTAATAAGCTGAAGCTGCTATTTAGTTATGTAGAAGTGTGTGATGTTTCATATATTATTTATATAATGATGGCAGTGTGCCTGGTGCTGTACTGTTGTGATACGAGATGGGCTCCTGCCCAGTCTAGAATGGACAAGGGGGGGGGGGGGGGCACATAGCTAGAGACAGGGATACATTCATGAAGTTGCAGGGGCATACACTTGGCTTAGTTACAGGAGGGGTATTCTGAGGACAGACAGTCATAAACAGTCTATGGTGTGAAGAGAAAGGGGAAACCAACCTGATGGAAGAGGGAGGTTTTCAGGAGGAACTTGAAGGTTGGGAGGATGTTAACCATATGTGTTCAGGCAGCATGAGAGTAAGTGCGAAGATGGTTTAGAGAGCAGGAGAATCCAGGGTGGGCGAGGATGGTGGCAGAGGAGGAACAACGTTCCTGGGTGGGAATATAGCCGGAAATAAGGGCAGAAAGGAAGAGCGAGGCCATGTTGAAAGTGAAGACAAGGGGTGTTTTTAGATCGACCTGGGGGTGGACACTACCAGGTATGCTATGACTGTGGTGGGTTTAGATGGAGGTGGCCACTGCGGTGCCTCACAGTCAGCCTGCACGGTGCCCCCTCTCCCACAACATAGAGGTGTGTGCAGATCACCAGCCACTCCAGGTTGCTGCCCACAGCTCTATGGCTGTTGCCATGGCAACCCATGGCCAGAAGTGGAGCTGCAGCAGCCTGTACGTGAGTAGATGGACCGTTGCTCTGCCCCCGGCCAGTTCTCCGGGTCTGGGCTTCCTGTTCTGCTTGCTGTACTCTGGGATGTTCCCAAGCACTGCAAGAGGAGCTGACCTGCTCCACTCCTGCTCCTCCTCGCCCCAGGGTGGCCTGCCTTTAACTCGGATGGGCCACCCGGGCGGGGGTGGGGCAGAGCAGGAGCAGAGCAGGTGTCTGTCTAAAGACACCCAAAAAAAATCTGTGCGGGATGCAAAAAGGGAGCCTGCGAGGATAGGAGGGATTGGGCATGATCACAACAGCAGGCAAGGGGGATGGACTTGTCAGTGGAATTTTGAACAGAAGGGAGAGGGTCAAGGTGAGAGTGGGGAAGACCAGTAAGAAGGAGGTTTTATGACCTAAAAACTGTTCCTTGTATTTAAAAAAATAAATTAAAAAAAAATCCTGTGGATTCTTTCAAATATTTACAGTAGAGTATAAAAGCTAAGTTTATGGTGATGGGTCAACACATTTCTGAGTGGTGACAAAGATGGCATGGGAAAGCGGTATATAACAGGCTGGGTTATACATTCATTCATTGATAACTGCGCACTGTTCTCTTACTCAGAGACTAATTCTCTACTGGTCTGACTCCAGTTAAAAATGGTGATTCTTTTTAATACATCCCATTCCTTGGTTATTTACAGGGACTGATGTTCACTCTGAACGTTAGAGTTTCCATCTCTGAACATCAGGCAAGATTAGAAATAATGGGCTCAAACTACAAGAAAGCAGATTTCGGTTAAACGTTAGGAAGAACTTCCTAAGAGAGCTGTTTGACAGTGGAACAAATTACCTAGGGAGGTGGTGAGCATTCCTTCGCGGGAGGTTTTCAAACAGAGGCTGTACAGCCATCTGTCAGGGATGTGGTAGTTGCAGATTTCCTGCATTGAGCAGGGGGTTGGACTAGATTACCTCTGATGTTACTTCCAACTCTGTGATTCTAACAGATGGCCTTTGGCAAGTTGTTTCTCTTGGCCTTGGTTCCCTGGCAACAATGAGTGCCAGGCTGGGCCAATTTATAGGTTTAATGGAAAAGAGTGACACCCTACTACCATAGTAGCCTGGGATCTACTTAAAACTATGGGGAGCTGATCCAGGAAAACTTTGAAGAGAATTTCTGCTCAAAAATTTCCATCTCAAAAAGGCATAGTAGAACTGGAAAGAGTGTAGGGAAGGGCAAAAAAAAAAGATAATAAATGTTATGGAAAAAAATTTGTACAAAGAAAGGCTCAATAGGGTAGGGCTCTTCAGCTGAGATGAGGGAGGGGAATAAGATACACTGTATGAGGTCTAGAAAATGAGTGGCATAAAACAAGTAAATAGGGAACTGTTTCGAACCCTTTTTCAAAATACCAGAACCAGAAGAAACCTGATGCAATTAACTAGCAGCAGACTTAAACAAGCAAAAGTAGTACTTTTTCACTCCATTCATAATTGGCCTCCATGGGATGTTGCAAAGGCTAATGAACAGGGTTCATCAAATGACTGAATAGGTTTTTAGAAGATAGGTCCCTAAATAGCTACTACTAAAGTTGGCTAGGGATTGAGACCTTCTGACTGTCAGATGTTGCAATTCAATAGCAGGAAATTATTTGCTAGCTGGATCATTGGTCTGACCCAGTATGACGCACATTCATATGTTGTTCAAGCACAGGGTAAAAATTGTGTTATGGGCCTGAGTTTTAAACAAATGTAATTCACAAGCTTATTTCTCACAAGTCCTCATGAGCTGTCATGACTCCCATGACTTAAGCCTTTTCCATACAGCCCCAGCAGCTGCAATCATAAGACTCTCAGCTTTCCTTTTTATAATGTAAATTTCTAGGGCCCCAGTTCTCAAAAGTGCTCTGTTGGTACATGCCCACAGAAGAAAAGAATGTTTGCACTGGTGCAGTGCTTTGGGAACTGGAGCATAGTTCTAGCAAGGTTAGCTGTTTTTTTAAATAGGATTTGAGCAGCAACCTGCTCTGGGTTGTTCTTCTGCGCTAGGAATACCTGAGGAAGGGTAACTGCAGCCAAGGTCAAGGGCTGATTTAGGGACCCGAGTAGGAAAACTGAGGCACTGATTAGGGGCTTGCTACAGGGAGGGCAATTATCCTGCCATAGTAGTCCTTGGGTCATAGGAAATGTGATGGTAGCTTATCTTGCAAATGTGCTCAAAGTGTCCCCTATAGACTTAGAAACAAAAAGAATGAGAAATGGATCTTTAAAGTCTCATGTTAAGTAAATCTCATATCGGGGGCAGTCCATTTGGGGTGGGTTGGCTATTCTGAGTTAATACAGCTGGGCAGGCCGATCTGGCATTTTTACTGTATCTGCAAGTGGCTAAGGCTGCTTTCCCACGAGCTGCTTCGGCGTCGCGGGAGCAGGTGCTATTCAGATCTAGCGCAGCTTCCATCTCGTGGGAAAGGAGGCAGTGTGGCTCTCCTGCCGGCAAGCTTGTGCAATGGACAGGTTAGGATTTCACTACCCTGTCCAATGCGCAAGCTTGCCCGTGAGAGAGCTGCACTTCCTCCTTTCCCACGAGATGGGAGTTGTGCTAGATTTGAATAGCGCATGCTCCTGCGGCGCCAAAGCAGCCTAACAGTGGCCATTTGTGAACCTATCTCTTCTCCATCCTCGTGTACAGTCACAGCAGTCACAACCAGACAATGCCCATGATATTGTGCATGTAGCTGTATAAACTTTAGTCCTGTTTTGTTGCTGTTTGCAGACTAGAGTGTGTGCAAATGTGTTTAGTCTAATATTTTGTTAGGTGCCTGCAACATGTTCTGCATACACAAAACCCCACTGTGTCAGTGGGTTCCAAAGCTTTTAATTTTGTGCCCACCTGTTTTTGTCCCCTGAACTATGGTGTAACAGCATCTTGATGACTGAAACCTGCCCAGTCTGCTTTCCCCTGCTGTGCCAGTCTATACTGCTCAAAGCTACCGCCAGCCAACTGGAGGGGTGTGTGTGTGAAGAGAGTTTTCACTTCCATGGGCCACTTTGAAAATTAGTACAAGCTCCACAGTCTGAATATGGGTTGAGGAAGCATGTGCGTAAAGCAGGGATGGGGAACCTCAGGCCTGGGGGCATCTGGGCTCTTGGTTTCCCAGCTCCTGCAAAAGGAACCCCCTGGCTTTGACTGGAGAAGCTGCTGGAGGGACTGTTGCTGTGCTAACCACTTGCACCTGGGCTCCCAGCTCCTACGAAAGGAGTCCCCTGGTCTGCAGGTAGCTGCAGAAAGCCAGTGCTAAAGGCACCAGCGGTTAGGTGGCCATTAAATGGCCACTGGGGTCTTGTGGGCTTGTACATGTTTGTTTGGGTTTAAATAACAGTAGCTTTTCTTTTAGGGAACTAGGATTTATTTTAAGTTGGGGGAAGGTGTTATTTTCAATGGGGAGTGGGTTGGTGAGTGGGATGTTAGGGGGTGGGGTCAGATGGGAAGGAGTGCCATGGCCTCTCAGTGAGAGGGAGGACTACTGGCATGGGTGGATGTGTGTGTGTGTGTGAGAGAGAATTTGTCAAGACCCCTCGGTGAAAGGGAGGGATATGGGCAAAAGGGAGATATGGTGCAGTTTAGGGGAAGTTGGGGTGTATGTTCAAGTACAGGGGCAAAGGGGTGGGGTCCATGCCAGAGCTCACCTGTGAGGGGGTGTATGTGCATGGGGGTGAAGGTCTTGGGGATATGGGTATGGCTGGGATGAGGTAGGACTGGGAGGGAGGCATTTCCTTTTGGGAAGGGTTGGTTTGGGAAGTGGGGGGCTGTTCCTGCCTGCCTCCATTGCCAATCTGCTTCCAGGGATGCCAGGCTCAGGGCATAAGCATTGGCCACCCTTCCTCCTAGGGTCTTGTTGGCCCTCTGGGGGTTATTGTGCTGGGGGAGGTAGGGACTAGTCATCAGGAGCCAGAGAGGGGGTCCTTTTTAGGAGGAAGTATAAAGTGGGGCAGTCATTGACCCAATTGGGATCATGTTGTGCATGGGACGGCATGGCAGGGGTGAGGGGAGAAATACCATCAGGGAAATTGGGAGAGGCACTTAGTGTCTGTCCCCATGTCCCACTGCCCTCCTGCCTTGGCATATTTGGAGGTTGTGTTGGAGGAGGCTGCTGACCTCATATGCATTACCAAGACCTGGCTGGATGAGGCATCTGGGCCTATATTGTTCCAGATGGTGCCAGCCGGGTACTTGCTGCAGCACTAACCTAGAACTGGAGGCTGGAGGGAGGCAGAGTGGCAATGATCTGTAAAGACACCATGGCCTTTCAAAGGTATCCAGTGCCTAACTCATCCAATATAGTGTGTCCACCTTGTGTTGGAATTGGTTGGGGATAGATTGGGGATTTTGCTGGTGTACTGTGACCACCCTACTGCATGGCAGACTCCCTGACTGAGCTGGCTGAGGCTAACCTTCTGGGGCCAGAGCGGGACTTCATTGCCTACATGACAACCATGGATTTATCCTTAAATAATATCTGGCCCGACACATGAGGAAGGACATACATTGGATCTGATGTTTTGCTCTGGCTTGGAAACAGGGGTTCTGATTATTGGGGATGTTGTTATAACACTGTTGTCATGGCCGGACCATTACCTCCTGAAGATCCAGATACCTGCCCTCCTAATGCCCTTGTTGGGATGGTGGACCAGTTAGGTTGGTCTACCCCCAGAGAATAATGGATCCAATTGGTTTCCAGAACTCCCCGGGGGATTTACCCACTGACTTTGATGGCTGCTCTGTTGATGAGCTGGTTGCTTTGTGGAATGACATCCTGTCCATGCTCATTGAGATGGTTGTACCCATGCATTTGATCCCACCGCTGTGGCAACATAGGTCCCCCCTGAGATCTGACGTGGATGAAGTGGGAGGGTAGGCAGTTAAAGTGCAGGTGGAGCTCAACTTCTGCTGAAGCTGACCGATTACAGCATAGATCATTTTTGAAGGACTATGCCGTGGCTGTGATGGTGGCGAAGAAAACTTTCTTCTCCACCATCATAGCATCTCCTAAGTCTTGCTCTGGGTGGTGAATGGCCTGGTTAATCTGGCCTGTCTTCCCCAGGAACTAGAGTAATCTAATGCACACTGCAACATTTTAATTAACTACTTTGTAGACAAAATTGCTCGTATTCACCATGACTTGGGTGCTGCTATTTCAACTATGGAGTCAGAGCTTGGGGTTGTGGAAGCTCAGCCTTGTCCTGTTTGTTTGGATCAATTAGCATCACCCACTGATGTGAGAGGTGCTTGGGGTAATGCAGGCAACCAGTTGTGAATCAAATCCTTACCTGTCCTGGCTTGTGAAAGCCAGCTGCGAGACACTGGGGCTGTTCCTGGATGGGGTTATCAATGCCTCCCATTGGAAGGGCAGTTTGTCAGACAAAACTGTGGTTGTCTGGCCCCTGCTCAAGAAACCATCTTTGGACACTGACTCCCTGGCCAGCTATCATCCTATCTCTAACAGGTTATTGAACGTGTGGTTGTCCCAGGAGTGGATTGGGAACTCAAAGTGGCCTGGGAGAATATAGTCTTAGTGGCCCTGTGCCGGCAGCAAAGCCGCCGGGGCACTGGAAACGGCTTTGGGGGTGTGTGGTTTTGGGGTGTGTGGTTTTTGGGGGCGTGGCTTGGGGACGCAGAGTGCACCAGATTTGGGGCCTGTCAGAGCTGAATCCCCAGACTCAGATCCTCAGCAGCCTGGCAGGGGTGAGTGGGAGGTTATGGGGGGCTAGCAAGGAGGGGAGACTGCCACTGGTGGGGGTACTGGCCCTAATTTCAGTGCTCTGGCTCCCCAAATCACTCAGTTTCTGTGCTCTGTGGCCCTCAAACAAAAAAAAATCACTGTCCCTTGCTATGCATCCTACAAAGGCTTCTTCATTCCTACACCAGCTGCACTAGTATTCCACAGGCCCTGTGTTTAGCTTAACAAAGTGAAGACTAAGGGAAGAATTGATACCAGACTTCCAATATCTACATTATTGAATATTAAGGTGTCATTCCTTGCACCCGTAGTAATGCTGCACTGGAACACAATTAAGGAACAGCCTTGAAGGAATGCACTCAGGATTAGTTTA
>QEPC01002001.1:2441652-2463915 GCA_003113815.1 Sphenodon punctatus | reverse complement strand
ACTGCTGCTCCCTGCTGCTGCAAAGTAGTTTGTGTGGACACACATTGGCTGCCAGGGTTAAGTTGTGGCTGCTGGGGATGGGGAGTGAGGGGCACATGGGGTAGGGAGGGGGGAGTTGGAATGTGGTTTTTGTTCAGTTGTTGTCATGATGTGGAGTATTAAATGATGCAAATGTGATACTTCTGATAAAACTGAGCTTTTGAAATCCTGCAATGTAAATTGACAGTCTGGTGATCTTAGGAAGTTATGTGTGTTCACAATGCTGGAAATTTGGTGCTTTGGAAATCCTGAGATGTAAATTGACAGTCTGGCGATCTTAGGAAGTTATGTGTGTTCACAATGCTGGAAATTTGGTGCTTTGGAAATCCTGACATGTAAATTGACAGTCTGGCAATCTTAGGAAGTTAGGTGTGTTCACGATGCTGGAAATGTGATGTCACTGTGAGTCTGGTGATCTTGTAAGTGATGTTTAAGGTTGTCTGCCTGCTTTTAAACCTGGCAGAGGAGGTGATTAAAACCTGCCTAACCTAAGTGGAATTGCTTGATTAAGTAATGCAATAACCCTTGGAACTCCTTGCTTCTGGATTATGCCGCCCACCGTTGCCCTGGCTCCGCCCACCATTGCCCTGGCTCCGCCCACCATTTCCCACTGGCCTTACAGCCCCTCCAACCTCAAAACCCATCATCCGCCCCTTGTCCATACACATATACAGCAACCCCCCAAAGTCCATCTAGCCAGGCCAGCAGACCTGGCTCACGCCAAGGCTTCCCAGACAGCAAGCTCCCTCTTGGGCACAGCCTCCCCCAATACCTGGGTCCATAGGCAGCTTCCTTCCTAGTCTTCAGGAACCTGGAGACCATAGAGTGGCAGGGTTCTCCTAGGCTGAAGTCCCTTGACTTCTCCAGGCTTTTTCCAGTAGGGCTTCAGTACCGGCCAGCTCCCCTGCTGAAGGGTCCCTGAGATGTTGCCTGCTCAGCTCCCAGGCAGGAACTGACTTTCCTCTCGGTCTTCCAGCCTCTTATGTAGCCATACTGGGTGTGGCCAACTCACCAGGCTGTCTGTCCTTAAAGGGCCAATGTCCTGCCCATTCTGTCTCCCTGTCTTTCAGACTGTATTGTGCTCAGGCTGGTATCTGGCTATGGGCTGGCTCCACCATGCCCATGTGCAGGGCCCTGATTCTTCTGCAATTTTTCCCCCAAAATTCTGTGACCCCAAATTGAAAATTCTGCGACCCAATAAAGTTACAAAACAAGTCTAGTAAAATTAAAACTGGCGATCCATTTCCTTGTACCAATGAATAAAAAATCTGCTTATAATTTTTTCTGTGTATGGGTATTTCAAATATCAGACAACCTCCCCCCCCCAAAAAAAACACCACATGGCAATGCAGAGGGCACAGCTCCTAACCCACCCCTCAAAACACATGGCAATGCAGAGCTCGCAGCGGGACCTTCCCACGCAGGAGTCCACACACACACACCCCACACCTACTTACCTTATGGCTGGAGCAGGCAGAGGTGGTGATCCCTGGAGTGGTGGCAGCGATCCCTGGAGCAGTGACGGTGATCCCTGGAGCAGCGGCTGCAGCAGCAGCGATGATCCCTGGAGTGGCGGTCGGGTCCCTCAGTGATCAGGTAAGTGGCAGGATTCAGGAGCTGTTTTATACAGGCCGCGCAAACCCCCGATTGGCTTGTGGCTAGAATAAAGCAGGTCCTGGATTGGCTCACTGCCAGAGAAGGTAAATTCCGTGGGGATTTCCCCATTTTCTGCGATAATCCTGCCCAGGTCAGGATTCTGTGAAAATTCTGTGAATCGCAGTAGCGCAGAAGAATCGGGGCCCTGCCCATGTGCAGCCCTAAGGCTGGCCCGTTCAGCCCCCCTCTTAAGGGGGCAGCATGCCGCAAGGCTGCTCCCTGCTACATTCAGACCTCAGAAATCCTTGCAACTTGGAAATCTGGAAAAAAGTTTTCATTGCTCTGTACCCCAAAGCCCCTCCCAAAAAACCTCAATTCCATTGCTCTATGCCCACCTATGGAAGGCAACCCCCCTCCCCACACACCATAAATGAACCAGAAAGAAAGACACCCCCCCACCCCCATGCCCTACCTGGTCACATCTTGGCAAAATAGAACCCACAGCCAAAGTACAGTACCCAAAAAAGCAGGGTAGCAAAAGTGAGATAATCACAAGATAAACCCAAAAAATGCAACTGCAAAAAGCCAAAAGCCAGTACCCATAGCATAGCACAGCAGCACTGCACCCGCTTTAAAATAATTATGCCAACCCAGCAGGCATAATACTCACAAGAAACCAGACATGCACCTGCCCCCCAAAAAAGCCTCCATTGTGACCACCTAAGCAAAGCAAGTCCCCTTCCCACACACCATAAATTAATCAGAAAGAAAGTATCCCCTCTGTGCCCCAGCTGGGGACATCTTGGTCAAGTTGAACCCACAGCCAAAGTACAGAGCCCACAAAAACCACAGCAAAAGTGATCCCTCTGTGGTGCCTGCAAGCAGCAGCCACTTTAAAATATACTAAGCATGGTGGCACTGGTAACCCCCAGCATTGCTCCTATGGACATCCCAGGCCAGGGGAAGTGGAGCAAGCCGATCCCTCTGGCCTCCATGGTGCCAAGCGGTGCAGGCAGCAGTGTGGCACCCACTTATTTTTTAAAAGAATCATGGCATGGTGGCTAAGTAACCCCCAGCATTACCCCTATGGCTAGGCCACGCCAGGCACCTCTCCCCACGCCACGATACTTACAGATCAGCTGTGTAGCATGCAGTTAAATTCACCAAAGAGAATGGAAAATGGCCCCACGGCCAGTTTTATTTTGTGCCTGTTAGCCAATCAAAACTGTCCTGTAGCTTGTCCATTCTTCATCTGTCCCCTCCCCTCACATCCCCCCTGCCCCCCACCAAATATGGCACTACATTTCATTTCCTAGCTCAGAAAAGCTAGAGTCAACCATCTGGGTCACTCTGGCCATGCACACAATGGCACCTCCATCACTCGATCAAGGGTTCCGAAGAGTTCTGAAGTTTTCCGGGGACCAGCTTTGGTCCTTGGAACCCCGGAACTCGGAAATTCAGAACCAGGGACTGTAATCCTCGGTGAATTCCGAATAAAAATGGGGACCAAGTTTCAGCACTAGTAATTACTCTGCAATGGGTGAGCACTTGCAAACTGGATTATCAACAAAGTAAGTACCTTAGTGGGGATTAACCTATTCAGTAGGCAGAGCTGTTTGGCTGCTTGAGAGGGAAGGTTTCAGTCCTCAAAGCACTGTGCTAGTCCAAGTCCCATTCACTTCAGGGTGGCTTGTGCTGGTGCAGTAACTATTAGTAACGTTCTATCTCACTTCCATCATTGCTGGGAAACACCCCACTCTCACAATTCTCAGGCACAGGATGGGCTCCCATAGAAAGGCTCACTGCCCCCTCTTGGTTGCTCTGTCTATGCATGAGCAGAGTGTGTGGGTGTTGCGAAGGGACTAAATGGGGAAAAGGACTATGTTGGTGCAAACCTGGATAGATCCCCAGCTTGGTTCTGCCAGAGGCCCAGGTATATAACTTCTACCTGGCAATGGGTGTGTGTACTGCTAAACCATTTTGTATGAACAATCATGATATGTCTTTCACTCATGCACCTGTGTTGGAGGAGTTGATTGTATCCACGCAGGAAACACCAACCAGATAACAGGTGTCCGGATATCTTAGGTCAGTATTTTTTAAATGTACTTGGCTGCAGCCTAACTGTTCTTGTTGAAGTCAGTGGGAATCAAACACTTCTGAAAATGCTACCCCTTCTTTGCCTCTCCTTGCATTGGGGGGAGCACTGGCTATGCCTTGCCCTGCCCCCAAAAGACTGACTGGAAGAAATAAAGGAGGAGGGCATTACCTTTCCCCACACACTTCATGATAGGATGGCTGCCACCTCGCAAAAAAATGGGAGTCTTGGGGTCAAACCACAAGATGCAGCAACCCTACTTGGGTTATGCAAGGCTACTTTAGAATCAAAGTGTTCCCCTAGTGGCCACTCTCTCTAACAGGGGTAGGGCACCATCTCCCTAACCCGGACTAGTTTACATTTTGTCAGAACTCCATGGGCTGCAGCATTGGGACTGAGGAGGAGGACAGGGCTCCAGCCTGAAGTTTCCTTTGGGGGAGCATGGCTGCCCTGGGAGAGCTCTCGGGCAATGGGGGTGGTGGAGTTGTGTCCCCTGCAGAGCACTCTGGGCTGGGGCTAATCTGCCCCCGCCCTTCAGGTGCTCCTAGAATGTAGTTCCAGCCGAGTCTACCACAGCGGCCTGCCAAAAAAGGAAAGTGGGTTGCTTGCATTGACGGTGGGTCAGAACTGCAGACCTGAGGTTCCCCGCCTGTGCTGTATAAGAACCGCAGCACAATCGTTCTAACTTTTTAAGGGGGAAAATCTACATAATTGTTTAAGTTTGAAAAAGGATCGCGCCTTGAAATTACAGGAATCCGTAAAATAAGGCCCACCTTCACTGCAGGCCTTGGTGGGAGCCGAGGAAAGGTGTAATAGGAAACCTTTTAGCACACTGGCTGAAGAGAATGCATTTGGCTGTGACTTTTTCTTTGCTCTCTGTTTTATAGCAAATAAGTAGCATTTGCTTGCAGAGCAGCATTCCTGGTAATGCCACTTTTCTTTAGAACATATTCTGTGTATGTGTGAGGCTTGCTATTTTTGTCTCTTAAAATCTTCCATAGAGTCTTAATTTAAGCTTTAAAAGCACCTATTAGCAGAGCTGTGACATCGCACTCCCCCTAGTTATTGGTATGTCACACTGTGAGCCAGATCCTGACTTGGCTTTCCTTGGCTTGTTTTATCTAGGGTGCTTCTATGGCTCCCATTACTGTTGTAGCTGAATGCCTCACAATGTCCCTCTGTGGGTAGGCTAGTCAGTGCTATTGCCCTCATTTTACAGACAGGAAACTGAAGACAGTGAGTTGTCCAAAGTCACATGGGATGCCTGTGATGGAAAAGGAAATGAAACAGTTTTTCTAGGCCCCAGTCTTGCATCTAAACCACTAGGCCCTGCTTTCTCTCCAGACAAAGGCCAAAGGATTGGCAATAAATCTGCGGAAGCAGTAGTGGCCCAGTTCTTCTCCTCACCACAACACTTAGTGCAAAGGTTAGCTGTAGCACTGTATACACATCTTGTCCTTGCTTTGCAGACACACAAATATTAACACAAGGTGCAAGCAGTGAAGAACCTGGTCTTAAATGAGGAGCTATGCATGCTCAGATACTAGTGGTGTGCAATTTGTTTTTGTTTTTATGAAAATGAAAATCCCACTTAAATTTTTTTATTGCAATAATGAAAATTTTAAAAAGTTTTGAAATTTTAAAATAAAAAAACTTATTGGAATTTAAAAATTGAATTTTTTGACACATTTTAGGCTGTGTCTTCTTTGTTTTACATCTGATTTGCATGATATTTGGTCATATTGTACCCCTCATGCCAGGGATCATCCCTGCCAAAGTTTAGAAATATTAGATGAAGAGTACCAATTTTATAAGCATCATGGTTTGTGATACATTTCCAACTGTAACCTCTATACCTCCCATCCAATTTGGATGTACTTTGGACATATTGCACCCCTCACCCAAAGGATCATCCCTGCCAATTTTCAGAAATATTGGATAAACGATCCCAGTTCTATAAGCAATGGAACGTTTGTGATTTTAGTGGAAGCTGTTCAAATAGTAGTCCTGAACATTTTGGGACAAAAATGAAATTTTCAGGACATAACCGGGACTTTGGGCAGGAAGGCAGCAGAGGGGAGGGGGAAGCATCCCAACAATCAAGAGACATGGGGGTGTTTTCAGATGTGACAGGGCGGCTTCACCCCGTCCCAAAAACAACCCAGAGATTCCCCGCCGGGATCACTCATCACACTCTTTGTGTGTGACTGTGTGTGCTGCAGTCTTCAGCCTTCACTGCAAGTGCTCATAAAATCAGAACTCTGCACCTACTCTCCCTCATGTATGCTACCACAGACTTTGGAGTGCCAATGACTGAAGCCTGTGTCTGTGCCTCAGTACCGGCTCCTCCTCTGCTCTGCCCACCTCCTCCTGTTTTTTTCACCCTCTCTACAAATGCTCCAAAAAGCAGATCTCCGTATCTAGTAAAACCTCTATAATTTGAAGGAAAGTTGCATCTTCTGTTAAAATCATGAAACTTACATTGCTTATAAAATTGGGACCCTTCATCCAATCTTTCTGTAATTTGGCAGGGAAAATCCCGCTGGGTGAGGGGAACAACCTGTCCAAACTGAAAATAATGAAAACAAACATTAAATGGGTCCCTGGTACACACCCCTATCAGATACTGCGTTCCAGCAAGAGAGCTGGATGTTGGTAATTGCAAATGACATTTTGCAATGGGCCATGCCTTGATTTCAGTGGGAGTTGTGCATGCTGCAAACAAAGACATGTGAAGTATTGCTCATAGGAAAGAGAAATATTATGCACAAACTTTAAATGGAGGCCTAGCTGGCCAGGCAGCAACACTGCTAAGGAGGATTAGACTTGGAGGTTATATTGGATCACAAACCTGAAATGTCAGCAGTGTGGCACTGTTACAAAAAAGACACATGCTACTTTGGGTTGTGTTAGCAGAAGCATAATTTCCAGAAAACACAGGAAATGATAGCCTCATATTACTCAGCGCTGGTTAGGCTTCTGCTGAAGTACTAGGTCAAGTTCTGGGCACCACATTATAAGAAAGTCAAGGAAAATTGGGGAAGATTCAAAAGATGGCAACGAAGATGATGAACAGATTGGAATGCAAGAGGTATGAGGAAAGGCTTACCCTAGATAAAAGTGTTTGTGTGTGTGTGTGTGTGTGTGTGTGTAGGGGAGGGGATGAGAGGGGAGGTACAACAGTACCAAACCACCAAGTTCAGGGGGCACCCCCAAACTTCAAGAAGTAAAACTTGACATATTAAGTGACTAGGAGAGGACTGCAGCTAGCACATGTGTGAATAAACTGCTGGTCTTTCTAGGAATTGGCTTGGGCAGTCACTAGATGAAAGCAAGGAGAATATGGGTGTTTTCAGACGTTACGGGGCCAGTTGGCCCCGTACCGAAAACAACCTATCCATCCCCCGCCGGGATGACCCCGTCACGCCATATCAGATGTGCCGGGGGGATCCCGGCGGGGGATCTGGGAGGGGGCGGGGCCATGCGGTGCAACGTGCGGCCGCACGGCCCCGTCTCCTCCACGTGCCCCGCCGCTCGCCCTCTGGGGAGACGGGCGGGCGGTGGGCCAATGAGGCCACCGCGTCTGGCTGGATTCGCCACGGCCTGGGATCCCGCTGGTGATCCCGGGCCGTGGCGCCCGACCAGATGTGATGGCGGGGTTCACCCCGGCGTGGAATCACATTCAACATGCGACGGCCTCCGGTCCTGCTGCTTCGGCCGCTCGCGTGGTGAATGTGATTCCACGCCGGGGTAACATCTGGGGGGGAACATTCGTTCCCCCCAACAGACGTTCCGGGATCACAGCCACCACCGGGAATTGACCGTGGTTAACTGTGATCTTGTAACGTCTGAAAACACCCTATGTGTGAGGAGGGTGATGGTGGGAGTTAGGTGGACTCAAGCTACCAGAATGTACGAGAGCCCTCAATTTCTCTCAATGACCCTGGGTGAGGACATGCTACAATCTGTGGGTGAAAACAGACACGATGCTAACCACCCGTTAACCACCTTTGGTGGTCATTTATGCATGTTTCAGGACTGCATAGGGCACCAATACAGCCCTGCAACATGCATAAATAACCACCAAGGGTGGTTAGCATCGTGTCTGTTTTCACCCTCTGACACTTAAAAGGCTGCCATAAAGATGGAGAGTAATGGTCCTTCATTGCCACTAAGGGAAGGACAAGCAGAAATGGGTTTGAGTTGGAGGAAGAGTGCTATCTATATACTAAAAACCTAAGCTATTGATGGTTCGAGGCTTAGCTTTCACAGTTGCGCTATGAAAAGCATGACATATATGGTACTGAATTAAAGCTCATGGCCTATTCTTTTGCAGAAAAATCACAGAATGTCAAAAAGTTGATTAATCACAATCACAGAAAGAAAGCACCATAGAAGGCAAACCCTCTGGCCACTTTTAAAAGTGTGTGGTATCGAGGTATTTAATTTGTGGTTTTAAAAGAATGCGCAACTGGCTATAATGCATGAGATGTTGCATCTAAACCCCACCCGTGGGATTTTCTGTGGACTCATGTATATTTTAGAACTTTGATCCTAGCTCTCTGTTAAGACTATAGTGTCCACAAGTCTCTTCTCTGTGTGGAGAGAGGACAGAGCTGCTGGTCTGTGCAGAGATGTTGATTGCCAAGGCCAGACGACTAATCGCTCCTCTTCATGATTTTGCTCATGCTTCCTATCTCAGCTACACACTCCTTGTGCAACTAGCAAAATCTTTCCTCTGTCACATCCCTCTTGAAAACCCACTTCTGTTGTAAGCTTTCTTGTGTTAACTTCCTTGTCAGTGATGCGCCCAGGTCTTTCTGCTCCTGAATTGTTGTTCCATAGAATGTGTTTCTCAGAATTAGGTTGCAAATTTTTTGAAGTAAGAACCTTGTTCTATTGAATCACCTCTATATTGTTGACACTCTGAACTCGATCTCCACCTCAGCCTTGTCCCCCACCATCCAGTCTTGATGCACTAATTGTCTCTCTGACATCTCGGTTTGGATATTTCAAGAGTCACCATCAACTGAAGCTTAACTTGTCCAAGACTGAATTCCTCATCTCCAGAACCATCCTTTTTTTCTTCCCTCTCTCTGTCTGTTGGCAGTATTGCCATTCAGTCCTTTAGGAATGTGGCCTGGATTCATCCTTGACTCCTTCCTCTCCTTTATACCTCAGATTTTGAGTTACTAAGGCCTCTTGCCTCTCCCAGCATAACATAGCTAAAATCTGCCAAAACCCTACTCAGTGCTCTAGTCATCTCTTTTCACCTCCTCCTAATTTGTCTTACTACATTTACCTTCACCTTGGGCTGAACTGGATCAGCCTTTTTGTCTTTGCAGATATTTTCTGTGTTTTTTGGAACATTGCATGGAATCCAAATGCAGGGTATTCCCTAGGGGTGAGAAGTCCGGATTATCTGGTATCCGATACTGCCGGTATTTTGCTGTACTGGCAGTATCGGATTAATCCAGATATTGGGGGTACTGGTACCGGTTCCCCGTGCTGGATTGTTTTACATTGCGGCCATTGAAGTGAATGGCCGCAATGTAAAAAAAGAAAAAAACCCACCCCAACCACTTTTCCCTCCCCCGTCCAAGCTGCGTGGGTGGAAGAGGGAACACCCCCCACCCACCCTGCCCAGCCTGGATTTAAAAAATTTTTTTTTTCCCCCTAAGTCCCTGGCTCTGGGCCGACGACGACGACCCGGAGCCCACACTAGCAGGTAGGTAGTGGTACTAGGGTGATCCCTGGGGTGGGGGTGGTTTAACACACACCCCATCCCAGGGATCACCCTACCGCCCCACCCAAGGATCGCCTACCTTTGGTGTTCTGGGCGGCGGCGGAAGCACGGAAGGCTTAGTAAGCCTTAGTAAGGCTTAGTAAGCGCTAAGTAAGCTTCCCTGGAAGGCCTAGTAAGCGCTGAAGCCAGCAGCCACAGCCAGCGCTGAAGCCGCCCAGAGCACCGTGCTGTCGCCTCCACCCGGAGCGCCAAAGGTAGGCGATCCTTGGGTGGGGGGGTAGGGTGATCCCTGGTGTGTGTGTGTGTGTTAAACCACCCCCAACCCAGGGATCACCCTAGTACCTACCTGCTGGTGCAGGCTCTGGGTCGCCAGCGACAACCCGGAGCCAGGGACTTCGGGGATTTTTTTTTTAAAAAAAATCCAGGCTGGGCAGCGAGGGTGGGGGGTGTCCCCTCTTCCACCCACACAGCCTGGGAGTGATTGTGTTCCCCCCCCATTGATTTCAATAGGGACACTGACAGTTCCCCATTGAAATCAATGGAATAGATCCGGCACTGGTAAACCGGTTTTAATCCGGTAAACTGTTTTTTTGCTAACCGGTAAAACTGGTAGCCGATTTTTTGCCTGATGTCCCATCCCTAGTATTGCCATCTTGCATCCTGTACTGCACATGGCACAAAATGGTGGTGCCCTCTTCTGTGCTGCCATTTTGCACATGCACAGGACAGGGCACTGCTGTTTTGTGTGCATGCAGTACATAATTCAGACAATCCACATCTTGGATCTGAGATGCATTTCACCAGACTGGATCAGAATGAGCAGAACCTCTGAAGGCAAATCTGTGGCAAATTTCCATTTTGGCCCTACCTTGACCTTCTTACTTTTGTTCAGTACTTCATTACCAAGGTTGCCCAGGCTGCCCCTTACGTCAGAAATTCCCATCCTGAACACACATGCTCTGCCTACTTCCTCCTGACTTTCTAGGGTGTTTTCAGATATTACGCGGTCCCGATTCACCACAGTGGATTCCCAGCGGTGGGGAACCGAACAACCACCCCCCATGGTCAAGGAGAGCCCTGAACAGACGTCACGGGAATGGGACCATGGCAGGGAATCGGACAGACAGACCACAGCCCGGGGCAGCGCAACAGACGTGATGCCGATTCCTGGCCGTGGTCAAAACACCCAGAAAGCACCGGGGAGGGGCGGGAGGCAGACATGGCCGACAGAGGGTAAATGAAGCCAAAAGCACCAAAAGGGAATGCCCACACAAGGGAAACAGGAAGGGAGGAGGAAGAGGGAGGAGAGCTGCCAGGGCAGCACACACAACAGGCACAGGGAAAACGAGCTCACAGTGGAACACCCAGCACAAACACATGGCCGGCCCATACACACCCAGGCACAAAAGGAAGGGAAGGGGGAACACAGTGGGACAGACAACACACACAGCACAATGGGCACAGGGGGGAGGGGAGGCAGTGGGACAGGGAAGTTGGGGGGGGAATGACCATGGGGCAGGGATGGGCATGGGGAATGGCATCCAGACCCCCAACAACAGCACAGCCCGCACGGGCACCCCCACAGCTACACAATCAGCTCCGGAATGGGGGGACCCCAAAAGGTCAGGGTACAGGCACAGGGGGAGGCCACATGGAACAGGGAGCAGCCCGGGCATGGTCCAGGAGGCACACACAGACCCCAAGTGTCAGCGAGGGTGCCCTGGAGGGGAGGCAGGAGAGCCGGAGCCATGCAGCTGGTCCAAAGGCATGACCCCCCACCCCGGGAGGTAGCCAGGAGGTGCAGTCCGGGGGCCTCAGAGCCCCGAGGTCACACAGGCACCCGGGGGGGGGGCTGGGACGCACGAGGGAGCGCAGGTGGATGAGGATGGTCAGCAGCACCCAGGGGAGCCTGGGGGTGCTTCAGAGAGCTGGACCCAGACACCGGAGAAGGCAGCCATGGAGGGGAACAATGGTTGCAGAGGCAGACAGGAGCGGCCCCTAGTGGGGCCGCAGAGCCACAGACAGGGGCAGCAGAACCCTGGGAAGCAGGCAGCACAGCAGCCAGGACATCAAGGAGGGAGCAGGCAGCGGACCACGGCAGCAGGGCGGAGACGGGAGCTCACAGCGGGGTCAGCAACCGGGGCCCAGAAGGCACAGGGGGACTCACAGCCAGCTGCAAGGGGCCACGTGGGGGCCAGAGGCCAGGTGGCCCACCAGGTGAACAAAGTGCAGCCAATGAAGCATGCCCCGGTGGTACCCCAGCATGGACATGTGGTGGGCGACCAGGCAGTATGCCTCGAACGGATCCTGCATGGAGAGCCCCAACTGCACATTGGAACGGAACCACACACCTGACAGCACCATCAGCTCCGCCGCGGTGGGCTCCGACAAGCAGAAATCAGCAGCAGGGGGCCACGGAAGGTGACCAAGCTCCAGCAGCTGGTGATAGACTGCCCCACAAGAGCGCTGGTACCCACGGGCCCCGTGAACGCAGCCAAAGTAGGATGCGGCCAAGGCAGTGGCCCCCTCCGCCAGACAGACCATGTAGGTGGCCAGGCTGCACACAGACAGTGCAGACATGGTCTCCGCCACAGACCACCCCACATGTGAGCACCTCATCTCCAGAATGCACCCATCAGGAAAGGGAACCAGCTCCAGCATCTCAGCATGCAGCCAGCAATCGTGCGCACTCACCTCATAGCCAAAGTAATGAAGGCCAGAGCTCAGGTTCACATATGCGCCCGGCAGGCTGTCCGGGCAGTTCAGGAGCAATTGCACAGCCGGGGTATGCCACAGGTCGCACAGAGCCATAGTCTCGCGGAAGGTCCATGTATGGGGGACCCCATGGGGGCCGGGAGTCTGGTGGAAGTGCAGCCAGCCATGGTCTAGCAAGCCAGGGGAACTGACACCATGAAATGGGGGACCCACATTCCCCGGAGGGGCGGAAGGGGACGCAGGGGAGCCCCAAGGCCAAGCGCTAAGGCCACAGGCCGCAACAAGGCATGGCAAATGAGCGAGGCGTGGGGTGCAGACACAGAACAGCTGCAATAACCGAGCACGCAGACAGGACAGCTGACACACTAATCAGGCCTGCGAGGACACAATGTTGCCAAACAGAGAGGCGGGTGGTGATGACAGCAGGAATGCAGCTGCTGCCAGCATGCCCGGGCGCAGGGACAGCAGGTGCACCCAATGGGCTGCCCCCACCGCCACGGCCCTCTCGCCCACCAGTCGCCACCCAGGCCAGATATGGGGGGGCACCCTGGGTCGACATGGGTGCCCCCGCCCGGTCGCCGGGTCACGACCCAGGGGCGGCCTAAACATGACCCAGGCTAAAAAGGGGCTGGCAGCACCCCAACGGGACCAGCCGGCACCATGGAGCGAGGCTGGTTGGGTGCGTGCGGGATGCACCTAGCGCTCTGTGCCGAGTGGTACCACTCGTACACCGATCATCTGTGCCTCTTGACCGCAGAGGTGCACCTGTACACCCGCCTGTGGGTTGGCATGGCCTGGAGCACGGCTAGTGCCCAGCAAACCCACCATGGCCGCAGGCACTCCCTGGCCCAGCTCAGGGCTAAGCGGGTGTCCGGGGAGGACTGGCAGGCCCTGATTCGCGACCAGAACAGGGCCACTGTGGTGGCCGGGCGCCTCCAATGGCAGAGGGAGACCATGGGGTGCGCTGCCCAGCTCGCAATGCCCATTGCCCAGTGGGTATAGGTCATGGAGCGGGCATAGGGGTGGTGGTCCCGGGCACTGGCTCGGTGGGATGCAGCCGCCTGGAGGGTGCACTTTCGGATGGACAGGCTCACCCTACTATGGCTTGCGGAGCTGCTCACACCCTGGCTGGAGTGACAGTACACCCCCATGAGGACCCCCATTCCCATGGNACCCTGGCTGGAGTGACAGTACACCCCCATGAGGACCCCCATTCCCATGGTCCAGCGGGTGGCCATCAGGGTCTGTGCCCTCGCAATGCCCGACTCCTGCCGGTCCGTCTCGCAGCACTTCGGTGTTGGGGTGAGCACCGTTGCCTGTATCCTCTGGGATGTATGTGAGGCTGTGGAGGGTGTTCTCCTGGACCGAGCGATCCAGCTGGTGGACCAGGAGGCCATGATGGCCGGCTTCGCAGCTGGAGGGTTCCCCAACTGCATGGGTGCCGTGGACAGCACCCACATAGAGATCCTCTGCCCCTCCACTGGAGATATTGTGGAGTATGTCAAAAGACACGGTTACCACTCCCTACAGCTGCAGGCTGTTGTGGACCACCGGGGGTGGTTCATAGACATCTTCATGGGCAACTCTGGGCGCAGCCACGATGCCCAGATCATGACCATCTCCCCCTTCTATGCCCGGATGACCGCGGGGACTTTGCAGACATGGGGATGACCCAGATCGAGCGGGTGCTAATGCCCCCCTGTACCCTGGGGGACCCGGCCTATCCCCTCACCCGGTGGCTGATGAAGGTGTACCCAGTCGCCAGGTCCTCGGTGCAGGCGCTGTACAATTCCCGCCTGTGTGCAAGCCAGGCCGTGGTTGAGCGGGCTTTCGGGGCCCTGAAGCAGCACTGGAGGAACCTCGCTGGTCAGCTGGACTACACAGTGGCGACCTCGGCCCTGGTGATAGGGGCCTGCTGTGTGCTGTACAATGTGTGCGAGACCAAAGGGGCAGCCCTAGAATACCCCGTGCCTTGTCACCCTCCCGGACCTGTGCCTCTGTATGTGAATGTGAAAAACCCGAGGGAGTACTGGTACACCAAGGGCATTCGTGTCACCCTGGCCAGGCATATCAGCTGGGAGGCCAAGGCGTGAGGGCACTAAACCCCGACCCCACCACTCCAGGGCCTCCACCGGCTTCCTGGGCGAGCCCCTCTATGACCATCGGCTCGCCCCCATCTCTGGGCCCATGAACAGACTGAAGGAGGCAGTAGTGGTGCCCAGACATTTATTCACTCACCCAAGTACATGTGCCCCCTACACCACCACCACCACCACGCAGGTTCCGTGCCCCCCCTCTCAGACCGCCTTCTCCCATTCCCCCATGTCCCCCGCATCTCCGGGGCCCCCCCTCACCTGCCCTGTGGGTACTGCGGAGCTCTGGGAGCTCCCCTCCCCCCGCTGTCCGTGTCCCCCACGGTGTCCTGGGAGGCCTCGGTATCTGGAGGGGCAGGTGGTGGTGGGAGGGAGGGAGGACCCGGGGCCTGAGGGCCCCCCCTGGGTGGCTGCTCCCTCCGGAGGCCTACAGGGACCGGGAGGTGGATGCGCGGCCCCAGCTGGCGTGGTGGCAGCTGGGGTGGTTGGGGAGGCGGTGGGGGTGCCACGGGGCTGGGCATCAGGGGCTGGGCAGGTACGGTGCCCAGCGGGGTGGCTGCCATCACATAGACACTCATGGTGCCAGCGTGCAGGAGCAGCGAGGTCCCAATGTCATGGGACCTATCCATTTTTGCAGAATGCTCCTGCATTATCCCCTCGATGGCCTGTTCCAGCTGCCCAAATGCCTCAACCTGCCTGCTGTGCTCCCGGCACTCCTGCCTCCATTCCAGGCACACCTTGCTTGGAGCCTCCGGTCCCTTGCCTCCACCTGTTGCAGGGATCGCTCTGTGGCTGCCTCCATCCTATCGATGGCCACTATCATCTGCTCCCCCTATTTTGTGGTGGAGCGGGCTATGCCCTCCACCTGGTCCTCCCTCCGGCACCGTACCTGTGGCTGGAGATCCCTCATCCGTTGTACTGGGGGCATGACCCCGGGTTTCTGGGGCCCCTCGGGCTGCCCTGTAGAGTACACAGACGGCGTTGGGTAGCTACCCTGGCCGGCCGCCCACTGGCCGGGGACATGGCTGGGTGTGTGTGGCCCCCCTTGGGTTGGCGGCCACCCCCGGATTTCCCCAGAGCCCTGGCCACCCCTGCCCCACGTGACCCAGGTCCCCCTCCCGGCCTCCCTGGCCCCCCCTCCTTGCCGGTGTGTCTCACCTGGGTCCTCCGGCTGCTGCCAGGGCTGTTCCCTGATGGCCTCCTCACCCTCCTGTCTCTGGTGCTAGGCCATGCCATGTGGGGATATGAGGGGGGGGTGGAGGAGGGCTGTAGGTGTGCCTGGGCATCCTCCTGGGCCCCCGTTCAGTGGTCTGGGGTGTCTGGAGTGGACAAGGCCTGACCCCTGGCTGGGCCCCCTCCTCCCCCCCGGTCCATTTCCCCTCCCATGTGCTCATTTACCCTTGATGTCTGTTTGTGATCCGTCCGAAGCCGGCCCCTCTGTGTAGCTGGGGTCCCCCACTGACCACTGGCTGAGGGTGACCAACGTGCTGGCCTCAGAGTTGTCCTGTCCTGCCAGGAGGTGGGGGCTCTCCAGACTGGTGCTGGGGGGGCTGATGGTCCCTGAGGTCCCTGGGCATTCCTCCTGGGGGTCGGGGGCACTGGAGCCGGTGCATCCTTGGGGGGTGTGAGGGGAGGGGTACATCGGCCCGCTCCCTGCCCTGGACCACGGCGCTCCCCATGAGGCGTGTGGCTACTATTATGCCCTTCATGTGCAGTATGTGGTCCAGGGCATCATAGTAGGGAGCGGCCTGGGCTCCGTGCCTGGAACACTGGTTGTTGTCCCGAATGGCCTTGTACCCCCTCTTGAGTTCTTTGGCCTTCAGTCGACACTGTGCCATGGTCCTGTGATGCCCCACCGCCTCCATTTTCTGCATGATTTCCCGGAACACATGTTTGTTGAGCTGATTGAGCGCGAGCTCCAGTTGATGCTCCAGTTGATGCTCCAGGGTCTCCCAATGCGGATAAACTCCTGGGTCTCCCTGAGCCCCCATTGCCCCCCTCTGTGGTAGGGCCGTCTCCGCCGTGGTCCCTCCAGTTCCTCTTCCTCCTCCTCCTCTGCCTGGGCTGCACCCATCTCCTCCAGGGGCTCAGGATCCCGGGCCCGTTTCTGTGTCTGCGGGGTATAGGGGGGTGGTTGGTTGCTGTTCTGCCCCTGTCCCGCAGCCTGCCCCTGCTGGCCAGCCCTCCCCCCTGGGTACCCCTGTGCCACCGGGTACCCTCCCCTTCGGTCTTCTTACCCATTTCCAGGGTGCCTCCTCCCCCGGCCCGGTCGTTGTCCCCGGGGCGGCCCATCCCGGCGGCTGCTGCTGCTGCCCCTCCACCTCCTCCATGTGCAGCACGACCACCTCCTCCTCCTCTGCATGCGCTTCCTCGCTCTCTCGCCCGCCACTCTCCTCTCCCTTCCACCTTGCTCCATCCTGCCACGTACCCCTGCTGCTGTGTGGCCTTTAAATCTCCCTCGCCAGCCTGTGTTGTTGCTGATTGCCTGGCAGCGACGTTGCCTGCTTTGTCCCCGGCTGGGAATCGTTTTGCTTGATTCCGGCTGGTGGTTGCTGTTCAGGCGTTACTTTTTTTTGTTGCCCCTTGGGAATTGCATTGATCATGCTTTCGGCGATGGTCCGGGCCGGACCTCCGGAAGCGTAGTTGATTTTGACCCCTGGTGGGGATTGTGGTGAACATCTGGCAGCTGCTGAGCAGACGTTCAGGGTGCTTTGGCCCTGCCACGGGATTGACTGTGGTTGACTGTGATCTCATAACATCTGAAAATACCCTTAATCTCTCCTTTAAAATGTACCTCTTCTGTAAGCTTTTCCTAGCTCCTTGCCTTCATAGATAGCTCTTTTTTTTGTCCTTAAGCAACCCATAAACAGGTAGTATCGCTTCAAGGAAGCCATTTCAGAGCACTAAATCAGAACTTCTAGAACCTTCCAGAAGGGGTAGTGTCTGGGCATGCGCAGTACTAAGGCCTTAACAAAGAATGTATCCCTAGCTGGGTGTGTTTTGTGGGGGTTGTGCCTTGGGGGATTGGATGTTGTTAGGGTGGTATGGTTGCTCCAACTGGGGCATCTTGCCATCAACATGCTGGGTGTGCTGCTGTTATGGCTATATGTAGCGGGGGAGGGGGGGAACCTCAGAGCGTATCCTGCCCACTGGAGAAAATACGAGCGCCTGTACTGGTTACATTGGATTGCCTTGCTGGCTCACCCCTATCGCGCCCCCCCCTGCTGTCTGAGCCACTGCACCATATGGTGTTGTCCCCTGTTCCCCGGGATGGCTGTTGTCAGATATGCAGCCATCCTGCTGTGCTGTGAACAGCAAAGGCAGCCCCTTGATGGTTTCCCATCCCTTCCTCCCCCGGGCCCTGTGCATCCTCCCTGCACCTTATCAAGCGGGGATGGGTCCACCCTGTGTGTGCAATAGTGGTTCTCAGACCCACCGAGCCCAAGCGCTATCAGCTGTGCAAGGTCACCCTCCAGAGATCTGCTAGCTGTGGCCCCATCCGAGCTCAGACGCTGCAGCTCATCATTGACTTCAGTTGCACTTGGGCTCACAGCCCTTGTGCAGGCTATGTCCAGTCATTGAATGGGCCATGGAACTGATTGCTTGGTAGGGGAGGAGTGGCCGGTATGTGCCACCATGCTTCTGGAAACCCTGTGACAGTGCAGCGATGTCCAGCTGTTGGTAATCAACCCCCCTTCCATGGGTGATGGCTTCAATCTCCTGTCCTATTACATGTGACTGTTGGGGCACCCCCTTTGGGGGTGTGGAGTACCAGAGGCATGCCATGGAGCTCAGTTTTGTGCTCCTCTACTGACCTGGCCGTGGGTCCCCACCTGCCATTGTGCTGCCATGGGAACCCCAGGAGCTTGCTGTTGTTGGCCAGGTTTGCCAGGTGGTTGGTCATCAGGGGTTCGGTCTGGCCCTCACGCTGGTAGGCCGTATATGGCGAGCTGCTACGCCTGTGTCCTCCTGTGTGCCCATGTCTTTGCATGCCCTTGATCTACTTGCCAGGACCGCCTTGGGGAGCTTGGCTTGCTTCTGCCTGATGTCGGTGGGCCCTTCCTGACCGGGTATCCCACAGTGCTAGAGAGGGCTGCCTTGAGAGCTGTGCAGAGCTCTCAAGGGGAGGGAGCACACATCTGTTCGGATGTCAGAGCAGCTGCTGCCACGGGGTACCCCCTCCTGTCCCGCTTCATGGTGGATGCCCATATGCGTGCCCGTGGCTACCGCAGAGTTCTCTTCACCTGGGATGGTCTTGTCCAGGGGCCCTTGTATCCCGAGCGCCCGGCACCTGTACCATGATTCGGCCATTGCTGCAAACGTTACCATGGATCCCCCCTCCCCATGATGAACCGGCGCTATTGTTCCCCTTGGCTGTGCTGATTGCTTCCTTTCACCTGCATGACCCATCTGCCTCCCCATCTGTCTCCTGTGGTGCATTCAATGGGTCTACCTACAGCTGCTTTCCTGACTGCCAAACCCTCAGACCCCATGGACCGGTTGTACTGCTTCTTCCGTGCACCCTGCAGTGCTCCCTCCTATCCCTGGCATCTGCTATCTCTGGCTAGTGTAGCATCCTACCTGTCCCTGTGCCAATAAATGTTGGCCTTGCATAGCTGCCTCTATTCTCTTGCTGTGTCTGTGGGTCCGTCCCCCCGGCTACTGTAGGTGCTGGTGCTGGTGTCATGGGCGTGTTTTGTGGGGGTCGGGCCTTGGGGGGATTGGAGTGTTGTTAGGGTGGTATGGTTGCTCCAACGGGGGCATCTTGCCATCAGCATGCTGGGTGTGCTGTTGTTATGGCTATCTGTACCGGGGGAGGGGGGGAACCTCAGAGCTCTGGTGCTGTGCAGTTCCCGTGCTCCTTGCGGGCTGTTGCAGCTCATGGCTCTTCTTTGCTGGGTGTTACTGTGCTTCAGGACCCTGCTTTTCACCCCCTTCATCTGGCCTGGAGGTTCAGGGTCCACGGCTGGTGGGGCCATGGGGTGTGTCAATGGGCAATGTGCTGTTCTGTCGGGGTTTCCCGTGCACCCATGCGCATACATATGGGGGGGTTTTGTTCCTAGCTCTGATGGGTGGGATGTTACGTGGTATGGACTCTTGGCTCTCTAGTGTGTGCTCCCTCCACAGTCTGTCCCTTTCCGCCCTATTGTGGCCCTCCATAGCTGTGTTCACCTGCCTCTGTGATCCCTGTGGCATGTTTTGGGTCTTTGCTGTCTCCTGCAGCAGCCTTGCGCATGGCCAGCCATGCATTGGGGCTGTGTGGTTATGCATGGCTCTGGGTGCTTGCTGTCATCACCCTCTGTGCCACCTGTCTCTGTGGTCTGTCCCTGGCTGCCTTCAACCCATCCCCTCTTGGGTGGTTTTGCTTGCTGCACAGGACAGGGTCCTTCTATCTCTCCATGTGCTACTGTCCATTCCTATTGGCCTGGCCTCACTCTGGTTCCACCCCCTATCAGTCCCTCATTCCTACTCTTGCAGCCATGGAGGGGCTCCGTGACCGAAGGGCTCCTGACCATGAGTCTGGGCAGCCCTCTGGGAGCACTCCACCTCCCTGTGTGCTCCCTTGGGCTCCGCCACCGGGCCGGTGGCTGGGAGGGTCTGGTGGGAATGGTTGGGCCGTTGTGAGCTTTTGGGTCATGACCAGAGTGCTCCCTCCTGCCGTTGCCAGCTCCCTGTCCCCATCCCCTGCTACTTCTTCTCTTCTAGCTGCTGTGATAGTTGTCCTGATAGTGCTGAGGCTGGGGGAGATGGCCAGTCAGTTCCAGCAGGTGGCTGCTGAACTCCGTGTTGGGGCCTAGGTCTACCAGGAGATTCATGAGTTACCCCTGTGTGTGTGTCTGCCCCCCCCCCGTATGCATGGGCTCCCTGGATGTTGCAGCCTGTGAGCTGCCCTACTGGTGCACTCCCTCTCCTTTTCTCCTTTAGTGTAGGCAATGATTAACCAGCGGACCAGGGAGCAGGAGGTGGTGGTGCAGCTGCTCCTGCATGTGCTGCAGTGTGTACACCTCTTGGACTGTGCCCAGGCGGATTGCTGGAGCTGGTTCCGGGGTCGTTGGCCCTACTGAGGGCTCGGATCTGCCCCACCACCCTACCTTGTAGCCACTCAGTGTTGGTGTTTGCTGTTTGACGTGAGCCTGTTGCTCTGTTTGGTTTATGAATAAAGTTTGGGTTGCTCGGTTCCCCCTCATGTCTGTGTTCTCCTTCCCTCTGTTGTACTCCTCTGTGCGGGCCGTGTCTGGTTGGTGTGGAGTGGTTCTGTGGCAGGGCATGGGTCCTTTGCTCTGTGTTCCCCCCTCCCCGTGGTTGTGCTTTGTACCTGTGGGTCCTCTTTGGCTTGGCCCCTTGGTACCTTGTGATCTGGGTTGTACCCCAACTGCTGTTTGCATGGGTTCCTGTGTCCCCCCCACCCCTTGCCGTGGTGTGGGACTCATCCTGAGCATCCCTGCCCCATGCTTGTTGGGCTGCTGCTGCATTGCAGCCACCTTGTGTCCGCTCTGTGGCCTCCTCTCCTGGCTCCAATTTGTGCTTTGGCGCTTGCCACCCTCAACCCAGCTGTCCTGTTCCTGGCCTGTTGTTCCTGGGTTGGGGGGGGGGCATTGTGAGTGGTGGTCCATGCAGGGTGTGTGTGCTGGTGTCCCCACCCGTGACGGGGCTCACATGTTCTTCCTGGTGACTGTGATCGGTCCCGGCCCCTCTCCCCCAGTTTGGGGCCCCTTTCTCCCTCGTCCTTCAGGGTTTCCCTGTGTGCTTGTGAGCACTTTCGTGTGCAGGTGTGGTCTGGGTTCTGAGGGGTCCGTGGCACCCGGCTGTCTGGCCTGTGTCTCGGAGCTTGACTGGGACTGCTTCTTTGTATCTCTTGACATTCCGGCTCCTTCCTCCCCCTCCGGAGGAGTCTGGCAGTTCGGACCCCCATTCGAGTCTGGCAGTGTAGGGGCAGTGCTGTTCCGTGGCTTTGTTTGCCCTCTCTCAGCCATGTTGTACCATCAGTGTGCTGGGCGTAGTTTCCCCTCCGTTTGGTGCATGGGTGGTCTGTGTAAATATCATGGGTGTTTGCTTGGTGTGGTCCTGGGTGGGTGGGTGCCGACTGGCCCCTCTCCTTCTGTCCCACAACACCCTGCAGCAGTGTCCATGTAAACGTCTCCCTGCTCGGTGCCCATGGGTGTTTGGTGGGTGTGCTCACCCACCCATCTCCACCCACCTCCATCCATTGGGCCCGTGGCACCATTTGTGTAAAAATGGCCTATGGTTTAGGGTGGCTTACAGCATATAAAAATACAAATTCAATTCAGTTTTATTAAAACTGGCATGGGCTTTCACCAAGGCTGCCATCAATCTTAAAATAACCTTTAGTTACAACAAGCAGTCAAACAAAACAAAAAAGCAAATACCACAAGAACAATACAAAATGAAAACCGTAAAACCCAACATAAAATCAGTATGGCAGAATCACAATTACCAGAAGTTCCCTTCTAAGGTGTTCAGTTGTATGCAAACAAAGCAACTTTGCTGTAAGAGCCAGGTCAGTTTATCATAAGTCAACAAATGTCTCACTGTCAATAATATGGACTGACTAAAAATCTCTCCTAGAGAGAAACCATGAACATTCTAAAACATAATGCACGGTATCTTATACAGCTCCAGTTTGACAGGGACAGAGTCTCAGATCTCTAGGAATCTGTATCCTTCTTCCCGCCAAAACAGCAGTTGGCATTTGTTCAGTATGTGTCACGGGGCCAGGGTAACAGTGGGGTCAAGATGGGGGAAGGACCACATTCCCAAAGGAAGGAAAGGGGAAGAGACCCCGAGAAAGGAAGCCTGTAGGCTAAATGGACCTCTCAGAGCGTCTCGGAGTCTCCAGAACCTGCTCTCATCTTGAGGCCTAGAAGTCTATGTCAGAGAGGGTCTGATTCATCATCGAGGTCAAGGAGCAGACTAAAGACCCACACACCAAGATCCTCCCCAAGGAAGAACGAAAT
>QEPC01002001.1:2402216-2416462 GCA_003113815.1 Sphenodon punctatus | reverse complement strand
CCAAAAAAAAACCATAACAACACTTCCCGAACGGCTGAACGGCCAAACGGAACAGCCGAACGGCCTAACCGAATGGCCTGTTCGGACGACCGAGCCGAACCCGAACTCGGTGAACGAACCGAACTGCCGAACCGAACTGCCGAACCGAACGCAGCCGAACAGAACTGCTGAACCGAACTGCCAAACCCGAACCACGATCTGTTCGCCCATCCCTACTATCTCTACTCCCAATGCCCCTAGTGGTCATTAGGGTTTGTCGGTGCAAAAGGTTGATGTCATCTGGAGCTGTTTCTCCAACAATTGGCACCATTGCTTTTTAATCTTTTTATAAATGATTTAGTATCCTTGGTGGGTGCCACCATGCCACTCCTCCAATGATAAGAAACAGTCCAGTTTCAATACTGCTGTATGCAGATGATATTCTCCTGTTATCTCAGACCAAGCAGGGCCTTCAGCAATGCCTTAATACACAGAAGTATTTCTGTTGTCAGAATAAGATGACGGTTAACATCAGCAAATCTAGAATCGTTTCCTTTGGAGTGACCCGTACTAATTATAGATGGGTAATCGGCTCACAAGAAATACCTCAAACTTCTCACTATACTTATCTAGGGCTTGTGTTCTTGTGGACGCGATCTTGGCGGATGGATGTTGATTCTCGGAAAGCAAAGGCAAGGCAGTCGTCAGCCAGAGTTCTGAGGCTCTATTATGCCTCGCCAAATGCCACCTCAGATCAACTGACTAGGATTTTCTCAGCTAAAACTATCAATTACTCTATGGGGCAGAAATCAACTTTCTCAATTATGCACCAAGGTGGGAGGTACCTCAAAATAAATTTCTGAGAAGTATTCTCAGAGTCCCTGTGGCAACACCGTTACCTATGCTACACCTAGAAACAGGCACCATATCAATAGAATTTCAATGCTATCTTAAAGCATTGCCCTTCTGTTATAAAATAACCTGTATGCCATTTACAACTTTGGTAGGGCAGTGCTTTAGCGAACAACGAGCTCATCAGGGGGCCCTGCAGTATCAATGGTGGGGAGCAATCAAGCAACTGATCCTAAGGTTCAATCTCCCTCCTGACCCTACTGACAGACCCCTCGGTAAAGAGAAGTTATGCCATAGAATATGAGAGCTGGCCCTGAGACAGGAATCGATAGCAGTTAGGGTCAATAAGACTCCTCTCTATCCTCATGTGAAAGATTCATGCTCACTTGAGCACTATTTCCTCCAAATGTGGGATCCTAAATTAAGGAGATTGGTGACTCTTCTTCAGTTTAACCTATTTGAAACAGAACTAGTTAGAGGTAGAAGGGAGCAGATTCCCTATTTTAATGGAACCTGTAATTGCGATCTAATGGAGGTTGAGACGTTGGAGCATATTATTTTCCGTTGCTTGAGGTTCTCTGCCCTCAGGAGAATATGGATTGAGCCATTGTTTTATAATGTTTCACTGACAACAGAAGAAAAATGGATGTTACTGACCTCAGCTTCAGATTCTGAGAAAACAAAAGCAATAGCCTGCTTCCTTATGTTGATCGAAAGAGAACTTAAAACCAACAAGGAGGAGGGAGAAATGGTTACTGAGCAATTGCTGCTCTCCCAGTCCAGACTTTAGCTGCCTAAGAGTTCCTTTTGTGCTATTAGCACATTTCTATTAGACCCTTCATTCTGCAAATGAAGTTTATTTTATCTATTTTGTATTGGTTATATTTTGCTATAGTTATTTAGAGCCTATCTTTTGCTGTATAAAAGGCTGAAAGATAACTGGTATTATATTTTTAGCTAAAAGTTTGGGGGCTGTGTTATTATTATTATTATTATTTATTTATTATTTATTAACTAGTTGATTGTAATAGCAGAAATTGCCAGATACAATAAAGAGTATTGACTATATATAATGTACAGGGGGAGAAGGTAAAATGTAGGGTATGAGGAAGGATCGGTATTGGTGGTAATACCTAATAAATAAATAATACAGTGAGGGCTAGGGAGAATTTTTTATTTGCAAGCACCATAATTTTATAAACGCAACCTGACAAGCAGAGCTCTCACAGAACGGAGAGAAAAAACCTGGCCCTCCCATTATAACCGGTTGCAGTGCCCTCCCCCAGAGCCCCGCTGATTGATTGTGGGAGGCAGCAGGCATTGAGCAATCACAGAGTCCCATGAGACTGCTGGGGCCTGCTTGCGCTTCTCATTGGCCAGCGATACATCCATCAGATACTGCTGAGTTGCTCGCCCCTCCCAACACAGGCACAGTTAAAGAGGTCAACCCTGTTAAAACTCTGAGATGCCTGCTCCCTCCTCCCCTCTCCACATTTTTCCTCCAAAACCCAACTGCCATGGAACTAATAATGACAGTGATAATGACATTGTTGCTTTCATTTCTCATTATCAATTTTGTTATTTTTGTTATTGTTTTTGGCATAATTTTCAGTATCGATATCAATATCATTATTGTTACCGATATTCTCGGTTGTGGTTTTTTGTATTCTTGGTTGTTTTTGTTATCGTTATACTTGGTTGTCATTTTTGTTATTGCAATAATGAAAATGAAAATGACAGTTTTCGTTATCGTTATTGTAATAACGAAATCGACATGCGCACCCCTAGACACAGGCTCCTAATGTCCATGTCTTAAGATGTTACTGATCCTTGCCTTGGACCCTGCCTTGATCTCTACCTGCTGATCTGCCTTCCTGGCTTAGCCCCCACCTATGACCTTTGATTGCCCCTGGATTCAGATTCAGACCTCCTGGTCTTGACATGGTTATTTGCTGGCCCCGGTTGTGATCTTAACCCAGGCCCTGACAGAAGTAAGTCACAGGACCCTGGATGTTTTCCTGAGTTATGGCCACTGCTGCTCTGGTCAAGGCTTGCCACCACTGGCATGAAGCGATGCTGGTGCTATGACTCAGGTCTGGGTCGTGCTTGGAATAGCAGTGGGTCTTAAACTGGATCACAGCAGCAGTGGTAGCAGGAATCTATGGACCTTGCTACTGAGGAGCAATTTCTGGGCCCTGCTACTGAGGAGTAACAACCAGTCTTCTGAATACCTCACCTTTGATACTGAAACATTACATCCTGATGGCACCTGATGATGCCTCTGGTGGCCTTGTCTCCAAGTAACCTGATTTGTCTACATGCCAACTATAAAGGTGGTAGCCCATTGCATGCACAAAACACAGTCCACAATTTATGCTTTTCAATGGTGTGTGCTCATATGAGGCATAATCCTTGTTGCTGTTCACAGCAAAGAGACAGTTGGTCTAGCCATGTGGAAAGACTCTAGTAATTCATGGTGGGATGTAGAGACTAGCTGTTCCTGGCCACCTTTGGCAAGAGAGGGACCAGTTGGGCTGAAGAGATTCCATAAAATTAATCTGGAAGGCCATCTGTCAGAAGCAGTGCTGTTACTTGGCCTCATAAATCTGCTTTAGTATGTTGGACACATCACATACAGACAGACAAATTCTCAAGATCTTATTTTTTGAGATATGCCATGGGATAGCTTACATTAGAGCCAAAGCAAAAAAATGCATTAATGAATCCAGATCTGAGAAGTTGCACTTATTGAATACTCTGGTTCCAGTTTGTCTCCAGTTCAGGTTTGGTTATCTATTTCAGTTTTGATTAATATGACTTCACCTAGTTCAATTACTTTTGAGGTGTTTTAGTTTAAGGTTGTTTGTTATTGGATTAGATAAAAACCAAACCTTTTCTGTGTTTTATTTTTTAATCAGACTTGCAGCCAGACGGAGGGGGCGGGTGTAGGGTTGCCATTTCTTGTGGTTTGACCCTGAGACTCCCATAGACCAAAACAGGAGTCTTGGGGTCAAACGAGAGAAGTGTCAATTCTAGGGGGTAGGAAGGCAGAATGATTCCCCACCCCCACCAAGATTTTGCTCCCCCATCTCCCAGCCTCTGCTAAGAGGCAATTCATAAACTGCCTGAAACAAAGGCCATCTTCAACACGCACCCCCACCCGCTGTGGTGATCTCACGGATGTCCCCCCCTCACCTGCCCACACACGTGGGCCAGGGGGTGGGGGAGCATCTGTGCAAAAAGGGTGAAAGGGATTTAACATAAAGAGTGTACAGATGTGTGAATGAGGCTGCCCTAACCTACACAGGATGTGCTTTAATGCAGCTGCCTCTGTCCGAGCTCAGTCAGGCAACTGCAGTCTCCATTACCTACATATGCTGCTGTGGAAGCTGGGTGGGCAGGCAGGAATCATGCAATGAGGCATGGCTGTAGCTATAATAGATGTAGCCACACTGGCCCCACGAGCCTGGGGCTGCCACATTCATGTAGAATGCATATACACACTGGTGCGCAGGGCCCCAGTAGGGGGCTCATTCCATCTTCTGCACGAGGGCCTAGGCCCACCTAGCTACACCCCTTCACTGAGGCACCAGTGTATTGTGTTGCATCAATCTTCAAACTTGTTAAAACACATTCCTATTATTTTTGGCAGATGCAGGAAATACCCGTTGAATTATTGGAGCGTGATTCACAAACAATACTTGTCTCCGCCTGCCCCCAAGATTTTTTTTTTTTTTTTTGGTTCCCCCTCTCTGTCAGGATCTAGCTATGTTCCTAAGAATGCCAAATAACAGAATTCCATAAGAAGTTTGCAAATGCCCAGAGATGCACATTTGCAAAATTCATTGAATTCTCATTTTGACCCAAATATTCAAATAGGTTAGCTAGTGTATCTGCTGTTTAATCTATGCAATTGTAGGGGTATAGAGACAGGTGAGTTCATCTCTCCGCTCCACCTACCAAGACTGCCTTCTTTTAATTTGAGGAGCCACTGTCCCGAAGACTCTCCACCGTTACTCTTTATTAATGGTGCTGTGGGGCCCTCAAAACTCAATGATCCTTCAGGCTACTGAATATAGTGGTAAACCAGATGATACTTCAATTTGGCTAATGCCTGCTAGTTTGAATAGTATCACTGCAAGTGACTCCAAGTTATATCATTCCTGATATTTTTTTCCCTTTTTCTTTTCCTTTCTATTTCTTTTCAGCTGTGATAGCTGGAAATTAAGCGACACCAAGCCTCTCCCTTGTCCCCCTTTTATCAGTAACATCACTAAGGGTGGCAGCCACTTTATGACAGCATCTGGACACTGATGTTTTCTGATTTAACCCCTCTCTGGCTGGTGTGAGATAGAGAACATGCACCCTTCACTGTAGTACTTGAGAAGCCTGCTTAGGTCAGATTACACACCTGAAACAAAGGTTAAATCCTACAAGTTAGCAAAAGTTTATCCTTTTTGTGGAAGTTGAGTTCCATGCCAAACCAATACTCATTTCACATTGGGTGTAGGGCTGCCCACCCTGTAGCTGCTCCAACGTCTGTCTGCTCCCAGCCCTGCCTGGATCAGGATCAGACGGACCCGGCAGGTTCCCTGGTCCATGGTCCACCTGCATGGTGGCTCCCCCACCAGAGAGTTGCAGGCAATCACCTGACACTGTATGGTGTTTCCCAGGGTCTGCTTCTGTGGCTGGAAGCAGAACAGCAGTGTGGATCCATGCCTCAGATGGACAGCTGCTCTGCTTCGGATCTGTGCCCTGGGTTTGACCAGCCCGCTCTGCCAGCAGCGATCTGGGGTGTTCTGGAGCGTCACCAACAGGTGGCTGTTCTATCCTGGAATGGACACAGCCTGCTCTGCCTGCACACCTGGAAGGGCCACCTTCAGACAGACAAGTCACCCGGGGTGAAGCGGGTTGGCATGGCCAGCACTGGGAGTGGCCCATCCATCTGAAAACACCCTTTGTCTCTGGTGTGCCTCAGGTAGTGGGCACATTCCTTTGGCAAGAGAGTGCCTGCACTAGCAGTTGGCACATGTAAGTCCCATTGACTCAGATGGGCCATCTGCCCGAACTAATTACTAGTATGCATGCTATCCTGCTGGAGAATCTTGCCACCCTACAGCAATCCTCTGAAGCAGGCCCATTGACTCCACTGACACTGTCCCAAAGTAAGTGGTTTGAGGATCACAGCCTAAAGGACATTAACCCGTTTAAACTGATGCAGAAACCACATTTGATTTGTGTTGCAGGATATTAACTGGCCAGGGGAATGTTTATGCCTTGCTATTGGCAAATAAATCGGTTCCTGTGCAGTCACTGATTTGGCATATGGGCTGTTGTTGTGTAATCTACCCTGGGAGGGGAGTATATGCACTCACTGTCCCAGGAGATGAGCAGGAAAAGACTGCCTGTAGACTTGCCTTTCACCCCTGCTTAGGCCTGAAATGGATTGTCCTTTTTCATATCTACAGAAATTATTCGCATTTCTGCACGGTATGGCATGCAAAAAACTGACACATTCTCATTTTCATGACAGATCTCTGCATATCTGTTGTGGGTTTTTTTAAAATACAAATTTCTGCCTCGCCGTTCACCAAAGGCTCAGGGCGGCTTACAACATAAAAATACAAAATACAATAAAACTACCTATTAAAAACCCACCCTCGCCCCTAAACCCACTCACCCTAATCCTGCCAGCCAAATGCTTTGACAAAAAGAAGAGTTTTACACTGCCTCCGGAATATGTGCAGGTTATTCTGGTTCAGTAACTCTGCTTATTTTGTTTTGGTTATTTTGGTTCATTTACTTTATTCTGTAAAGTAAATTTTGGCTGTTGCGTATGCACAAGAACCAAAATAAAATACTGAAATGGCTAATGTTACTGAACCAAAATAAATCAGAATAACTGAAATGCGTCTCCAGTGAAAGAGAAACTGGATCATATGGTTGATGATCTCTATTTCGTTGGACCTGCATCAGGTGAATCTGTCAGGTATGTTACCCAAATAATGTTTCATCCCTACCCCTGCTGCTCCTTTGTTTTGTGGGTGTGGGGGAGAGGAGTCACTTCACTCCTTCTCAAAGAGCAGCTCATTCCACCTTTTATATACCTGACCTGTTGCTTACAACAGAAGCAGGTGTCCTCCCACTCCCTTTCCCCCATTAGCTGCTCCACTTGTCACTGAAAGTGTGGACTATGAGGCAAGCAGCTCCTACTCTTCCAATAAGAACATAAGCAGTGCCATACTGGGTCAGACCAATGGTCCATCGAGCCCAGATCTGCTGTGTGGGCATGAGTGGGTGCCATCCATGTGCATGCCGTGGCCGGTTAGTGAGGGTGCATGTGAACGTCCGCAACCCACTTATCCTCACTCACGCCCCACGCATCCCCACTCACAGAGCAACTGGCAAAAACGGAGGTTGCTCTATGAGTGGGGATGCATGGGGGATTGGTGTGTGACTGTGTACACTGCCCCCCCTACACCGCCCCCACTGACACGGCGCACACCAATCACCCCTGCACCACGGCTCGTATAAAAACAGCCTAAGAGGTTACATTTGCCAAACCTACCTGGCTAATAGCTACTAATGAACCTATCCTCCAGAAACTTGTCCAATCCTTCCTTAAACCCAGCTATACTACTGGCATTGACCACATTCTCTGGTAACAGATTCTACAACTTAATTGTGTGTTGGGTAAAAAAATATTGTCTTTTATTTGTTTTAAAACTGCTACCTGTTAGTTTCATGGAGTATCCCCTAGTTCTAGTACGATTTCAGAGGGCAAATGACTGTTCCCTATTAACTTGTTCCACACTACTTATGATTTCATAATCTTCTATCATTAGGTATTTTCAGACGTTACGATCCCACGCTCAACCACGGTGAATACCCACATGGTGAGCAAGGGACCGTAACGTCTGTTGGCCTGACAGATGATTCCCGACAGATGTTCACCCCCATGAATCACGGGCGGGAATCTCTTTGACCACGCAAACGGCCCTCCTGCCCGGACCTTGGCTGTTTGCGTGGTCAATGAGATTCCTGCCCATGCTTCACGGGATCATCACGTCTGTCCCCTGACCACGACCCAGAATCAGTTGCCGTGCCCACCACTGATTCCGGGCCATGGTCAATGCCCCAGAGGGTGGGTGGGTGCTGCAGCCACATTGGCCGCGGCGCCCGCCCATCTCCGAGGGGGCGGCCGGCCTAGGGAGTGTGGGGGGTGGGGCTGTGTAGCCGCATGTTGAGCCCCGCAGCCCTGCCCCCTCCCCTGATTCCCCGCTGGGATCAGCCGGTACGTCTGTTGGCCGTGCCGTTTTGATCCCGGCGGGGGATCAATTGGTGATTTCGTGATGGGGCCATTATTGGCCCCGTCATGTCTGAAAATACCCATTGTCACAGTCTAATAAGGAACAGAGGGTGTGACCAGCAATTGAGGGTTAATTCCAACTGAAACCCAGCTGAATCTCCAAATACACTCCCACTCATAATCTTCATGTGCTACTGCTCTTACAGCCACAGGCCTCTCAGCATACTCTTGCCTCTCTCTCTCTCTCTCTCTCTCCAGATTCACAAGGGCAAAAACCAATATCTGTAAGTTCACAGACCATAGAAAGTAAACTTGTGTAGGCTTGCCTCCATCTATAAAGGTTTCTGTAAACAGTTTTCGGAAATGCATACTCGCAACAGCTTTAACATAAAAAAAAACTTTATAAAAAGAAGTTAACCACAAGTTAAAATAAAATACGGTAAAATGGTTCAGAGTAGATGGGTCCAGGTATCTGTATTTATATATGTATCTGTATTTGTATATGTATTTTGTATTTTTTGGATTTGCATTTATTTGTATCTTTAAGCTGTGAGACCTGTGTTCACTGCATTTTTCACATTGGCAATGATGAGGAAAATGTAGTGAACACTAGGAATGGGACATCTGGCAAAAAAACGGCTACCGGTTTTACCGGTTACCAGTTTGCAAAAATCCGGTTTACCGGATTAAAACTGGTTTACTGGTGCCGGATCTATTGCATTGATTTCAATGGGGAACTGTCAATGTCCCCATTGAAATCAATGGCAGGAAAAAACAATCCCTCCCCCTCCCAGACTGTGCGGGTGGAAGAGGAGACACCCCCCACACACCCTGCCCAGCCTGGATTTAAACAAAAAAAAATTTCCCCGAAGTCCCTGGCTCCGGGTTGTTGGCGGCGACCCAGAGCCATGGACTTTGGGGAAAAATTTTTTTTTTAAAAAAATCCAGGCTGGGCAGGGTGGGTGGGGGGTGTCCCCTCTTCCACCCGCGCAGCCTGGACTGGGGAGGGAAAAGTGGTTGGGTTTTTTTTCCTTCTTTTTTTACATTGCGGCCATTCATTTCAATGGCCGCAATGTAAAACAATCCAGTACGGGGAACCGGTCCCGGTACCCCCAATATCCGGATTAATCCAATGCTACCGGCACAGCAAAATACCGGCAGTATCGGATACCGGATAATCTGAACTTCCCACCCCTAGTGAACACACTGTGTTCACTACATTTTCCTCATCATTGCCAATGTGGAAAATGCAGTGAACACAGGTCCCTGCATATGGGTTATTTTGGCACAGATGTGCAGCGCGGTTCTGCCAGTTTGACAGGCCCTATAAGGAAAGGAAAGTACAGTCATCAATACTGTTGTTAAGTCTGCTACCAATGTAAAAAGGGGAGCTCTGGCTTAGGGCAGGGTGGAGAATATGGCTAGCTTGGGGAGGATGGAGCAAGGGTCTGGGTCTGACTCAGGGGAATTGCTGGCTTGAGGGAGAGTGAGGCATGTAGCTGGCTTGGGAGAGGGGAGAATGGAACATGGGGCTGACTTGTGAGGGGGAGTTGCTGGCTTGGGGATGTGGCATGGATCTAGCTTAGGGGTTGTCACTGGATTGGGGGATGAGTCATGGGAAGAGGCTTAGGGGAGGTTGCTGTCTTAAGGAGCAGGAATGGGGCATAGGGCTGGCATAGGGAGGAGGTTGTTGGCTTGGAGATCGGTAATGAGGCATGGTTCTGGCTTGGGGAAACGGTTTCTGGCTTAGAGGGGACTCACTAGCTTGTGGAAAGTGGGATCCCTAGGTGGGAACAGGGTACGGTGCTGACTCAAGAGGTCTCTGGCTTGCGGATGGGGGAATGAGGCTGCCACAGAGCGGATGGGCTCTGTGTCACTTTTCAGGCTTTCAGAACGCGCCTCTTCAAAGCACCGCATCTCCGGCCGCCGCTGCTGCCGGCAACGGGAAGCACGTCACTTCTGGCAGCGCAGGAAACATGTAAACACTCCCCGCGTGGCTTTTTTCTCAACGCGGAGCTCAGGAGGAGCTTTTCAGCGCTCATTTAAAAGCGGCCACAGAATAGTTCAACAGCGGAACAAGCTGCCTAGAGAGGTTGTGGAATTTCCATTGCAAGTGATTTTTCAAGAAAAGACTGGACAGTCCTCTGCCGTGGATGTCTTTAGGTATCCCATCTCAGGACAGGGGATTCAACTAGATGACCCATGATGTCCCTTCCAGTTCTGCAGTTCTATGACAGTATGACAACTGCTGCTGAAAAGGAAGGGTTAAAATGCAAACTAAATTCATTTGAATGGTTCCTCTCTCAGACGCACACCCTCTGGTGCAGTTTTAGTAAAGTTCTTTCACATCTTCATCCAAAAATTGTCCTTTTCATATGGTCAAGAACGAATACAAGTTCTGATAGGCTGAACTGTTTAAAATGACCAACTATATTTGGCTTTCGCAGATTCCACTGTACTGCATCTTTTTGTGTGAAATTTCCTCAGTAGATACTCAAAGGGGGTCCCTGAACTAACTGAATATTTTTTTTCCTGCTGATTTTGACAGTGTGTTATCCACTGAGGATCCATAACATTTATTTCTTTCTAAATTAAAGAATCTTAATGTACTCTCAAGTGTTTGCAAATGTGCCGTTTATTATGAAACAAGATCGATGCCTGCAGGCGAGCCATTCTCCAGGGTGGCATGCCATCCAACTCCATATTCTCTACGCTGGGGCCTATCATCATAAACTGAAGTCTAATTACCCATGCCTGGCAATAACTCTTGGAGAGAGAGAGAGAGAAAAAAACATCAAGGGAGATTCACACCATTTACATTACAGTAAATTTATTCAATAAAGGCATTAAATAATTAACACCTTACTTCTCTGAGCTCTTAGAGAAGCTGCAGTCTTAGCAAAGCTAAGAGGAGAGTTCTTATTGCAAACTCAGTCAGATAGGATGATCGTTTCCCCCCAATATTATGACTGTAGCTGGCTGTAAGCTTTTCATCCCCAAATGTCTTTTCCAATTGTCTGCAAATGTTTGTCTCATTTAAAAAGGTACAGTGTTTCAATGCATTGATTTGCACTGAAATCCTCATTTCCAGGGGCTTCCTCCCATTTGTCTTTCTGCTGATATTTGTGCTTTGAGGGAACATCTGAAATGAAGAATTTTCCCTTTGATTCAAGCATAATGGAAAAGAGAGGGGGCAATGGAGCAGAAGGGGTTTAAGAAACCAAAACACAAAAACTAGAGCTGCAACAGCTACAGTTATATTAAGGGTGAGTATCATGATCTTTCCCCTTGATCATCCTCCTGTTTCTTCAAAGCACATTCTTATTATTTTTATTATTTATATAGTGACAGCAATGTACCTAGCACTGTACATTCTTGTCTCTCCCTGTCCCTCCCACCACTCCAAAATGGGCAAGGCAAGGAGATGTTTTGCAGGGGTCAAGGCCATGTCAGAAATGGGCCGAGAGCACTTTGCCTCTTTCTGATGTGGCCTCCCCCTCTGCTTCCCTTTAAAAAAAATTGTAGCAATGCCCTAGGGTAATTTCAGACGTGACGGGCCTGGAGGCCCGTCATGCTGAACCATGGGCCGGGATTCATTTCGGATCCTGGTCAGGAATCAGGCCAGCTGGCCGGCTTTTAGATGTGGGATCGGGGAGGTGCCACACAGCCCCTCCTCCCGCTCCCCCAGCTGCCTGCCCCCTGGGAGACAGGCGGGTGCAGTGGCCAATCTGGCCGCTGCGCCCGATCCCATATCGTGGTCTGGGCCACGATCCGGGATGGGCCAATGGTACAGATGTCACTTTTGGACCATCCTGGAATGTGGCCAATCTAACCACGCTTCCGGAGGTGAGGTCGGCCTCACTTCTGGAAGCGTGGTTATTTTGATTCCCGCCAGGTATTCACCATGGTGAACATCTGTCGGGAAACTTTTAGACGTAATGGGACAAACGGCCACCGCAGGGGATTCACTGTGGTTGACCGTGGTCCCGTTACGTCTGAAATTACCCCTAGATAACCTGGGGATATACTATCCCCCTGGAGCTTGGAGATGCTGCAGTACAACCCAGAGACTTCGGATCAAACTTAGCTTGGAGGGTTTTTAACCCTACTAAAGAGCATGGCTGAGTGGGGATGGGAGGGTCTCAGGCTGCGGCCCCTGTCTTTGGGTGTTTTCAGACGTGACAGGGTGGCTTCACCCCGTCACGGAAACAACCCTGAGATTCCCCGCTGGAATCACTCTGGCCAACAGACGTGCCGGCTGATCCCGGCGGGGAATCAGGGAGGGGCCGGGGCCGCGCGGTGCAATGTGCGGCCACACGGCCCCGCCCCCCCACGCTCCCCCGCCCCCCACCCTCTGGGGAGATGGGCGGGCACTGCGGTCAATGCGGCCGTGACGCCTGCCCGATTTGACCTCGGCCTGGAATCCCACTGGGGATTCTGGGCCGTGGTCACTGGCCAGACGTAACTTTTTGTTGGTTCCCGCCGGGGATCTCTTTGATCACGCTTTCAGGGATTGTCTGGTGGGAGCCCTGGAAGCATGGTTGAAATTGACCCCATGTGGGACTTGACCGTGGCGAACATCTGGCGGCCGCCTAACAGACGTTCAGGGCGCTTTGACCCCATGTGGGTATTGATGGGTTCACTGTGATCTCGTAACGTCTGAAAGTACCCTTTGTCTCCTAAAATACTGAAAAAAATGTGTGGTTTTTTTAGTTTTATTGGGTTAGAATCAAAATTACAAAAGAATTTAAAATTTCAGATATAAAAACTTTCTGGGAAGAGTGGGGAGGAGGTGGAGCAACTTCACATGGACAGTTACTAAGGAGCAATGTGCCCAGTAGCAATTGAATATCAACTCCAGAGAAGAGATCCTCTGTGAAATACTTACTATAGAGAAAGTAGCCCTCTAGTAGCAACTAGTTCTGTAGCAAGTATTTAGTGGAGATCAGGTCAGGAATAGCTGCACACGGGCAAGCATTTTATAAGCCATAATTGCAGTCTTGTAGGGGCTGGGGAATGATCTCTTCACCACACAGATGAAAGGGGGAACAAAAGAGAGCCCCATGCAAAGAGCCATGCGTAGGAACTCATTTGTAAGCTGTAATAGCCGCTTTTCTTGGTTCTACAAAGCCCATGCAGAATGCTGCATATTCCCAAGTGACACCCATATATAAATAACCAAAACAAAAAACTTAACAGTTTAAAAAAACCTTAAATGCACAAGAGTTTTCTTAAAATACAACCCACCCCCCAAATTCAGTACAATTACAATTCAAAAAACCTTCCACTCCATACATTGCAACAAAAAATTAATGCCAGAAAACATAGAAATTATTTCTGAATTTGAGCAATATTTAATAATTTATCCCCATCAACATACATGTAATATATGTACTTAATTCCTTACCATACATACTTTAATTCATTTTTATCAATAACTAAACTTTCACATTTTTTCATTATTAAACTTTAATTTATTACCATAATTTGACAAGGAACAATTTTTTCAGAGTGCATTAAGTCTGTTTCTGCAGAACTTCATTCTGTACAACGGATTGTATAATGTTGTCTATACACTCACATTCTTAAGTTCATTGTATGAGCTGTATACACTTTGTATACATGTAAATAACAGACTTAATGCACTCTTAAAAAATTGTTCCTTGTCAAATGTATGTTGATGTATGCATGTTGATGAGGATAAAATATTAAATATTGCTCAAATTCAGAAATAATTTCTATTTTTGGGGGGGTTTATGTTTTGTTGCAATGTATGGAGGGGAAGGTTTTTTGAATTGTAATTGTACTGAATTTGGTTTTTTTTTGTATTTTAAGAAAACTTGTGCATTTAAGGTTTTTTTAAACTGTTAAGTTTTTTGTTTTGGTTAATTTCTTGGTTTTGTGGGATATAATAACTTTTAAGTGAGTTGTAGAATTATTTTAACTGAATAGCACTAGGGATGATAGGAAGAGGAAGGGGGTCTTGGGTCATGGAGACAAGGTGACAGGTAGGTGTAGGGGGTGGGGGATCAATTTGGGGCAGTGGGGGATCACAGGTAGGAGCGGGAGATGGGACTAAGTGGGGGTTGGAGATGTTTTGCTGGGG
>QEPC01002001.1:2388007-2401719 GCA_003113815.1 Sphenodon punctatus | reverse complement strand
GGGGCTGGGGGGAGGTCGGGGCTCAGGACAGGGGTTGGGGGGAGGTCAGGGCTAGGTGTGGAGGGGCAGGGCGGGACTCAGGGTGGGGGTTGGGGGGCAGATCAGGGCTAGGTGCGGGGTTAGCGGGCAGGTCGGGGCTCGGGGTGGGGGGGCAGGTCAGGGCTAGGGGCGGGGGTTGGGGAGCTACCACTGTCTGAAAATACCTCCTACTATTAGATGGTTTGGAACCAATATACTGGGGGAGGGCAGGGAAGCCTAGCACTCATGTTTGGTCCTGACTACCCCGGTTCCTGTGACTCTGACATAACCTTAGGGACTGCCTCCTTTACGTCCTTTCTTCGGTCAGCCGGGAGTGGCGTACTGGCCATGTCCTTGGCACACCAAGTATGGACAGAAAGGGCATGGGCAGAGGTGCTCTTGGTGCTCGCTCTCCAGCTTTGGACTCCCTTCCCCCTGAGATTCACCAAAATTCAGGCTTGTGCATGTTCTGGAAACAGTACAAAGCATTTTTGTTTGGGTGGATACTAGGGTTGGGTTAGAGCATGGGTATTTATTTATTTATTTATTAGGCATATGGCAACTGCCATTGCCCAGCTCTCTTGCTCTCTCTTACAACAAATAACTAGATAAGACACAGTATTAATGGGCCAGCCTATAGCATGATAGAGTTATTGCATAATGCAAGTTATTTCACCAGCAATCATATAAGACTATATAGAATAATCAAGGATTTTAAGTATTCAAAACACACATAAAATATCATTTACAAATAAAAACTGCTGCTGCTGAAAAAGTTGCCAGTTTTCTTTCAGTGGAAAACTCAAAATGTTGGCATAAACAATACATAAGGGCATGGGGTTAATGTCACTTGGTTTTATTTAATTCTTTTAAATTGTTTTTATTTGGTTTTATTGTAATCCATCCCGAGCTTGTTATTCCAGGGACAGGGTGGGATAGAAATCTAAAATAAATACATTTTTATTTCTCTATTGTAATGGGGCTTGCCAGCTGCTGAGATGGAGGGAATAAAAAGAACAAGTTTCTGCACTCAAAATAAATGAATGCTGCCCAGGCATTTCCCCTTGAATTCCCAGAATTGGGCCATGCCAGCGAAGATGAGCTTGCTTTGCAGTAGGGTTGAATGAATATCCAAAGTAAATACTGATTTCAGTAATTCGGCCAATTTACATTTGCGTCAGCAAAGGGCTATGAAGTGTTATTGATTTTGGATATTCATTATCCGTTTCAGCTAGTTCATTTTGATTATTTTGGTCTTCATTCCTTTGTTCATGACTATTTATAGTGCTGTTGCACACCAACCAGTTGTACAACCATCCAATAGCATTGTTGCACAATGGTGCCATATGATGCCAAACATTATTGAACAAAGGAATGAATACTTAAACGGCCAGAATATTGCATACCTGGACAAAGATCAACTGAGCTGAATATGCAAATGATCTTAACTAATATGGAATGGCATGTTTGTTTCAGCTCTTCTTCTCAGGTAACAGTCTCCTTTCTTAATCAAGGCAAAAGCCAGGCTCTCAAGATTGGTAATATTTAGATACAGCTTAATGGTATACCCTGTAGAATTTCATTTCAAAGCAGATAGAGAAGCACTGCTACCTTCTGTCTTGCTCAGCTCCAACCCTCTAGGCTATTTCCACACATTTCCCAAGTTCTGGCAAGGGTGAGGATGGGGTTAGCCTTACTACAGGGGAACCCGGTGTGACCACCCTAGACGCTGCTATTTTCTCTACCTGCAGAAGCCCAGCAGAGGCCCCTGTTTTCACTAGGATAGGGTGTGGGGCCTCTACTCCCACCCAGCAGGGCCCCAAAGAAATGACCATCTCTAGGGCCCCATAGAGGGTGATTGTGACAGGGGCTTCAGTAGGATTAAGGTGATGGACCCTTTAAGAGAGCAGACCTAAGCTCCAGGAAGGCAGCTGAAGGAATGCTCAGAGGGAGGAGACAGCAGAGTGGAGTGAAGCAGTGAGAGGGGCAAGAGTGTGGACTGAGACAACATTAAACCCACAGAAATCACAGCAGCAGGACAAGCTGGGAGAATCCAGGTGGGAGTGAACTGGAGGGGCCTTTATTATGGGACCATGTAATAACTAAAAGGGGACCTGGCATTAACCAGGAGAAGCCCTAACCAGGAGGCTTTTGAGGTGGGCTGTAAGGGGTTTGGTGGAGGTCCAATATCAAGTTAAACTAACCCTCCTGGGTGATCATATTGGCACAAGAGGGCTGAACGAGGACTGTGAGAGTGGGATGTGGCAGGGGCAAGCTAATTCCCCAAAGAAGCAAGGACAGGGTGCAGAGGGGCCCCAACCTGCCACGCTGACCCCGGGGGAGCAGAGCCACGTGTGAGAAGGTGGGGCCATCGGGGGCAGCCAGTAGGGTTGCCACCTGTGGTGATTTTCTTGCCTGACACTCGCATAGGCCAAAATGGAAGTATCAGGTAAAAAGAAAAAAAAATCTTTATTTTTGCCCTGGGCCCTGCAATTTCTAAGAGTGGCACTGGGTGCGGAGAGCAACGTGTGAATGCCTGTAGAAGGAGTTCATATGTACTGCCAGATATGTGGGTACGCCAACTGCTTTACTGGCAGCAGCCCTGAGACCTTCACTGCCACACTGCTCCATCTGGTTATCCTGTGGATTGAGGATATATACACCTCTGTGAGGACGTTTAACATAAAGAAGCAATACTACCCAAAAGAGGGATTCAAATTCTGCTGTGGAGGGTGCACTGCTCTGCTTTTCTATAGCATGGGTTCTATTTTAGCCTCATAGTTGGAATACGATTTGTCTGCAGTTAAGCTAACTGCTCCAGAAACCATCTCCTGTCATTCAGTGCACGACACAATACTTGAGGCAGGAGGAGTGGATCATGCATGCAGCTTGTTAGCCCTGCTCTTGCCCCATTCCCATTTTTTTCCAGGTAAAACCTGTGTACAATACCCACTAAAGTGAGCGAGAACCTGAGAGGAGGCACGGAGGAGCTGTCCTGAGAACTCTCTCCTGGCTTTCGTTGCTAGGGAAACCCACTCTGTTTTCTGTGTGTGCACAGATCACCTAGCTTTCTTTTTGATTTTTTTCTTACTGACATAACTGGATACCCTGCTTTTAAAACTAAATAGGTTTATTTCCTGATTTGGAATGATTTGGTGAATGTGAGTGAACTTCTAGGCTTACTTTTGGATAGACGCTGGAGTACTTGTGGTGCCAACTCCTCATTTTAGAGCTAGGTATACCATGGGCAGGTTGATCTTCCAAATAGATAGTGTGCTGTTTGTTGGGGTCTTAAAGAAGACAGGGAGCTTGAGGGAGATAGTGTCTACTAGAGAGTATATTTGGACTCTGGCTGTCCTGGTATCAGTTGGAAACTGCCCGTGCAGGAGAAGTGTAAAAACATGTACCTCTGCAAGACTAGATAGAGCTGGTAGACAAACAAGTTCTACAAGGAATTTCTCACAGATGATGTTGGCACTATCATTAACATGGGTGACATTTTCTTAGAGGATCACTCTTAGTCTTACAGTAAGTGGTAAAAGATTAAAAAGCAAAGAAGAAGTTGCCTAATCTGTTATCCGATGTGTATGGAGTTGCTCCTATTCAAGTCAAGGAAGATTTGGAAGATGATATTGCACCTTAAGTTTCTTACTCTCTCTCTTTTTTACAGAAAGACACTTTTAGAATCTTTATTCCCCAAGGATGTGATAACATCTTTCCCCACCACAGTTCTTGAACTAAGCAAATAGTGTTCTAATAAACTCTTAGAGGATGGCTTTAAAAAATGTCTATAATAGCTATAAATTTAATTGCTGCAAGTTTGAATCCTAATTTCTACAGGAAGCAATTGGGATGACCTCCCTGAGTTTGTAATGCAGAAGACAGCATAGCCACCCACAAACGGGTGTCTGTCGGGCTGTTTGTTAGGTTGACCTGAATTGGGGACATGTTCCTGGTCTGAGGATGCCATGCAGGCTAAGGTAGGAAGCCAACGTGTCCATGCCATCATTTAGGGGGTCATGACTAGGGAAGGCTCTTGCCTTGGCCATGATCCCCATTTTGAATCCCTGCTCCTCTCCTTCCCATTAGAGAAGGAGCTGAGTGCTCATGGCTGGGGCATGGAGGTTCTGGAGGCTCTGTGAGCCAGCTGAGGTCCCTGCTTATCTCCTTCCCATCTGGGAAGGAGCCAAGTGGGGCTCACAGGCGGGGTGCAGAGGCTCCATAGCCTCCATGTACCAGCTCTGAGCAGAACTCCGCCTCCATGCGTAGCTGGGTGGGGCCGGGGTGGCCAGATACGCACATTTTAGAGGACACATGAGAAATACAGGTTGCAGGGCTGCATTGGTACCAATGCAGCCCTGCAACCTGTATTTCTCATAAGTGTCCTCTAAAACTTGCATATCTGACCACCCTAGGTGGGGTGCTGTCACCCACAGACTTGTGGGTGAGTGTCAAGGACACTCGCAGCTGGAAGACGGGGTTATCATTCTGTTTATTTTCACCCTTTGAGGGAATTGTCTACTGCGCTACTCTCCTATCCACTAGTATTCAAATGCCTCAGCAGCTGAAGGAGTGGGTGGAACTTCCACCATTTTGGGAGTCAAGAGATGGGCTTTAGAGATCAATAGACTCTTTGTTACTTTTAGGCAGCTGTTACTGGGTTGGATGTAACTTGAAATTCAGTGAGGTTTTTCCAGTGGAGTAGTGAGCACTTTTTCATTCTTTAGAATGAGCTATTTCAACAACTTCCCCACGATTGTTTATGCTGTGCCTGACTTTTTTTCTAATCATTGGCCATGTTATTAATTCCTAGGTTAATCATTTCAGCCTTTTAAAAGGAAATAATAATTTTAAAAACTCCTCTTTATGCCAATTAAAGCATTTAATTAAAACAGCCAGATTGCCTATTTCATTATGAGTCTGATCCACAGCTAATTGAAGCCGATGGAACAAGTTTCCATTGACTTCAGTGGGTGTATTGGATCAGGCCTTTTTGTTAGCTCTGTTAACAGCCTTTAATGGAGTTTCCCATAATGGTACTTTACAGGAATAGGGTATGATGACTGTCAAGCTTTTAAGTAGGTTTAGGCTTGGGGCCACAGTTGGGTTTCTTCAGTGCTTTCAAGTGACATTAAACTTTTCTGGTAAAAAAATTCCCCATAACTCACTTGGTTGAAACAACCAAATTCCATAATAAAAAAACCTCCAGTTTACAAGAAGAGCTAAGGCTTTTGCAAATTCAATCATGTGCTAAAAAGCATGGAAATTGCAAGTGCCTTAACGTCCGTGCCATGTTAGCAGTAAAGACATTGTACAGTCTAGTGTATTGTGCTCACTTCCAACTTAGGCTCTATGCACCCACACCTTGCCTTCATCTTTCAGCCCCAATCCTCTTCCTCTGCAGGTTGGGGACAACACTGAAGCTGGGGACAGGAGGGCGTGAGCTGGTCCCTCACCCCCTCCATTTCCCCTTTAAGAGAGAACTTAGGGGTTCTGGCTCCCACCCCTTCTAATCTACTTGGTCCCAGCCCTGTAACAGAGAACTCATGACTCCTAGCTTCCAACCTCTCCACCCCACTCTAATCCAGAAGTCTTCACTTCCTTCACAGGCAACTGAATAGTCCTTGTTCAAAGCCTGTTCTCCTCTCCCCTGCTCAGCTCTCAACCTTGTAACAGACAACCCAAGAGTCCTGGGTCCAAGTTGCCCCTCTAACCCTGTAGCCTCCATTCCCCTCACAGAGAACTCAAAAGTCTTGGGAAATATAATGTTTGTCTGTATGTGTCATATGGAACAGAAATGTGTGTGTGCGTGTGTGTAATGACAAAAGACGAAAAAAAAACAGGAGAGGAAGTGGAATAACAGGGCAGGAGGCTATTGGGAGTCAAAGGATAGGGTGTCAGCTATGGTAAGTGGGTTAAACAATAGGACCGCTCCCCCTGGTATCCCATCAGTCTTCTGAATTGGTTATTTCACTCAGAACCTTGTTACTGTAACTATTTCTAATTCCTCCTGTCATTCCACCCACTTAATCCTGCACACTCTTTGTATTTTCCCATCATTGCAACCATTCCACTTACTGCATCTGGTGTCTTCCTCGTTTCACACCCTCTTGCCTTCCTTATGGACTCCCAAAGATGCAGCTGTGTTGTATAATTTCACAGTCATTTAATTGGATGTTGGAATGACAATAGTATTTATTTAGAAATTGGCATTGCTGTTGCCGCCATTCCTTCCATTTGCCATTCCATTTTATTAATTTCAATGCATACCCAACTTAGTTTTAATTAAACATTAGTATATGACTCTACCTGGCTTCACTGTGCTCTGGGAGGGCAGTGGGGACTAGTGGGTGAGAGGGAGGGTTGTGAGCCCTTAGTCAGCTGTCCCATTCTCCTCAACAGAAATGAAAGGATAGAGGGAAAGGAGGGGATGAGAGGCCAGCTCACTTCCTCCTGTCCCCAGCTTCAGTGTTGCCCCCAACCTGCAAAGAGGAAGAGGATTGGGGCTGAAAGATGAAAGCAAATGTGGGCGCATGGAGCCTAAGTTGTAAGTGAGCACAATATGTGAGACTGTACAATGTTTTTACTGCTTATATGGCACGGACATTAAGACGGGAGCCTTAACTTACAATTTCCATGCTTTTTAGTATATGATTGAATTTGCAAGAGCCTTAACTCTTCTTGTAAACTGGAGGTTTTTTTATTATGGAATACAATTTTTTTGTTAAATACAATGCAATGGAGAAAATTTGTCCTGCATAGTAGAATGCTGAGCAGCATAACCGCTATGGGAGCAGGGCTTAGGGGAGGTGAAGGTGGAAGAGCTGCTCCTTTCAGTTTGGAAGGTTGTTACTTCCTTCAAATAGCAAATAAGGCGAAGCTGGATTTTTACTGGTAGCTCCCTGCTTTACTAAGAATACAACAACTTTGCTTCAGTTTAAGCATTGCAAACTTCCAAAAACTGCTCTATATGATCTGTCTAGCTCATGGCTTGTACAGGAGTCTTCCACTCTACTCCCCACTGCCAGAGCTCTTTCCCTCGTGCAACACTGGCCATTCTGCTTTCTAGGACCTCCCCCTGACTAGTTCACTCCTTGTACAGGGCTCCCTGACTCTGCTGTGTCCATGTACAGGACTCTCCACGTGGCATAATGCAGTCCATCCTGCAGCTCTCCCCCTGTACAAAGCTCCCTCACTCAGTTCTCCTCGGTCCTGGGCTCTCCCCTGGCACAATTATGGCCATTATTCTTCAGCTCTCTGTCTCTTCCTGCACCTAGGACCATTCCAGGCAAACTCCAGCGCACCAGCCTTAGCCTTGTTCTTCCCCCTGGGAGGTGCAGTTCCCTCTTTCCCTAGTACTGATAGGCTCTGGCAAGCAGGGCCTGCTGGGAGTTGTAGTCCCCAGTATTCAAGAGTGTTTGATCTTAAACAGTCTCTGCTTTACACATAGAACGTTCGCAAGCACTCCATACTCAGGATGGTCTCCATAGGCTAACATTGAATTTTCAAGATGTCATAACTTAAAAACTACTAAACGGATTTACAAAAAGTAAACCAAAGGCGCACCCCACCAGTCTCCTTGAATTTTCTAAAAGGCTTACACCTCCTCCCAACCAACACAAAACCCCTTTACCCTGCCAAGATCGATATGGTCTAACTTGAAAAAACAGGCTTTCAAAATGCAGTTTTCAAACTGCAATATCCCAGCTGTTATCTAACCGATTCAGCTGACATTTGGACACCATGAAACACTTACTCCAGTGATCCTTCACCACAATTGTCACAATCCTAACTTTAATAATGCCAATTTTCTAGCAAATAGAATGTTGGGGCTTTATAATGGAGGGTGTAACACACCTTAACTATTAGAACGCTCCCGTGATCTAATAATGTTCCCATTTTCTGGGATGGAATGTTCAGGAGGGTCCAGATTATGGGATCTCTGACATGGCTTCATCCCTTGTTCTTGTGTCGTGTCTCCATTTTTGCTTCCTTGTGCTCAGAGGGAGCAGCCCGTTGGGAAGGAGGGACACCTGCAGGGCTTCTGAGTAGGTGACGGAAGGCCCTCAGAGTCAGTAGGGGTTTGTCTGGGTTGGAAAGGCAGTTCCTTAGAGCAGCTCAGTAGGTGAAGGAGGAGTAGCCACCCTCACTGCTGGAATCAGAGATCATCTGTTATATGTTCTCTCCTCTCGGTGTTTAGAGTGTGCTTTGTGTCTCCTAATGTCCCCCTTTGATTTCTGGTCACTGATTCTATACTTGATGAGTTTGCCTACGTTTTGCACATTCTACTATAGTGTGGTAGTCTGCTGTCATGTTCAGTTGCATGCTGTGGTAGCTGATGGGGAGGTTAGCCCTAGTAGCAGTAACTGTACAACCTGTAGCTGCTGATCTTGTTGTAATGTGTGCCCTGTGTAATCTGAGCTCCTATTTTCCTGCAATATGTCTCTCCTGCCCACAATTTGAATGGGTGCATTAATTGATGGAAACTGAGGGCAAGATAAAGGAAGGTGGCTTCAGTAGCTGCTACCAAGCATGCTCAATTCATCTGCACATGTTTAGTAGTAGAAAAGTACTAATTTCTCACACATACTAATTTATCACGCTATACCAGTGTACCTCACCCAGAGGAGAAGATGTGCACTAGGCTGGAGCCTCCCCTGTGCCGTCACCAGGACTAGCTGCCCCCACACTCTCATGGAGGATTGGCCATGGGGAAGGGGACCTGCTGTCCTGAGCAGAGGAGCGCAGCTTGGGGAGTGGGAGCTAATGGGTTAGAGCAGCAGGGGCTGGGAGCCCAGACTGTTGGGTTGTCTGGGAATGGAGTGGGAGTTAGAGCAGGGGGGCTGGAAACCAGGATGCCTGGGTTCTCTGGAAGGGAGTTGGGTATAGTGGGGGGGCTGGAAGCTAGGACTTCTGGGTTCTTTGGCAGGGGAGTGGGACTAGTGGGTAAGAACAGGGGAACTGGGAGACAGGACTCCTGGGTTCTCTTGAACAGGAGTTTTGGCTAGTGGGTTAGAACTGGGGGGGCGGGGTGGGGGCTGGCAGCATTCATGACTCCTGCTTTCTCTGGGAGGGGAACGGGATCTGGAATCTAGGGGGTTAAAGTAGGGGCACTGGGAGCCAGGACTTCTAGATTCTCTGGGAGGGGAGTGTGGGCTAGTGGGTTACAGTAGGGGGTTGCGGCTGGGAGCTGTAATATTCTAGGAGGAGGAATTTAGTGTATTCCCCTTTCAAAAACCAAGGAAATTATAGGATAAAAAACCTATGGTTAAAGAGGAGTTAAGGCTCTTATAAAATTCAACCATGCTCCAAAAACCTTGGAAATTATAAGTTAAGGCTCCTGCCTTAACTTGCGTACCGTGTAAGCAGTAAAGACTTACACTCTCTCATATTGTGCTCACTTACAACTTGGACTCCATGCACCCACACTTTGCTTTGCTCTTTCAGCCCCAATCCTCTTCCTCTGGGGGAAATACCAAAGCTGAGAACAGCAGGGGGTCATACTTCCTGCTTTCTGTACATGCTTTCATTTGGTTTGGGGAGAATGGAACAGCTGAGTATGGGGGGGCTGTATATGAGGGGAGGTTGATGGATACAGGATGTGTACATGGAGACAAGACTGGGGCAGCCGGGCAGTGGAGGGAAGTGTCTGTATGGGAAAGGGGCAGCCAGGTGCTAGGAGAGTGTTTATGGAGGACAAGGCTGAGAAATTGGTGATGTGTATGCACGGATGAGTCTGGGGGGCAGGCAGGGGAAGGGGGAAGTGTATATATCGGTAAAGGACAGACAAGCCTGAGAGAAGGGTGCTATGTATCCACAGACAAGGCTAGGGGGTAGCCAGGGGTAGTGAGCAGTGTTGATATGGGGAGGGAGTACCCAGGTGCTGGGGGGTATACATGGGAGGAGAAGGCTAAGAGGTGGGCTCTTCTGGCAGCACAGTTTAGTAGCTTTAATGAGCTTCAGGTAACTTGATATCCTTATGAGGGCTGTACCTGAGGGGAAAGCAGATGGCAACCAATCCTCAATCAAGAGTCATAGCCCATGGACAGACAAGTCCCTTTCCAATACAATATAGTACTCCAATGCATGATATACTAGGACAAATATTTGCCTGCCCTTAATCACCTGTGCAGTAAGCAGATGCACTTGAGATGTTGCCTGACCTCAGTGAAGGAGAAATTCCAGATACTGTGGAGACGGGAATCAAGTCCATAATATTGGGGCAGGGAGTATCTTGCTGTCCCCATCTTCAGTGTTGCCCCCAACCTGCAGAGGAAGAGGACTGGAATTGAAAGACCAAGACAAAGTGTGGGCGCATGGAGCTTAAGTTGTAAGGGAGCACGATATGTGAGGAACATCTTTACAAATGCTTACATGGTGTGTATGTTAAGGCAGGAGCCTTAACGTCTAATGTCCATGCTTTTTGGAGCATGATTGGATTTGTAAGAGCCTTAACTCCTCTCTCAAACGTAGTTTTTTCGATCTAATAACTTATGTAATTATGCATGCTGGGGTGGAGAATCTTTTCCCGCCCAGGGGTCATTAGTACAACCTTCAAGAGCTGCACAGAAGTTGGGGAGGAGGTTGATTAAGGTGTATACTCAAGAAAAGGAGGGCCCAGGTGGTGGATCTCTTCTCTAGCCTTGTGTTCATGACTCATTTCTCCTCCCTTGCCCTGAGCTCTGTTTTTCAGTGCTTGCAGGTGTGAACTAGATCGAGGGACTGGAAAAGGGCCACAGAAACACTTGCTGTGGGTCACACTTGGCCCCTGGGCCTGAGTTCCCACCTCCCCAGTGTATGCTAACGTTTAGGCCATTTTTAAATGGGGCGCTGAAAAGCGCCTCCTGAGCCCCGCGTTGAGAGAAAAGCCGCGTGGGGAGTGTTTACATGCTTTCTGTGCTGCTGGAAGTGACGTGCTCCCCGTTGTCAGCGGCAACTGGAGATGCGGTGCTTTGAAGAGGCGTGTTCTGAAAGCCTCACTTTTCAGACTTTCAGAACATGCCTCTTCAAAGCTCTGCATGTCCAGCCGCTGCTGACAGTGGGGAGCATGTAAACACTCCCCGTGCCGCTTTTCTCTCAATGTGGGGCTCAGGAGGCGTTTTTCAGCGCTTCGTTTAAAAACGGCCTTAGTGTGGGTGCAAGTTCCATTGAAATGGTCAGGTGGTAAGTTATGAAAGATTGTAGGTTAGTGGGAATACTATCTGGACAAGCTGACTGAGTTCAGAGAGACAAGAGGTAAGCAGTGGTGCAACCGTCTCATTGGATTGCTCTGGTGCTGGTAGCTAGCATGAGCACAAAGTTCCATTCACTTCAATAGGTCTTATGCTGCATGTCCTGATGATCTCGCTGATTTAAAAATCAGATTTTTCACAAGATATGTGCTGCATTCAATTCTGTGCAGCAACAGCCATCAATACAGCCAGTATTTGTTTGTTTGTTTTATTTATTTATTTATTTATTTATTTATTTAATTCATCTACCCCACAACCCTCCTGCTCGTAGAGCAGCTCGGGGTGGCTACACCACAGAAAAAGGAAAGAAAGCATAAATCAACATAATAATAAGAAATTGCCATTTTGTTAATATTACACCTACTACAGAGAATAAAAAGAACATTTTTAATGTTATGAAACAAAGTCTTGTTAACCTGACGTTTACTTGTTTAAAACTCATGATGGAATTTTATATATTGTGTATATAGTACTTTCAGTGTTCAAAATGCACAACAAAATTATGTGAAGTAGGTCATTATTGTTCCTTCCCATTTTACAGATGGGACCTGAAGTTGATGGGTAACTTGGTAAACTTGTCCAAGGCCACCCAATGAGCCTATGGCTAACGTGGGAGCTAACTATGCTCTTCCAGCTCCAAATCCAGCACTTTATAATCTAGGCTATAATGGCTCACTACTCATATGTGTACTTTTTTAATCCGCTCCTACTTCTATAAAATTGTCTCTGGAAAAATATCCATAAACATATTTTTTGAAAATAAAAATCTATCTTTTACTTGACCAATTTACTTGACCAATTTACAATGACCTTTTGTCCTGTTTAAAAACAGCCCTGAGCAGAGGAGTCCCCATTTTGTGAGTTGTGCTCTTCCGTGGAACCCTTCTTGTATTATGTTTTGTGAAGTTAGTGAAAATGGTTGATGAACCAGGCTGAATGGGGTGGGTTGGTGGTAAAGCAGGACAGTCTTGATAACCCTTATGCCAAATGAATTTCAGTTAGCCAGTACCACCTACAGTCATGGATTCGACTGGTTATTTTGAAGCAGTACACGAAACTTGAAAAGGCAGTGGGGGTGTGTGGGGGGGAAGCAATGAATGAAAGACCAAAGCTATAGACATGAACGTCCGCAATGATGATAAATAATTTATTTCTAGTTATACTTTAATGTATGACCTTTCCCTTCCCTCTCAATGGTCAGTATGATTCTGACCGTTCCATGATATCACCGCAGCTCAATCAGTTACTATTGTGGGCTCACAAGTAGGCAGCTTTTTAGCCTATTCAAAATAAAATTGGTTTCCTGGCCTGGAAGATATTAATCAGTCACTACAACAGAGGCACAGTATCGCCCTGTTTTAAGGACACATGGCTGTTCTCCAGGATGCCTGTTGAGCATCAAATGCAAATGCTAAGTTGTTTAGGAGATGGATCAGCCAGACAGTTCCCTTTTTAATTGGATTGACATCCTGTTTTGCAGGGGCACTTCCATTACATGAGTAGATCAAACACAGCCAGTAGATCTAACCTGGGCACTGGCAAACATGACTCGTTTTCAAAGGCGTCTATGTGTGTCCCTCCCCTCCCCCGATTCAAGTTGGCTTACTTTCCCTAACCCTACTGGAGAGCTCCCAGTTTTATACACTGTGCCAGGGTTTTAATTAGCCGTAATGTTGCTGGTGTGACACACCTGCAGCTGCTCTGAAGATGGGAAGAGACAGAATGATTTCACTATAGCAACTTCCGATGAGTAAATCCTGCTCGTTGGAAAGACCAAACCATGACTCCCGAGCCTTTGTTCCTTCTTGGGTTACTTTCACATGTATTCTTCCCGTGCACACTGAAATCCTGTAGCTGTGCACATGTACACCGAAATGCATGGCAGTAACCCTCCCGTAGCTGCTGCTCCGACTGGCTAGGGAGAGGCTGGAGTTGGGGAGGCAGGAGTCTAAGAACATGCAGTTATACAGGACTAACCAGCCCTCACAAGTCAGACGGGCGTGAGGGCTGGCTTGTCCCCTCCCCCACCCAGCAGCTGGTGGCTCCCTGACAGGATCATCCACCTACCTACTTGCCTCGTTGCGCTGTGTCCATCTCTGCTGCCAAGGAGGAGGGGGTCCCTGCTGTCGCTGCTGCCTCACTCCGCTGTGCTCAACCTGTGGGGGGGCAAAAGAGACCTGTGTGAGTTGTCGGGGGGCGGGGGGAACGCAGAAGCTGGGCGTGAGGGCTGGCTTGTCCCCTCCCCCACCCGGAAGTAGCCGGGGCTTTAAAGCCCAGCGCCCGGCGGCTCCTGCCACAGGCCGCGAGCCGAAGGGTGCGGCACTTTAGGGCACTTCGGGGGCCGCAGGGCAGCAGGGGATGCTTTTTGTGGGGTGCTTTTTGTCCAGGGCTAGGGAGGAGGGGTGGGGGTGTAGGAGGGGTGGTTAGAGGGAAGGGGTGGGAGGGTCCCAGTGACTGACCCTG
>QEPC01002001.1:2325857-2381464 GCA_003113815.1 Sphenodon punctatus | reverse complement strand
GGCATTATCGGATACCGGATTTTACCGGTTTCCCGCCCCTAATTTCCAACAGTAATGTCATGATGGGTGACGGGCCTTGTCAGAAATGGGTTCAGGCAAACTCTTTGCCCTTGACTCCTTTCTAATATGGCTTCATACTGGTCCGTGCAGTAGATTTTTCTTTTTTTTAAAAGCAATAAACCTGGTGAAATACGAGCTTCACCTGGAGATGATGCAGCAAAGCCTGGAGACTCTGGGCCAAAACCAAGGAGGCAGTAATTTACTGGAGGGGGGCAAAGAGAAAGCTGTGAGATTCACCTCAAAGGGTCTGTTGGGTGTTTGAAGGAACAAAGGAGATTTGGTCGGCCATCCAGGATGCTAAGTATGTGGTCTCCAAACATTGGGGACATTTTCAAGGAAGCTCCACAGCCTGCTCCCTCCCTGCCTCCCTCACATCCTGGTGCTTTGGAACTTTGTCAAACGATCTAACGTTTATTTTCCTTCCTATGTTGCCCCCAAACAGAGATGAGATATAGGAGCCCTAAGCCTTTGACAATGTAGATCTAAAGCAGGTGTGGGGAGCCTTTTCCCTTCCAGGATCCACTCTGAAAATTATAAGCTTGCAGGGCCACATAGAAGATGGGTCAGGGTATGCTCAGGAAGAGGAGGGTCCAGATCTTGGACCTTTGCCAGGATCTGTCCCCTATCCTTGTGTGCATGCTCTCCTCTCCCCTCCCCTCCCCTGTGCTCAGTCTTTCAGCGTTTGGGGGTTGGAACTTAATCCAAAGGCCAGATCCAGAAGCTTGAAAGGGGCCAAATAAAAACTAGCCATGGGCCGCATTTGGCCCCCAAGCCTGAGGTTCCCCGTCCCTGATCTTAGATGAAAGGCTCGGTCTTTGTTTAATTGCTGTATTCCAGACTGAAGCATAATTCGATCATCTGACCCACTGAACTAAAGAAGCAACTGTTTCAGGATGGGCTGTTAGTAATTTTTAATGTGCTGTAAACAAATCAAGGAACACCAAAGAGGAAACCAAGAAGTTGCTTTTGGGTCAACTCAGTGGTAAATGGAAAAGCTAGGCAGGGGTGAATGATCTTTCCTTTCTACAACTGAAGCCTAATGGAGTGTTGTCTTTGATTTCAGCTAGTACAGGGTTGGGCCTTAAATAGCAGCTGCAGAGGCCCATGCAGTAGATTTTTGTTTTTAAAAAAGCAATAAAAACAAACCTGTGTTGGCTTCTTCATTTAAAAAGAATAGGCAACCACTTTCTGGGAAACCGTAAAGTAGTTCCAGGTGGTCAACCTTTACAGTCTACAGTGGTCTCCCATCACAGGAGATAAATGAGGAGAGCACAGATTTGCAACTGAAGGAAGCTTGTGAGGTGATGGATTCCCATTAGGGTTTCTCCAGACAGATGTTTGAGGACAGGGTGGGCTTAGTTATGCAGAAGGAGGTCTTTTCATCCAAATGTGACAGCCAGTTTTGATGGGATGCAGTTGGTGAAGGCAACCATCTTTTCCACAGGGAATTTGCACTGTTCTGCAAATGAAACCCCTTTTCTGAGATTTTGCAGAGAGTTGTGTGGTGCCGTAGTTGACTGAAAATGCTGGCACTGCGCTCGAGGCAGAGTGAATTGGAATTAACAGAATGCTTCCTATAGACTTTGTTGTCCTTTTTGGTTCAAGCTCAAGCTGAAACAAAAATGCATTTCCTATTTGTGCACATAATTAATTAGCATATTCATCTTCACAAACTAATCTACAAATGCATCTGTTTTACTATTGTGAAACTTGCATTTTTGTTTCTTCACTTCAGTATTTCGATTACTTCAGTATTTCCATTACTCTGTCAGTTTTTTTTTCTAAATGGGAATGTGATTGGTCCAAAATGAAGCAATTGCATTCGTGTTCAAAAACCATGTCAAATAATACTGCCAAAGTGAATGAAATACTAAAGTAACCAAAATACTAAACACGAAATGCTTAACAAATACTGAAAGATTAGAAACCACAAATGAAAATGGAAGCAAATACCATTTTATATTCACTTGATTAAAATGGATTAATATACACTGAATTCATTTAATCTGGTGTTCACTTTGGATATTCATTTAAATCTTCGTTCATGCCTACTGGGATTAGCCAGCTTCAGAATTTTGGTGACTTGAGGGCATGCTCTCCCCTTCATGCTACATCAGCAATGCCCAAACTGTGGTCCACAGACCACTGCTAATCAGCAAAGTTGTGGTAATTGCTCCTTTGCAGGCATGTTGCCTGCAAAGGCAATTTGTTGCGCCCCTCTCCCAGCGGGAAAGGGGGCACGACATGGATGGTTGAGGGGAGGGGTGTCGCATCCCCTCCACTCCTCTTGCGGTGGCTGAAAGTGTGCCACCCCCTCCCTGCAGGAGTATCTGACCCTGCAGTACGGGAGGGGGTGGAGAGGAAAATACCCGCATGGCAGGAAAGGAAGACTGATGCGGCCAGGGTTGCCAGGCAACCCTCGCCGGGAGAAGCGCTGATCAGTCGCCTGATTGGATCGTCGCCCAAAAGGGGCGGTGAAGAAAAACTGAAGGCGGCCGCGCGTCTCCTCAGAGCGGAGGCGGCATAGTCCATGGAACGGGCTACAGTAAAATGGGCTTCATTCCCTCCTTATACCATGGCTATATGATATCTGGGACAGAGGGGTTGACTGCATTATAGTTGGAGGCTGTAGGTTCTCCAGCAGTGGAGGTTTTCAAAAAGAGATTGAACAGCCATCTGTCGGGGATGCTGTAGCTGGCCTCACCCTGCATCCAAACGGGGGGTTGGATTCGATGATCCTTGAGGTCCTTTCCAACTTTTAAGATTCTCTGATTCCTATCTAAGAAATCGATGCATGTGGCACCAGCCAGGACCCTAAGTCTCTCTCTCTCGCTGTGAACTCCGGCCATCTCTGACAGGAGTTTGGGAGTCCCCAAGACATTCTCAGGGTTGACATTGGCATATTTATCTCAAATACTTGGCAACCGTTGTTTGAATAAGGCAACAATCTGTACACTGGGGCCTCTGCAGCAGAGGGACTGAAGAAAGTCCATGGAAGGCTTTTGATTCTCTCCCAATTAATTTAATTCCTTCTCTTTCCCTCTAACTTATTACCTGAGATGAGGAAAATACTTGCTGAAGAATACACTTCTTTTTGCTGTATTTCATTGCTCGAAGTTGGTTTTAATGCTTTCCTGAAGATTGTGTCTGAACGACTTGACAAAGCCGTAACTAAGCTTATTCATCCTGATCAAATGGTCTTCAGACATAATTGTTATCTTACTAACAACACTGAGTGATTTGCTTTGAAGTTATAAACTGGGCTAATACCTGCTCTCATCCATTACCGGCTTCATCTCTGGATGCCAAGAACAGAAGGTGTTTGATGGGATGAAGTGGAAACATATGTTTTTCCTCCTTCATCAAATGAAACTTGGCATCATTAAGTGGGTGGAAAACTTGTACACTCAACTTTTTTCCCCTTAGTTCAGACAAATAAAAATGATTTCAACTCCCTTCTCTTTCTATAAAAGCCCATGTTGTTCTCTCCATATAGCCAGTTGTTAGCTTAACGTCCACTTCCTTCTGTACCAAACCAATACCAGCAATTCTCTGAAGAGCACTCATCTATAACAAACACATTTTATTATTGCAAGAAAAGCAGAGGCCTCTGTCTTTATCCTTTTTGATTTCCCAGGCAGCTTTCATTATCTGTGCTCTGTGAGAACAAACATCTACTTTGAGAAACCTGAATTTCGTCTTGGCAGCATTTCCTCATGTTGCATTTTATAACCTTCAAATTGTCACCACATTAAGTGAAACGGCTCAATATCAGTTTTCCCGGTTCTTCCTTCTTTGAATACAGTAGAACCTTTTTGGGGGACAACTTTGGAGGTTTAAAAATGCTCTGAAAGAGTAGTCATCCAAATTAAAGGAGAGAGGCACTTGCTCACAAACTTTTAGTGAATGTGGGCAGCAATAAGGGTTGGTGTTCAAGTGTGAGAAGAAAAGCCACACCCAGCTGTGTGAATTGCAAGGAAGGCTGGCTGATGAGCAGCACCTGTAAGAATAGGGAGTGGTATCCTAGTATTTAAGAAGCCTGGTCCTCACTAAGGGAGACTATGTGTGCGTTGAGAGGAGCCTAGCAGCCAGTTCCTGGACAGAGAAAGCTACTCAGCCTGGGAAATCCTAAGAAGATCCAAACTGAAGGAAGATTCAATTCTTGGGTGGGACTGTGGGGCTTTTGCCCAAAGACTGAGTCTTGCACTGCTGGTGGCATAAGGCTGGCTGTAAGGGGAGGCTGGAGGCCAGGCCCTATACAAACTGAGAGAGGGTCCCCAAACCTAAGGGTACATTATGGTTTTTGGGAAGTCAGAGTAAGGCTGAAGGAAGCAATCTAGACTGGAGCTGTGGCAGGGGGAGAGCTAATTTCCCCATTTAGACAGTTTTGGCACTCCAAAAGGAGGACGACTTCCTAACCCTGCCACAATGATAGTCCAATGATTCTCCAAATTTTGCCTCACAATTCCATTATGACATACTTGCAACTCCATTTACAGATGATGAAACTTTAGTTGGGATCCCAACCTACAGTTTGGGAATCTGTCTTAGTTCCAATTATATTCTGTTCAAAGTTTACAACCTATGAGAGGGATTTTTAGCTGCTTTTCTCATTTCTAAATGAAGAAAAAAATTGCATCACATGATGAATCAATGTTAAATGCATTGTCTGAAGCATGAGCCACTTGTGCACAGTTTCTGTGAGTGGACTCCTTTGGAACGAACTCTTTCCCTTTCATCCTTACAAAGGGTAGTACAGTGTGCATTCCACTTTGCTGTATGAATTCTCCAATGTGGTCCACCATTTGTAACTTCTGGGTTAAGGGTGATCATTCTGATAACACATTCACACCTTACAGTGGTGCAGCAGCAACGCTCCCGTGATGAGAAGATGCAGCAGGCAAAGGCGGCGGAGGCCGTCATAACTTCTGGTGTGAATGAGGTTTTGCTGCAACAATACTCGTGAATGACAGGGTTCAAAACCCAGCCCTGTCATTCGCAAGTATTGTCGTGGCAAAACCCTGTTTGTACCGCAAATTATGACAGCATCCACCTTCTTCCCCCACCATGTCTTCTCCTCATGGGAGTGCTGCCACTGCGCCATCGTAAGGTGTGAATGCGGTATAAAAAGTGATGATCATCTTATGATGATATTGCATCCCAATTAAAGTGATGTTCCAACTGGGAAGAACCGTTCTTAGAGTTATGTTCTGTTTAAGCATAAACCCTGAGCATCAGCATCCTGATTAAATGGCTCTAGCTGTAGCTCTGGAATCCCATGGGAATTATATTTTGATGTATGAGTCAAATTATCACCTCCGGTTGCATCAGTGTTTATTTAAAATGTTTGCTACTGCGTGCACGTGATATTATTTAGAAGTAGGAAGAGAAGTAAGGACCCCTGAAAATTCAGGAGTTCATACTCCCCTTTGGTTTGTATTTTGAAGTAACTGTTCATGTGGACACTGTAACAAGGCAAAAGATAGTGCCAAAAAGCACAGGCCCTTGTAATAACAAAGGATCACCCTGTGAGCAGGTGCTAAAAAGGTACAGGTGCTAGCTGAACTGAACACGGTGCATAGCACCAATGAGACACAAGAAGCCCAATGCACGGTGGGTATTTAATAGGGGTGATCCTCCAGCAGGAATTATGGATATGGTTCCATTGCGGCTCATCTCTGTACATTTCTGGATTTCAATGAAGATTTGAATTACAGATCTGTATTTAAATCCATTTAAAAATAAAAACTAATGTAAAAAATAAAAAAACTTTGCATGTGCAAAATGACCACCAGACCATTCTGAACATGTGTCCTTTTCCAAAATGGCAGCAGCAGCATCACCTCCATTTTAGAAAAGGGCAGCCAGTCTGCACATGCGCAGCGGCTATTTGCGCATGCACAGTTAATTTCTAATTATTTTAAAGAAAATTTATATATTTTAAACCAAACTGCAACAGGCAAGTTTGCCACAGTTGCGGTTCAGTATCGATTAATCTGTAACTGCTTGTTATGGGTAGTTACAGGTTAATCTGAATCTGATCTCCCCACCCCTAGTATTTTAAGGACTAGCCCTCAGTCAAATGAGGGAGGCAGTGGAGAGAGAGGAGCTCAGATGGGAGTTTACACCAGGCTTGGAGACAGAAGCTCACCAATAGAGGTGAATTGCTGCTGGACTACAGAGCTTCTAGCCCAACCCAGGGATCAGCAGGAACTCTGGCATCGCTCTGGATGGAGGCAGGTTGCCAGGAAACCCATGTGAGGACTGTCCATTTCTTATGCCTATAAAGGGCTTTGGACTGTTGGACTACTTGAATATGGACTATATATTGGGTGAAAGTGAACAAAATCCCAAATAGATCTTTAGTGGCTTGGGATGGCTGAAAAGGAAGTGGAGGCCAGATAGTCTTGCGCTGCCGATAGTCTTCCGGGCCCGATTCAGAGTCTTGGTTTTGACCTATAAAGCCTTACACGGTCTGGGCCCTGCCTATTTGCAAGACCGCCTCACTCCTCGGGTTCTGGACCGGTGCCTGCGGTCATTTGGGGGTGCCCTGTTGGAGGTCCCTCGGGTTTCCCGGGGGTGGGCCATGCAAGACAGGGCGTTCTCGGTGGCCACACTGCGCCTTTGGAACTCCCTCCCAGTAGGGACCCGTCTGGCCCTTGACCTCCCAAGTTTTCATAGGAATTGTAAGATCTGTTTGTTCCGCCAGGCGTTTGTCAAGGGAGAAGGGTGAGGGTGGTGGGTGGTATGGGTTTTTGTTGTCTCCTCATTTTTATTGTTGTTTTTAGTATTTAATGTTTTACATATTTTATTGCATTTTTATTAATGATTTTGTTAGCCGCCCCGGGGCAGGGTAAAAATGTTTTAAATAAATAAATATACAGACCCTAGTCTGTATCCTTAATTACTTACCCTAGGATTGGACGCACAGGAGTATTATGTTCCATGGCCTGGGGAAGTTTGGCATAGAGAATTGTATATAGAGACTGCAGGTAATTGAGATGTGGTCCTGACATAGTTACAATACTTATCCCAGGATCACACCCCTACACGTGTGGCCTTAGACAGAATCCCTGGCTGCAAGCCATGAGAAGGACAAGGGGTGTTAAGAGATATGACAAAAGCACACTGTGTCCTGTGTTTGATCTGATCTGGCCTGGACCTCACTTGCACATTTGTGCAGGCACACCACCAGAGTCAAGTCAAGTTTATTCTGCGTGGCCAGAGGCCATTGCATATTAAGATAAATCAAACAAAACACATCCCCATAGAAGGGGACAACATACAAGGATAAAACAAAGATCACCACCAGATGCTGGTTTGGGATTGCCCCAGGCTGTGTCAGCGGCTAGCCCAGGCTTTGACCCTGGAAAGTCTCCAAGTTGCAGCCCAGGCTAAGGGGTGCCAAATCAGGGCAAAGCAGGCCACAGCAGGCTATCACGTCTGTTCTGGTCTGCCATGACCTGACCTAAATTGGGTCTTCCATGCCCTGCTGTCATTGGCTGCCATGGATGCCCATCATGGTGTGGAGGGGCTGCACTGGGTGCAGCATGGGGCCAGCCCGGCACATTTGTTCAGCGACTTGACCTGGACTGTATCCATGGTGCTTTTCCTCAGTTCCCATGCTGGGTCGGGCCAGCATCACTTTGCCCCTTTTTACACGGGGAGCGCTGAGAAGAGGGGTGGTGGTAGAGGCAACACACACTGCACACCCAAGGGCGGTGAGTGTTAGGGAATTCACACAGGTGGCGGAATAGGCAGTTACGTGATGGTCATGGCTTGGCGGAGCTCGGCACCCACCCACCCCCATGAACACCTGGCAAACACGCTCACCATTTACACAGACAGGCACAACCCTGGTAGGAGCCAGGAACACGCCCTGCAGCATGACATAGCAAGGCGGTTGGATAGTGGCGCTGGACTCGCGATGAGTATGATCGATCGCAGCGTAAGAGCAGTTTAAAGCCCTATGCTGTGGTGGTGCAGGCAGCAAAGAAGCAGTTCTTTGCTGCCCTTATTGCATCTGCAAAGTCACGTACAGCGGAGCTTTTCCGGGTGGTGAAAGGCTTGGTCAGTCCTGCCTCTCTCCGTCTGGACCTGGAGCAATCCAGTGACCACTGTGACCAGTTTATCAAGTACTTTGTAGATAATATCACTCGCATCCGCCACGATTTCGGTTCCGCAGTTATTGCAGAGGATCATCTTGGGGCTATGGATGCCCTGTCCTGTCCTGTCTTGTGGGATCGGTTTCAGATGGTATTGCCTGCCGATGTGGAGTCCTTGTTGGGATCTGTTTGTGCCATTACTTTTCCTTTCCTGGCTGGTGAAAGCCAGCCAGGAGACGCTACGGCCGTTGCTGACTGGGGTGGTTAGTGCCTCCCTTCGGCAGGGCAGGGTGCCTGAATGCCTGAAGGAGGCTGTGGTTAGGCCCCTTCTCAAGAAACCATCTCTTGATGCTGATGCTCCTGCCAGTTATCGGCCGGTCGTTAACCTTCCCTTTTTACGGAAGGTTATTGAACGGGCTGTGGCATGGCAGCTCCAAGAACACCTTGTCTGCACCGGTTTCCTTGACCCCTCTCAGTCCGGGTTTTGGCCTGGGTATGGTACAGAGACTACATTGGTGGCCTTGGTTGACGATCTCCATCTGGCGTTGGACCAGGGTCGTCAGACCTTACTGGTCCTGCTAGACCTTTCGGCTGCGTTAGACACAGTCAATCATGAGGTGTTGGTGACTCGCCTGCGGGACCGTGCCGGGATTGGTGGGACGGTCTTGGACTGGTCTCGTTCGTTTTTGCCCGGGAGAACTCACTGGGTGGTGTTGGGGGGGGTGTACGTCTTTCCCCGGGATGTCAAGTGTGGAGTCACGCAGGGTGCCATTCTGTCCCCCCTCTTGTTTAACTTCTATATGCAGCCATTAGGGGAGATCATGAGAGAGTTTCAGGGCATGCAGTGTCATCAGTATGCTGATGACACTCAGCTCTACCTCACTTTTTTCATCGACCCAGGCCATGCAGTCTCTTTATTTTCCCAGTGCCTGTTGGCTGTGGGGGCTTGGATGAGGTTGAGCCATCTGCAGTTGAATCCTGTCAAGATGGAGGTGATGTTGGTGGGTGAGGGCCTGGGGGGACTGGGAGTGGTTGAATCTCCTCTTGGGGGTGAGGGGTGGAGTGTTCACCCTCCCATGGTCTCGCAGGTACGGAGTCTGGGTGTGCTTCTTGATTCACGGCTCAGCGTGGAATCTCAGGTTGTGACTGTAGCGGGGGAGTCCGTTTCGGCAGTTACATTTTGTCCGGCGGCTTCAGCCATATCTCTGACTCTGACCTCGCCACTGTCATCCATGCCTCCTTCACCTCAAGGCTGGATTACTGCAATGTGCTCTACGTGGGGTGCCCGAGAAGCTGGTCCGGAGGCTGCAGCTGGTGCTAGGGCGGGCCTTACTGGGGCAGGCCGCAGGGAGCACATGACAGCTGTGCTCTGGGCTCTGCACTGTGTGCCTATAAGGCACCGGGCTAGGTTCAAGGTGCTGGTTTTGACTTTCAAAGCCCTTCATGGCCTGGGCCCTGCCTATCTGCGGGATCCCCTCAGTCCCCATGTACCTGTGCGACCTCTCAGATCGTCCGTGGGGGCCTTTTTGGAGGTTCCCTGGGTGAGACGGGTGACCACTGATGTGAGATCTTTTTTCGGTGGCTGCCCCTGTGCTGTAGAATTCACTCCCGGAGGAGGCTTGGTTTGCCCCCACCCTCCTGTCGTTTTGATGTTTGTGTAAGACCTGGTTGTTCTGCCAGGCTTTTGGCGAGGAGGGGTGGGGTTGGGAGGGAGGGTGAGTTTTTATGATTTGTTTTCAAATTTGTTGATTTATTTTAAAATGTTGTATTGTTATTTTTTTTGTGGTGTTCTTCGCCCGAGCTGCCTTTGGGCAGGAGGGGTGGGATATAAGTTTTAAATAAATAAAATAAAAACAACAGCAAGCTAAAGCGAGGACCGGAGCAGCCACAGCTCTTCATGGGCATCTCCCTTGGGCTCAGCTACAGCGGGCGCTCTGGGCCCAGGAGAGTTCACGAAGGTGCCTCCTGATCTTGAGGACAATCTGGAGCACCTCCCTTTGCTCCCGGGTCCTCTCCTCCAAGAGCTTCTGCACTGAGGAACACAGAGAAGGAAGGAACCCATCAGAGGTGGCCCCCCAGGACAGAACCCCAGTAGCCCACCATGGATGTTGCTTGGGATAGAAAGGGGGCAGGAGGGGTAACTCGCAGATCTCCCGGGTGTGGGACCAAAAGTCAGTGGCCACCGCCTGCAGGTCCCCTGTAATGCTAAGCTTCAGGGCCTCCACAAAAGGATCTGTGGTAGGAAGGAAGGGGAGTGTCCACCAGCAATGGATCGGGTACATGCAGGGAACGAGGCCACAGAGCATGAACGCACCCTGGAGCACCCATGGCCAGCCTCAGGGAGGAGGGTGGCCAGCTCACCCACACTGGAGTAACCACACCAGTAGGGTAGCCAGCACAGCTGGGAATAGGTATGGCCTAAACGTAAGTGGACTCGGGTGCAAGAAACTCACGGCCACCACACCACGTCCTCTGCCCCCAGACGCCATGGCGAGGTTGAGATGAATGAAGGCATGAGAAGCGGGGTTTGGGGCAGGCCATACAGTGGACATGAAAGTGAGGCTCGGGTAGGAGCAAAGGGCTGGCCAGGACAACACAAGGCAGAACAGCTAATGATCACTGACATGGAGCATCACCCAGACGAGCCCACACGTAGGGACTGTAGTAAACCCATGGGTGTCAGACAGCCACAGCAGGCAACGGCAACAGGGATGGAGGCAACGTGCCTGGAGTTGAACAGGAGCAACCAGCAGGGCCTTCCGAGGGCATGAACACAGCCAATCAGCTCAGCAACAGATGCCCAGCCAGCAGGCCCCCTTCACATAATCAAGGCGGACGGGTGGGGTAGAGGTTCAAGGGGACAGCACAGGCCCGCCCCATGACACCACCCGCAACCACTCCAAACCCCATTACCCTGCCCGTGATAGCAGATGCCCCATCAGTGAGGCAGGCTACATATCACTCGGATACATGTGTAGTTGACAAGCATGACAGGTATTTATTTTATTTATTTGTTTATTCATATTTATACCCCTCCTGAAACAGCTCGGGGCGGCAACGGATAGCTGGACAAACATTTATTGATACACGGAGACCGGAGAACTGGTCACTGAACGATTAAGGTCACAAACCCCCACACTAAGCAAATGTGGAATAATCTTGACCCTATGAAGGTCTTATCCTAATCCTTAACAATCAGAGATGAGATTTAGACCTGAAAACTGAATGGTTTTTATCCTCCCCTCAATTTGGAATCATTGACTATTCTAGCTCAGGTTAGTAGCTATCCAATCCCTCCTTTTAATCTCAATCAACCACCACATCCTGAGGTAGTGAGTCCCACAGTTGAATTACACAATGTGAGAACATGTTTCCTTTTCTTCAACTTTTAGTTTCTATGAACATCCACTTTCTATTGTGTTCAGGGTATAAGAACAGTTGTGTCTACTCACTGGCCTCTCCAAATCCCCAACAAAACTAATTTTCCCCACCCCCACCCATAACATAGGAAGTAAATTGGATGCTCTTGCTGTGGGTCTGCACAGAGCCTTGCCTAGTGGGGCCCTACTCTCATTTGGGGTCTTTGGGCACTAACCCAAGTAGTAAATAAACATGGCTGTATTCCAGGATTCAAAGGAAAGAGATCCTCGGCCATGAGGGCCAGTGAGGCAGGCCAGAGAGGAACATAATAGGAATGAGAAGGATGCCTGCCATCAATAAATCAAGACTTAGAAATGTTCCTTATGTTTCTTGTTAGCAGATGTCAGCCTTATTTGCTGGTACCTCTCCTTGTGATTTAAATGGCCAATCTGTTTGTGTTTTCTTTGGACTGCTAGCTCCTGGAATATGCTGCTGGTGTTCTAGCTTATTCAGGATAGACTCCCCAAAGCAGTGCCCAGGGTGTGGGGAGACTAACAAGAGGCCAAAGTGTGGGTGACAGCTTTGACCACTCCCACTGAAAACCCCATCCCCTGAAACTAAGAAGGGACCTGTACTTTGTACCAAAATTTGGGGAGGTGCAATGGATGTTTTCGAATGGACGTGGGGCTGCCTGGCCACCCAGAGTTGCTCTGGAGGTGCACCCCCACATCCACCTGCTCCCAGCCTCTCCTGGGTCAGGATCTGTCAGATCCGGCAAGTTCCCCGGCCCGCGGTCCACCCACACGATGCCCCCACCTCATAAAATTGCGGGCTAGAGCATCTGCAACACTATGGTGTTGCCTGGGCCAATGGCTGACTGGAGGTGGAGCAGCACAGCCCTGTGGGTTCCTTGCATTAGACAGACAGCTGCTCCACTTTGGGCTGGTGCTCTGGGTGCGGCTGGCCCTCTCTACCACCGGCACTCCGGGATGTTCCGGAGCGTCGGTGGCTTGTTCCGATTCAACATATGGCAGGACACCTTTAGACGGACGGGCCACCTGGGGGGTGAAGCAGGCTGGCGCGGCCAGCACTGGGGCAGCCTGTCTCTCTAAACCACCCAAAGTGTCCTCTCTCCATCCTGCTTGTTTATAAACTGCTGTTATGGCGTTTGCCAGGTAATAACTCCCATTGAGATTATAATGCAGGGGTGGGGCAAAATCCAAACAGCAGCTGGTTTTTTATTTGCCCTGTTTCCAAATTCCTGAATTCCATTTCTTGAATCTGGCCCATTGACCTACTCTCCAATACGGAAAGAGTAAGCTCAGAGAAATGGAGATGAGACGAAGGCAGCAGCTTGAGGGTAAGGGATTGATCCATGGCATAGATCCATGATTTGTACCCTCCCCTATCCTGAGCACACCTCTTAAGCAACCCCACCCACAACTCCTGTCTGGCCTGTGGAGCTTGTATCAGCGTTCAAAGTGGCCCACAGGAGGGAAAAGATTCCACACTGCTGTTATAATAGGGATAGTATGAATAACTCACTGCCTATATGCTGTAAGACTTGTAATACAACCATGAAATTTGGCATGATTGTGAGCAGCCGACTAAAGCAGCCAACTTCAGACAATCTGCTAAAAGCTTGGCACATGCAGAACAAGGCCCAATCAGCTCCTTAGGGAGCTTCCCTTCCTTGTTTTGCAGGTGCTAAAGTGCAGGCCTGCTGCAGATAAGTGTTGGAACAGGTAGTGCATTTGGTACTTGTGGGTAATACTTACATTGTTAGTCCAATGGGTGTCCGCTCAGCACCCGAGTACCAAGTTGGGCACCTGGTTACCCCAGAATATCGGGTATTACTGTTATTGAGTGAACAATTTCCCCTTTTACCAACGGTAAATGGTTAGTCAGTACCAGAACTTGGAAATTGGGACAAAAAACCCAAACCAGTAAATTGGTCACTTGACTAGCCTGAGGGAAAAATAATGGCTTTTGCATTTCCCGCCCCACAAAATTGTAACATATCGCTTGTGTCTTTGTGCCATTGTGGTGTTTGAATCCACATCTTGCCTTGCCAAACCTCTAGTGGCAAGCTCATTATTGCTGAGTCTTAGAACCTCCTGCCTGTCTGATTTCAGCAGCAACCTCAGCCTGTCACAGTTGGGCAACTGGAAAGTGGGGGGGCACAGAGGGAGGGAAATAATGTCTCCCTTTTCTTCAGATTTTGCAAGCTAGCACGGGCTTAGCGTATTACTATGCAGCTCTATTTCAACTGTGAAGGATTGTTAGACAGTGGGGCAAAGTAATGATTACTCTGTCGCTAATTACTGTCCCACTCCTGTCAGCTAGTACAGTAATGCAAATGACAAGAGTTGGGGACATATGGGGCCAAGTCCTGGTGGGTCCCCATAGTGGGCTAATGTGATTTCTTTTATTTTTTATTTTCAAAATAATAACAAAAAATTTCAGCCCAGCCTCAATGCACAAGGCTGCAAACGAATCCGCGCAGTCTCATCTCTCGCAAAGAATTTACACAGGAAGAAGTTTATTTTTTTTCAGCCCAGCTTCAAAAATAGGTAATGGTAGATTTCAAATTTGCACAAATTGACACATGCAAAGGCGATGAAAATCTCCCTCTTGCCAGTTCTCCTGCCTCAGCAGGTCTGCTACAGTTAATATAAGATCAGGGTGATTTCCTTCTCTGTGTCCCTGGCTTCAAACCCAAAGAGACCTGGAACTAGAATAGTTAAGATAGAGCCCTGCTTGAGTGAGAAGCTGACTGTGTCCTGATGCTGATGGGCTCTTGTGAGTGCTCAGGCTCAGTGTGTCTGGGTGGCCCAGTCCCCTACAGAGGGTGTAAACAGGGCAGAGGCTGCCTGCCTCTGGAGCTGCTCTAGGAGTGCACCCCTGTGTCCCCCTGCTTGCAGCCCCACCTGGGTCCGTTTTAGACAGACCCGGTGGTTTCTCTGGCCTGTGGTCTGCCTGCATGGTGTCCCCCTGCCCCACTCCAGATAATTGCAGGTGAATCGCCTGATGCTCTAGGCTGGTGCCTGTGCCTGCAACGCTATAGTATTGCCCAGGGCAATGGGTGTGCGAAAGCAGAGATGCAGCAAGGGTCTGCTGAGCAGATGGACGGCAGCTGCACTCTGGACCGGTGCCCCGGGTTTGGCCAGCCCGCTCCATAGGCGGTGCTTTGGGATGTTTCATAGCACCACAAGCGGGGCTGCCCCAGAACAGGCACAGTATGCTCCACTGCCACCTGGTGGGCCACATTTAAATGGTCTGGCCAACCTGGGCATGAAGCAGGCTGGTGTGGCCAGTACCAGGGTAATGGTCCGTCTGAAAACACCCAGACTGCTGTGACATCACTGTAGTTTGTTAAAAAGTGTGATTACATCGGAAAAGGGCAGGATGAATGTCTTTCCCCCACCCCTTTCAAACATGGCTTTGTAGGGGACAGGGTGTCCCATAGATAGGGGTGGGTGGGAACCAGCCTGAACCTGAGGGGTTTGGCCAAAGAGTGTACCCAACCTGGCCCAGGCCCACCAGATGGGACTAGTCGGGTCCTTCTGGGTTTGATTCGGGTTGCAAGGTAGTAAGTTACGGTGCAAGGAGTCCCTGTCCCCAAGCCCCCTTCTGTGCTTCGTTCCTTTCCCCCTTCATTTTCCACACACAGTCACACACGCATCCTTCAGAGTGTAAAAAGAAAACAAATCCTGGCTGCAAAATGTAGAGTTGAAATGCCTGATATGTTTTCAGAGACATAGGGCTGACACCTGCCCTCAATTAAACCAAAGACAACAGTGTTGCATGTTTGTGAAAGAACACAAGTCCTCCCCTTTGTGTTTAGCTTCTGAGACATAGTACACGAGTGCTCAGACCACAGAACTTGATGTTTCATTTTACCAAACGCTGGCTACAGCAGCACACGTCCAAACCTTATTTCTTGACTGCAGTCTTTGTTTGGATTTAGCTGTCACTCTCTAGCGGAATGATGGTCGTGCATTTGGTGTGCAAGTTTTGCAAAAGCCAAAAGCAAAAGTTTTCTTTCCTCCTGCTGATTTTGAGGCAGATGCACATTTTAAAAAAAAAAGAAAAGAAAAGAAAAAAACCTGAGAAGGAAGCCAGCTCCGTTCTAGTTTTAGCATGCTTGGAAAATAACTGCAATCTGGCTTTATTGAAAGAAGGATTTCATTAAATAAATAAACCTTGAGCAGTGTACATTTGGAAACCATGTTGTTAAATTTGAAAGCTCACGGTTTGTCTTTTAATATATATTCTAAATCCTTATGCGGCTGGGAGGATCTTTGAGATTAACGTTTACAATCCAGATTTCAAATCCATAAGAAAAGAAGTGATTAAAATCCATGTTCTTATGATAGTGTCATGGTAGAAAGGATATTTCATGTGGTGATTTAGTAAGCACACTGAAATTGCAATGCTTGTATTTGCGGTCCTCCCCCGGTGTTGTTCTAATATACTGTTCTTAAGGCGAGATATATTTCTTGCCATAAAACCAGGTGACAAAAGAATGGAGCTGCAAGGACAGATGAATACCAGGGGAAAAAACCCATGGAAATTCTCCAGAGTACTACCACTAACATGGCTTGAATTCACTGAATAAATTTTGGGCCAGCTGATGTAAAACACTAAGCTTCAGTGCTGTGCTGCCAGTTTACACCAGCTGAGAATCTAGTCTTTTAGCTACCTGGGGCCCAGCAATGCTTTTGATGGCACATGTGCAGGAAATACAGAAGAGTGCATCCGCGCATTGAACTTAGTGCATTATGGTCCTATGTTCCAGACAGAAATGGGCTGATCCCTAATCTCTCATGGAAAACGTTGCTGTTCTAAGCGTTTCATGTAAAAGAGAGTGTTGACGAAGCAGGCGTGTCATCAGAACCCACTGCAATCAGAATCTGGGCTCGGTGCACAAAGAAATTTGAAATGATGAATGTCCATTTTAGCGTTTCCCTTGGTCAAAGGCCAATTCACTGGTAGTTCCCTGAAAACATCAAGTAAATGCACAGCAGCAGTCAAAATGGAAAACAGTCTGTAGAAAATGATTAGGAAAGAGAAATAAATGGGCTGGGGGAACATTATAATGCCACTATGTAAAATGGAATAGCACTTCATAGTTGCTTCAGTGGAACCAACCAGAATTGGGCAGATTCATCAGATGCAGTATTTGCCACAGATATTCATTTCAGCTATAATATAAATCCATTGTGCACCACATCTTGAATATGGTGTGCAGTTCTAGTCACCCCATCTCTAAGGCCATTTTAAGCGGACCCGGCTGTGGGGCAGGTCCGTGTGGGATGGGTGAGCAACCACGCACTGCCCACCTACCTTGGATAAGGGGGGAGAGCTTCAAATGGGTGGCAGCTAGGAAGGGTCACAGGAGGTCGCAGCACCCATGCATCCAATCCCTAACCACCTAGCCCTTCACTGATCTACCACACTCAACATTCACATGGACAAGAAGGCCAGGCCCCCCGCATGACGTGGCAACATGGCAAACTAAGGGCAAGTGAAGACACAGCTGCCATCTCTGCACATCCCCAGCCAGACTCCAGGTGGACAGGAGGAGGGGAGTGGGGGAAAGTGCATAGAGTAACACAAGCGGCACCTGAGCTACCAGACACCTGTGAGACTGCTGGGTGCCAAGAAGCCCAAACTCCCTTGGCACAGCATGCAACCCACAGGCAGAACAGGAACAAAAGGGGAAGGCAGCAGGGAGTCAGAGGGCACAAAAGCCTTTCTGGGGGGTGGAGGCAAAGCAGCCCAAGCCCATGCTTGGTAGATGGTCCACTCCAAAACGCGCACGGCCTCAACCACAGGGTACATCTGGTGAGAACAGACATAACACGAACGCCACCGTAACACCATTGCAACACTGCCATAACATGTGCATCCCTGGACCACGCATTGCACAGGGCACCAGTACAGCCCTGCAACATGGATTGGAAAGGTCAAAGAGGAGTCAAAGTGGTTCCAAAGTGGAGCTAGCTTCATGTGCGGTAACACCCATATGCCAGCAGCACAGAGAGGTTCACCCAAAGTGGCGGGGATGTTGGGCTGGGGGCAAGGAACAAGGCTCAGGACGACCCACACAAGCAGCCTACAGTGCAATGAGGGGCTAAGTGAGCAGCCAATGTGAGGCTGCACAGATAAGAGAACAGCATCACAAGGATGGGAAGAATATATATTGGCAGTCCCTGGACATTTGCCACCAACACCTTCTTTCTCCCTTCCCCGGCCAAGGGGAAATGATCACTCCCGGCAGGAATGATAACAGATAGCACTGTACATAACAAAAAAACCCATTTATTCAAACAAACAAGTGAACATCAAACTAAGGACACCTCCCCCAGGCCCTCTCCCGCATCAGTGCTCACACTGAAAGAGAGATCCCCATGAAGCCGGGCATTAACACAGAACAGAGCTGATACAGAGCCCACAGACATGGGGTAACCCCAATAAAAAGGCACATGGAGGGAATGCTCAGTTCCACCTGTGAAGGCTATCCATAGCACCATGGCGGATGGAAGGGGTGCAGAACTCCAACAATTCCTGCTGGCCACTGAGGTATGTTTTAGAGGCAGCCACAATTTGCAGAGGGGATGCATAATGTGGTTCCAGCACCCTGCTCAACACTGGTCCCTCCATGCTGAATACCCAGTGCAGTCTGTTCGGCCGCAGCACATATACCAGACGGTGCAGGGCATGGACGAGATGCCGAGCAATAAGGTGGCTCCACAAGGCCAGGCAGATGCGGCTGCATGCCATGCTGAGCGGGGTGTCCCGTGCAGCCAGATTCCTGACTGTAGATGTGGTGCTTTTCATCCATGGCATTAGTCAGATCATCTCAACCAAGAAAAGGTGTGGGTTCGGTATAGGAGCAAGGATTGGTGGGAGACCATCCTAGCCACCTGGGGGGGGGAGGGGGGATGGCCAGTGGATGGAGCGCTTTAGGATGCCCTGAAGTCTGTTATCTCACCTTGCTGGTATCCTATGACCACACCTTGCGAAGGAAAGCATCAGCTGGGACCCCATACTGGTGAGAGAGCTTGTGGCCATAGCCATTTGGAGGCTGTCGACCCCTGACTCTGTTAGGGGAGGAGGGAAACAGAGACTACACCCAGGGGGAAACACACACTCAAATGCTAGCGGGCTCAACATGCTCGTAGGAGGAAAACAACCCCTCAGGATCTTGTGAGGCCCTAGTACTCCCGGATGGGATGAGGCCAGATCATCACGGGGGTAGGAGACAGTGGTGCTGAGAATGGAGCCCTTCCACTCTTTACTGATGCCCCAGCCACCACTTACACCCGTCTTCACCCACACGACCACGTGTACCCACACGGTGACCAAGGGGGAAGGAAATATATGCACAAGTGAGGGGGAATAGGGATACAGACCCAGGAGGAACAGGGGAGGTTACCCACAGAGAACACTCACCCAGGGACACGGGGTCAGGAAGGGCCCGGACATAGAGGAAAAGGGGATGAGGGTATACAACAAGACAATACACACTACTGGGGTTGATTCTGGAAGTAAAAGATCGATCCCCTAAATTTTTGCAGATGCCTTTTGGTATAAGGGTACTATAGTATGTATTACCCGCAAGGGGTTTTTTGCATATATAATCTCAGATTGATTAAAGCTTTTGTGCTGGGCTTTTATAGGTATCTAATTTGTTGTAGTGTTGTTGGTTGTTGTTTATTATATTACCTACTGTTCATATTTGAGGCTTAATTGTCTGTCATATTGTGTTCAGTTGTTGTGTTTGTTTGTTGGCCATGACGAAAGCCCGTGCTAAATAAATAAATAAAATGCTGGTATAAGGTAATATCCAACTCCACACAATCACACACACCGTAACTCCTACACCATCCTCACACAATAACTCAGGTAATCTCCTCTCACACCAACACGCAAGTACGCACACACAACTATGTTACCACAAGCACTACACCATCCACACGATCCATGCAGGGGGCCAGTTTGTCACAGCGTTGCTGATCACCGGCAACCTGCTGTGTCCCCAGCCTCTCTCTATATAGGGCTAGCCCCGCTCTGCTGAGCACGCAGGTGTGCGGAGCGGCACAACATGGCTGGAGGCCCTGCCCCGCCACTTTCCGCCGGTGTATGCCGGGGGCTTCCCCTGGTATTCCCAGCTGTTCGTGGAGCCGGCCCTGCCGGCTCCGCCCCTATGAGCAGGCTGGCATCATTGAGTGTCCCGCCGCCGCACACCGGCAATGGCTCCGCCCCCTATATGGCAGATAGTGGCGGTGGTGAGTCCTGACAGACTCCTGCTGCAGTGTGGCACAGTAATTCAAGGTGGGAACTTCCACAGTTGCCAAGGTCCTTAACGAGGTGTGCACGGCCATGGTGGAGGAACCCATGGAATGGGAGATCCAGCTGGTTGACCCTGAGGAGGCGATTGCTGGCTTCGCTGCAGTGGACTTTCCCCACTGCATTGGGGCCATGGATGGGACCCACATTCCGATCATTTTATTTATTTATTTATTTATTTATTTATTTGAACAATTTATATCCCACTCCTGTTAAAGCAGCTCAGGGCAGCTAACAATTCATAAAAATAAAAATATAAAAATGCAATAATATAAATATAATATAAATACATCATAAAACCATTACTATACATATGGGGGATGCTAAACAAGTACACAAAAACCCTACTACCCTAATCCTCAATCCCCAACCCTTCACCCAGTTTCCTCACCAAAAGCCTGGTGGAACAGCTAGGTCTTGCATTGTCGGCGAAAGGAGGAGAGGTCCAGGGCCACCCAGGCCTCTGCCAGAAGGGAGATCCACAGCCTTGGTGCGCCCACTGAGAACGCCCTCTCCATAGTCTCCTCTCAAGATACCTAGGGGACTTTGAGAAGGGTGCTCCTGGCTGACCACAGGGGTCAATCCAGAGCCTGGGGGGTAAGGCAGTCCCACAGATAAGTAGGACCTAGGCCATATAGGGCTTTATAGGTAAGCACCAACACCTTGAATAGGGCCCTGAAGACTATAGGCAGCCAGTACAGAGAATGGAACACTGGTGTAACGTGCTCACGGTGGCCCATCCCCATGAGGAGATGAGGCGCCACATTCTGCACCAGCTGCAGCCGTCACCATGGGTAGCCCCATGTGGAGTGTGTTACAATAGTCCAGTCCTGAGGTGATGAAGCATGGGTGATAGTGGCCAGGTCGAAGTCCAAGATGTATGGCCAAAGCTGTCGCATCAGAAATAATAATTGGCGAAATGAGCTCCTCACCACAGCCCCAACCTGGACAGCCAGGCAGAGCTGAGAATCAAGGAGTACTCCGAGACTACGAACCTGGGGAACCAGTGGGGGGAAAACCCTGTCAATGACGGGGGACGCCAACGCCACCACCCTACCCACCAATATCACTTCTGTCTTGTCAGGATTCGCCCTCATCCAGTCCTTCACAGCTGTCAGACACTGAGTAAGCACCGAGACTGCCAGATCTGGGTTGGATGAAAAAGAGAGGTAGAGTTGGGTGTCATCAGCATATTGATGACACCAAATGCCAAACCTTCTCACAACCTCGCCCAGCACCTGCATATACACGTTGAAGAGGAGAGGGGAAAGAATAGAACCGTACGGAACTCCATCCCCCTAACAGCAAGGACAACTATCTGAATCAAAAGGGTCAGTTCTCCATCTCCCTGTAAGTGATCATGGACCACAGGAGTCTTTTCCTGGACTTCTTTACCAGAGTATCTGGAAGGAGCCACAATGCACAGAACCTCTGTACCTCGCCATTCTTCACTTGGATGTACATGGGAGAAATTGCCCAAAATATATTCTGAGTTATTGAGGGTGTGGTCATGCATCCTGTTATTGGAGATCCAGCCTATCCAATCACACTGTGGGTGTTTAATGAAGGTGTACCCCGTGCCACCTGCTGTGTAGCTTTGGGGTTCTGAAAATGTGGTGGCGCCTCCTATGGAACAGGAACGAATTTGATATGGACAAGGCCCCATGCTTGTAATTTTGGCTTGTATCCTGCACAATATCTGTGACACCCAGAGGGGGTGCCTTGGACTATCTACCCCTGTCTCGTTTGGATGATCTGGTGCCCCCGTTCTGATGGGGCCACGGTGGCGCAGATAGGAGCATATCGTTCATGAACTGGAATGCCCTTTGTCACCATATTGCCCGCATGCAGGGAGGACAATGAGTAGCCAACTGCTTCCCCAACATCCTTCATGGCTGCACCCATCTGTAAATACGTTCACTGTAGATAAACACAATTGTTAACGGGCATATGTGTGTTGTTTCCTCATTAAATATGCCATTGGGTCTATGACAGCCATCCCTTTTTACTACAGCCGTTAAAAGGACTGTCCTTGTGTTTTGGATGGGAATCCCATGGAGGGATGCCCCATCCCTGCTGTCTGATAGATTTCCTATTGGGGAGGGCGAAGGGATTTCATTTCACACCTGTGGCCCTTAATTTCCCCTCCTGGCCATGATCCCTGAGCCTACCATTCAACCTGGTGACCCGTTCCACCTTGGGTGGAAATGCCCTGGCACAACTCTATGGGTGAATTACCATGATGCACATGGCAACAAGAGGGATTCCAAAAATGGTACGGTGGCCACGATTTCCCCATCCATGCATAGGACCTGATTCACCTCACTGTGGAACGGCATTGTGCACCAGGCCAACCCAGAGGATGAGGTAGGGGTGGAAGCGGAGCTGGTGCTCGCCTGTGCTGGAAGGCATAACTGCTAGCTGTCATCTGGCTCTCCCTCTGCAGCTGCTCTATAGGGCACTGCCCCCTGTCACTCCCTGGGGTCCCGCTAGCTTACCTGGCTATCAGAGGGGACCATGGCTGTGGCCCACCTGGTTCTTCAGGTGGTGGTGGTGGAGGCAGATGTGCTGGTGCCTGCCTGTGAAGGGACATGGTATTTGTCACTTGTCAGCTGTCATGTTGCTCCCCCTCTGCAGCTCCTTGAGAAAGCCCCTGCCAGGGGTGCCATGGCTGTCACTGTGTCCATCCATGGCACGGGCTCTTTTTTGGAGGGGACGGGGGAGTTGGGACCATGGGTGGTGTGGGAGCCAGCACACCCATCTCTTTCGGCATGAATCACTTAAGGGCTCCTGGCCAGGCTGAGAATGTATGGGGGAGGGGGTATGTCGGTTGGTGGCCAGGCATTGTGCCTCTCTAGCCCTCACGTGGCCTTTTCTCCATGGTGGTGGAAGACCGGTTCCATGGGTGGGTGTGCTTCCCTGTCCATGTGGGCTGGTGAGGGGTAAATGCCCATCTCAATCCATGCCCCTGCATGGAACAACCTGGCTTTTTCCGGGTTGCTCTGTGAGGGGAGATGGGTGAGGGTGCGTGGGTTGTGGTAGCATGAGTCCATCTGCCGCCACTTTTACACGGGTGTTTGCACATGTAGGAGATGGGTGAACCTGCGCATCTTTTTAAAAAATGGCCAAAAAGGATATTGCAGAACTGGAGAAGGTACACGGAAAGGCAGCAAAGATGATCAGGGTTACAGAATGGTTTCGGAAGAGGAAATGCTCAAGAGATTAGGATTTCTCATCTTAGAAAAGAGACTGAGGGGATGAGATAAGATATTACAGGCTTCTAACATCAAGAATGATGATGAGAAAGCAAACAGGGACTTGCTGTTTAGTCCTTCTCAAAATAAGAGAGCTATAGGAACACTCAACCAGGCACGGGTTCAAAATGAGCAAAGGAAATACTTTTTTTTACACAACATAAGACTCAGTCCTCCCTCTAAGGCTCAGAGTGGCTTACAAGACAAGAATTTAAAATATATATAAAAGTCTCCTAAAAATCTCACCCCAAATCTCCATCCAACCCCTATTCCCGCCTGCCAAATGCTTGGCCAAAAGAAAGGTCTTATACTGCCTCCTAAAGATACTTGGGCTCTGGCTTAAATGAACCTCCAAAGGACAGGAGTTCCACAACACTGGGGCAGCAACCAAGAGCACTTTTCTGCGTACTCTTGTAGTCTCAACTTGCCTGGGAGGTGGTACCTGCAAGAGGGCGCTCCCGGCCGACTTCAGGAATTGTGATGGGACAATAATGGAGGAGACAATTTTTCAGATTTGTGGTGTAGTGAACTGTGATGCAATTTCAGATCCAGGTGCAATGAAGTAAGGTGGAGGACCATTAAGACAGTGCAGGTCCAGGACCATGCCTGGCTGAGAACCACATATGGTTGTTATCCAAGTTGGCTGGGGGACTGGATACTCCAACAGGTGGGAAGGAACAATGGGGAATGGATCACTTCTTGAATTTTGTACCCTTCAGCATCTGGTGCTGGCTACAGCTAGAGAGAGGATCCAGGGCTGGATGGACCATTGGTCTGACCCAGTATGGTAGTGTCTATATTTTTCAATATATTCTAGTTAACTATGCTAAACTCTTGCCAGCTGTTTGAGTTCAGGCATTTTTTGATGACGGTCTTATAAACTCTGCTCTTCTGCAAGTGCTGATGGTTTTCTGAGTTGAGCTCATGGTGTGAAGGTGTCGCTATAAATACTGGAGCAAAAATGAATGACGACTCTGGATCTGCACTCTGCATTTCAGCATGGAAATATATGATGGGAGCTGAAGTCCTGCTGTAAAGGGGACCATTAAGATACACAGGGAATGAATAATTTATGTCTATGCTCCTTCACCACATTTCTTTTTTTCTCTCCTCTTCCCAAATGAGCATTGCTTCAGCAAGCTTTCCTTTTGGACTTCTTCTACAAGGATCCATTTTAGCCCATGGTATTCTCTTTTGTATTTATTTCCCTGGGTCACTAGGGATGGGCAAACGCAGTTCGGAAGTTCGGTGTTCGGCCTGAACTCGACTTGTTTGGACGACTGAGCCCGAACTGACCGAACCGAACTCTATTCTGAACGCCAAAACGACCGAACAGTTTGGTCAGTTCAGATTGCGTTCGGTTGAGTTCGGGTTGCAAAAACGTGTCACAGGAAGGCAAAACGTGACAGGGAGGGGGGAGTCAGCTGGGAAGCAGACTTCCAGGCACCAGGGGTGGAGAGGCTTGGAGTAGCAGCCAGCCTGCCCAATCACCATCCCTTTTCGCCTCAGACCACTGGCTTCGCAGTCTGCGATTGGCCACGGGCTAGGCTGCATGGAGCCAATGGGGCTTGCGGTGAGGCGGGCGCAGCAAGAAACAAAACTCATTGGCCTCCCCCCTTCCCAACACCTTCTGAGCTAGTCACTGTTCCTGACAGCAAGCGTTTCAGAAGGCTCCCTCTCCCAGCAGTTTTTGTTCCTTCCTATTCCTAATCCATTGCCATCCTCCTCCTATTTCACCCATCCAACCCATTTACCTCCATATTATCATTTATTTAGATTATATTAGATTAAGGTGTTATTTTTTTGTTTTTACCTCTCCCTGTGTTCAATCTTCCTTCCTCGCTCCCCCTTCCATTGAATCCTTTCCCAATCCCTCTCTCTATATATTCCATCCCTGATTCCCTTCCCCTGTTTTTTTATTCATTTATTCAGGTTTCATTTCAGTTTTGTACCCCCCTCTCTGTGTTCTTTGTGTTTCCCCCCCTCCATCCCATACATATATAGATATTAGATATTAGATTAGAGATAGTAGAGTTGTAGGCGTTAGCTGAGATATAGTGTTTAGAGATTTTTTTAGTGTTTGTAGGAGTAGGCCTTTGTACTTATTAGATAGATAATCCATTTAGTTGATAGAATTTAGAATAGTTATAGCAGTTAGATTTAGTGTAGATACATATATATAATATTAGATTAAAAATAAAAATAAAAAATATAAAAACATTATTTTGGAGGGAGAAATGGAGAAGGGAAGGAGAGGCTGGTCTGCTGCCTGTAGGGGAGGCAATGGGGCATGTGCCAGAGGCAGAAGGGGCCGTGCCAGGAGAATGGCAGCAGGCGGCAGCAGCAGTAGCCTGAGCACATCACCACGCCCCAAACTCCGCAGGCTTGCTTTAGGGCAACAGGCTTCAGTGGATCAGCATCGCCTCCTGGCAGTGCCTTCCTCCACTGCCATGTAGAGCACTGGATGGCCTGCAGGACTTGAGGCTGTGTCTGTCTCTGCTGGTGGTGGTGCTGGAGCAGGTGCTGGGGCTGCTTGTGATGTTCCTACAGGGCCACCAATGTCCCCCACTGTTGAGGCGATCCCCAGCAGTCCAGAGCTGGTGGATCCCACCCCAGCTGCTAGAGGCAGGGCCTGATCCCCAGGCAATGTCAGTAGGGAGAGGAATAGCAGCAGCACTAGCATCTATAGAGGGGGCACAGGGAGAGTCCTAGCCTCAGGGTCCCAGTACTCCCCTCATGGGACATCACCATGATCGGGGACAGTGAGGAAAAGACAGACACTAGTGCCGCAGAGGAGACGTCTGCAGCTGAGGTGATGGCTGAGGCGATGGCTGAGCCTCCTCCCAGAGCTGTGTCACCAGTGCCACCAAGTTCTTCCCCTACCAGCAACGCTGGCAGCAGTGCATCACCCAGGGTGGGCCAGAAGGCAGGAGGGGGAAAAAAATCCTCCGTCTGGGAACATTTTAAGCTGGTGCGGGCAGATGATCCCAGAGAGAGGTGGTGCACTTTGTGCAATAACGTGGTGAAGCGAGAAGGCAGGGGAAGTGGTTGCCAGCGGGTTCCCGACTGCAGCAGCGGCCAGTCGCCCGGCTCTTTCAGCGGGCAAGCGTCCCGTACCAACTGCTGCTGCCTCTAGCAGTAGGAGCAGTATGGGGGCATAACAGCAGCAGGAGCCTCGCCAGCAGCAGCGTCAGTCCACTATGGAGGAGCTGGGGTGGGGGCAGCTGCGAAGGCCATTGGGTACTGGAGGGCGGCGTGGCTTCTTTCAGGAGAAAGCCAAGCGCCTGTTGGCCGAGATGATTGTGCTGGATGGGCAGCCCTTCCAGTGGCTGATTGGATTCCTGGCCCCCCCCAGTTTAAACTGCCTTCCCGCTCCACCCTGAGTCGGACTGTGGTGCCACAGCTGTACAGAGCTTTGAAGGAGTGGGTGAGGGAGCAGCTGGCAGGGGCTGGGGGGACCATGGTCCACTTCACACTGAAGTGTGTTCCTCCAGGAATGCCCAGCACGCCTACCTGGCAGTGACTGCACACTTGTGGCAGGACCCAGAGGCAGTGCTTGGAAGTGGCAGGAGGGGTCCTGAAGCAGGGTATAGGTGGGCCCTGCTTCAGGCACAAGTAATGGACAGCTCCCCACTGCTAGGAACCTCGAGCCAGCCAGGGCATGACCCACTCTGGCAGGCAGAGCGGGCTATGCAGCAGGACGCCCCTGGGGATGGTGCGAGTGGGCGCAGCGACCCCTTGCAGCCATCTGGGTCTACCCCTGCCCCCAGCCCTAGCGGTAGCAGCAGCACCAGCAGCAGGATGAGCAGCAGTAGCAGGACCCCTACTGTGAGCAGCTCCTCCTGTGTGCAGGCCACTCTGGGGAGCATGGGACCCAGCCCAAAAGGGCAAGTAGCGTGGCTGAGGGCAGTGGGTGCCCACCCAGAGCTACCAGAGCAAGTATGATGGTGCCTCAGCAGCAGTGGAGACCTACCTGGAGGAGGAGCTATGCATTGATCCAAGCAGCGAACCCTTGGTCTACTGGACTGGTAAGGCCAACGTGTGGCCGGCCCTGTCGAAAGTGGCCAAGGGTATCCTGTCCTGCCCACCAACCAGTGTCCCCAGCGAGCAGGTGTTCTCTGTGGTGGGGGACATTGTTGGTGGAGCAGTTGTTGTTCCTAAAGGTGAACCTTCCGCTGCTAGGATTCTCCGAGCTGCCCCTGNACTGTTCCTGAACAGCAAGCGTTTCAGAAGGCTCCCTCTCCCAGCAGTTTTTGTTCCTTCCTATTCCTAATCCATTGCCATCCTCCTCCTATTTCACCCATCCAACCCATTTACCTCCATATTATCATTTATTTAGATTATATTAGATTAAGGTGTTATTTTTTTGTTTTTACCTCTCCCTGTGTTCAATCTTCCTTCCTCGCTCCCCCTTCCATTGAATCCTTTCCCAATCCCTCTCTCTATATATTCCATCCCTGATTCCCTTCCCCTGTTTTTTTATTCATTTATTCAGGTTTCATTTCAGTTTTGTACCCCCCTCTCTGTGTTCTTTGTGTTTCCCCCCCTCCATCCCATACATATATAGATATTAGATATTAGATTAGAGATAGTAGAGTTGTAGGCGTTAGCTGAGATATAGTGTTTAGAGATTTTTTTAGTGTTTGTAGGAGTAGGCCTTTGTACTTATTAGATAGATAATCCATTTAGTTGATAGAATTTAGAATAGTTATAGCAGTTAGATTTAGTGTAGATACATATATATAATATTAGATTAAAAATAAAAATAAAAAATATAAAAACATTATTTTGGAGGGAGAAATGGAGAAGGGAAGGAGAGGCTGGTCTGCTGCCTGTAGGGGAGGCAATGGGGCATGTGCCAGAGGCAGAAGGGGCCGTGCCAGGAGAATGGCAGCAGGCGGCAGCAGCAGTAGCCTGAGCACATCACCACGCCCCAAACTCCGCAGGCTTGCTTTAGGGCAACAGGCTTCAGTGGATCAGCATCGCCTCCTGGCAGTGCCTTCCTCCACTGCCATGTAGAGCACTGGATGGCCTGCAGGACTTGAGGCTGTGTCTGTCTCTGCTGGTGGTGGTGCTGGAGCAGGTGCTGGGGCTGCTTGTGATGTTCCTACAGGGCCACCAATGTCCCCCACTGTTGAGGCGATCCCCAGCAGTCCAGAGCTGGTGGATCCCACCCCAGCTGCTAGAGGCAGGGCCTGATCCCCAGGCAATGTCAGTAGGGAGAGGAATAGCAGCAGCACTAGCATCTATAGAGGGGGCACAGGGAGAGTCCTAGCCTCAGGGTCCCAGTACTCCCCTCATGGGACATCACCATGATCGGGGACAGTGAGGAAAAGACAGACACTAGTGCCGCAGAGGAGACGTCTGCAGCTGAGGTGATGGCTGAGGCGATGGCTGAGCCTCCTCCCAGAGCTGTGTCACCAGTGCCACCAAGTTCTTCCCCTACCAGCAACGCTGGCAGCAGTGCATCACCCAGGGTGGGCCAGAAGGCAGGAGGGGGAAAAAAATCCTCCGTCTGGGAACATTTTAAGCTGGTGCGGGCAGATGATCCCAGAGAGAGGTGGTGCACTTTGTGCAATAACGTGGTGAAGCGAGAAGGCAGGGGAAGTGGTTGCCAGCGGGTTCCCGACTGCAGCAGCGGCCAGTCGCCCGGCTCTTTCAGCGGGCAAGCGTCCCGTACCAACTGCTGCTGCCTCTAGCAGTAGGAGCAGTATGGGGGCATAACAGCAGCAGGAGCCTCGCCAGCAGCAGCGTCAGTCCACTATGGAGGAGCTGGGGTGGGGGCAGCTGCGAAGGCCATTGGGTACTGGAGGGCGGCGTGGCTTCTTTCAGGAGAAAGCCAAGCGCCTGTTGGCCGAGATGATTGTGCTGGATGGGCAGCCCTTCCAGTGGCTGATTGGATTCCTGGCCCCCCCCAGTTTAAACTGCCTTCCCGCTCCACCCTGAGTCGGACTGTGGTGCCACAGCTGTACAGAGCTTTGAAGGAGTGGGTGAGGGAGCAGCTGGCAGGGGCTGGGGGGACCATGGTCCACTTCACACTGAAGTGTGTTCCTCCAGGAATGCCCAGCACGCCTACCTGGCAGTGACTGCACACTTGTGGCAGGACCCAGAGGCAGTGCTTGGAAGTGGCAGGAGGGGTCCTGAAGCAGGGTATAGGTGGGCCCTGCTTCAGGCACAAGTAATGGACAGCTCCCCACTGCTAGGAACCTCGAGCCAGCCAGGGCATGACCCACTCTGGCAGGCAGAGCGGGCTATGCAGCAGGACGCCCCTGGGGATGGTGCGAGTGGGCGCAGCGACCCCTTGCAGCCATCTGGGTCTACCCCTGCCCCCAGCCCTAGCGGTAGCAGCAGCACCAGCAGCAGGATGAGCAGCAGTAGCAGGACCCCTACTGTGAGCAGCTCCTCCTGTGTGCAGGCCACTCTGGGGAGCATGGGACCCAGCCCAAAAGGGCAAGTAGCGTGGCTGAGGGCAGTGGGTGCCCACCCAGAGCTACCAGAGCAAGTATGATGGTGCCTCAGCAGCAGTGGAGACCTACCTGGAGGAGGAGCTATGCATTGATCCAAGCAGCGAACCCTTGGTCTACTGGACTGGTAAGGCCAACGTGTGGCCGGCCCTGTCGAAAGTGGCCAAGGGTATCCTGTCCTGCCCACCAACCAGTGTCCCCAGCGAGCAGGTGTTCTCTGTGGTGGGGGACATTGTTGGTGGAGCAGTTGTTGTTCCTAAAGGTGAACCTTCCGCTGCTAGGATTCTCCGAGCTGCCCCTGGACAAGGAGTGATGCTGCAGTGGCACATGCCATCCCATGCCAGGGGCAGTCGGGGCAAGGCTCCTCCTCCTCCTTCCCAACCTGGGCTAGGGCTACTGCTCCTATGCTGCTGAGGTGCTGTTCCTCCCTCCCAATGCCTGGCACCCGCCCTGCCCCTCTCTCTCTCTCCTCTCTCTCTCTCTCTCTCTCATGCCACTCTGCCTGTCTGCCCGCCCAGCTTGCCACCAAGCTCAAAGCACACCTCAGTCCGCCTTCCTACCTCCCATGCCAACGTGCCTGTCTGCCGACCCAGGTTGCCCAGCTCAAAGCCTGCCCAAGCTCGCCTGCCCTACTGCCTCTCATGCCACGCTGTCTGCCTGCCCACCTGCCCAGGTTGCAAAGCTTGAACCCTGCCTCAGTCTGCCTGACTGCCGCTCATGCCATGCCACCTGACTGCCTACCCTGGCAACCAATGTCTGCTACTGCTAGTGCCAATGGCCCCCAGGCCTATATGCCATCTGTGCCAAGGGTTCTGTACCCTGACAACCAATGTCTGCTGGTGCCAATGGCCCCCAGGCCAGGCCTATATGCTGTCTGTGCCAAGGGTTCTGTACCCTGACAACCCACTGTCTGCTGCTGCTAGTGCTGATGGCCCCCAGGCCTATATGTTGTCTGTGCCAGCCAAGGGGTCTGTACCCGGGAAACTCGATGGCTGCTGCTGCTCCCAATCATGCCATGCAGTCTGTCTGCCCGCCCAGGCTGCCAAGCTCAAAGCCTGTCTGATTGCTCAAATGCTGCCTGAATGCCGCTCATGCCACGCTGCCTGCCTGCCCTGACAACTCATGTTTCCTACTGCCAAAGGCCCCCACCCCCCAGGCCTATATGCGGTCTGTGCAAAGGGTTCTGTATCCTGGCAACCTGCTGCTGCCAAAGGCCCCCACCCACCGGGCCCATACAAATGCTGTCTGTGCAAAGGGTTCTGTACCCTGGCAATCAGCAATCCACTGTCTAACCACCGGCACCCACTGCCCGCTGCCAAGGAGCCTGTCTCTCTCTCTGGCACAACCACACAGACACAAGCCCTGCCCCTCCTTGGGGCTGTCTGCAAGTTGAGACCCTGCTTCTGCCTGGCACATCTTTGGGTTAATACCTTAACTACGCTACATGTGGAGCCAGCCAGATGCTGCTGGTAGGGATCGACAAGTTTTATGAAATTCTGCCACCTGCCTTCCAGAACTTCCGCACATAGGGATAAAAGATTGGACAGGTCAAACGAAGCTCGTAACAACAAATAACTTTTATTAAAACTATTTAAACAACAACAAAACTACAACAACATTATGAAACCAAACCCAAACATTTAAAATAAACTTATAAAGGAAACTATTAGTCTCTGGGCCTGTCCCCTGGGGGAAAGGCAGAAGCCGTTGGGGCGCAGCACAGGACTGAGGGGCGGCCACCCGGTCCTCTTCAATCTCATAGCCATGGGAGATGGCAAACTCCATGGCCCCTTCCACGTCCCGATGTCACCTGGAGGTACAGTTCTAGGCGCTCCATCTTGGTGGAAATGTACTGGGCGTATGCCTCCACCTTCTTTTTCTCCACCTCGAGCGCCTGGAACTGTTCCATCAGGCGGTTCTCCAGGCAGCGTACACCCTTCATCATTTGGCAGCCAGGCCTCTCAAATTCGGCCTGAAAAACCTTGGCCGCAGCAGACTCCCGGGGGACTCCACGTCAGGGCTGAAGGAGGGGGAAGGGCTTACATGCCATCGTTTTTGGGTTGCCTTCCCCCCTTTCTTATGGAGCTGAGGCTCCATGGCCACACCAGAGTCCTCCTGCCGCCTCACTCTCCTGCCATGCTGCTTTTCAATGTGGGCAATGAGCCCCGATGTGGTCCCCTCACGCTGCAGCCTGAATCTTTTCTGACAGATCTAAAAAGAGCATAAAAAGATAGGAACATAAGAAGTGCCATACTGTGTCAGGCCAATGGTCTGTCAAGCCCTGCCTGCATTCTGTCTCCACAAGTGGGTGGACTGGGTGGCCAATCTCTCTCTGCAGGGGACTTCCGTTCCTAACAGGTCATAGGGCAATCCATTCCCTGTTGTTCCAGTCCCTGTGCCTTACCTTGCATATGGCAATTCTGTCGCCCTTCTCATAAAACCTCCAGACATCCGACCTTCTCTGCCGAATGTCTGGGGGGTGTCACTGGCGACCTAGGGGTCCTTCTTGGCCTGGCACCAGTGCTGGGGTCGGCATCCGATTCCTCTCTGAAATGGAAACACATTAAGAACACCAAAGTAATATCATGCATTTATGATGATGCCTCTAGTCCTCCCTCCTTGGGGTGCTAGGGATGGCAACAGGAAATGTAACCCTGGCTGGAATATGCAAATCCTGCCCTCCTTGGGGTGCTTGCTAGTAGCGATGGCAACTTGAAGTACCCTTGCTGGCATGTGCAAATCCTGCCCTCCTTGAGGTGCTAGAGGATGCTAGGGATTGCAGCTAGAAAGGCCCTGGCTGGCACGTGCAAATCCTGCCCTTATTTGGGGGTGCGTAGGGAATGGGATGGCAACTAGAGAGCGGAGACCCTTGCTAGCCTGGCACATGTTTAGGTAGGGGTGCTGCTCGTGCTCATGCCTGACTTCTGGAAGAGCCCCCCACGCTACAGTACCCTCTCTTTCTGTGGCAGACATCTGCTGCTACCCACTGATGCCTACTGTTTGTGCCTGACTGATGCCCACCACCCACACACCCCAGTGAGCTTGCTCTAACGGATAGAGCCTTTCTTGTCCTCAAAGTAAAAAAAAAGTTTACAAACCTGGCAGCACCTCCTGTGCCCGCCACTTGCTCCTCATCCAAGGATCCGGCGGCGGCCACCACCACAGCTCCAGGGGCAGCAACTTCTTCCTCCTCTGAGAGCACCACGTTGGCCCCCAGCTGTGGCATCAGCACAACAGCCTTCTTCATTTATTTATTTTTAAAACACGCAGCCAAAACACACAGTCCGTCACCCTCACACACCAACACTCACCAACCAGCCAAACAACACAGCCAAACCAAACACAAACAGCCAAAACACACGAACCGAACAGCCACCCAACCAAACACACTCTCTCACCACACAGCTCTGCACGCACTCGAATTTCCAGTTTCCGGCGCGATCATGCGCTCTCGCGATACTTTTTTCCGAACGCCCAAACTGAACCGAACACAACCGAACCGAACGGCCGAACCTGAACTCGGCGAACGCCCAGAACGCCCGAACCGAACGCGTGAACCGAACGGCCAAACCCAAACCGCAACCTGTTTGCACATTCCTAAGGGTCACTTCATTTTGGGGTTACTCATTGCTTGAGGGGATGTGATGACTTGTACTCTCGTCTAAAATGGTCATGAACCAGACCCCCGCCCCCTTCTATTGATAAATGGCTAATAAGAGTATACCACTGGCAGTTATTCATGTGTCTCTAATATGATTAGATGTGGTGCAATTTTGACTCAATTTAAGTCAATGGCTCAGGTCCCTCTCACTTTAATGGGCATGGTTTGCATCCAAAGGCTGAGTCTTTCACCACTGAAGTCAATGGGAGTGGAACTTTGACTTCAATGGATGAAGGATCACACTCTTAATGTGGCTTATAAGGAGATGAGGTGCCTCACTGGTAGATGCCTTTGGAGGTTATTACATAACAAGTAGTTCCATGCAGCAAACACCTGAGCGAATGGAGCCTGATTTTGTAAACGTAGGACAGGGTTCATTATAAGTCAAGGAGAAAGAATGTGCTAAGAATAAAGCCGCTGCTGAGAAAATATACTCTGACATGGTTTGCTTGCAGCCCACGGTGATGAACCTGACCTTGATAGCACTTGAGAGGGTACTCTACCCTTTCACAAGGTCCCACAACTCTTAGCACCCCCAAGTGAAGAGTAAGTTCTACTGCTTACTAGGTTTCCATGTAGGCGCTGCAGACTAGAGCAGAAACAAATAGTAAATTTATTATCAGCAGTTAATATCCACCATTCCAGATAACCACCAAACTATCTGGCAGTTTACTAATTACCACCATGGCAAACTGGCAAACTGGATAATACCACAATGGTTAATGGTTTTACCATATTACCACTGCCATGTTACTGCGTAGCCAAACATTACTAGTCTGAAAGCAGGTTTGGAGGAGGAGTGGGGGAGTAAACAGAGAGTAAAAAGGTATTGGTAAATGACAATATGGGAAACGGCAATATGGTAAATGGTGTACTGCAGTATTCTGTCTTTATAGAGGAGTGGATCAAATGGCTAACTGCTGAAAAATAAATGGATTCTGTAGCAGGGTGCTTCCCCCAGGGTCACACAGGGCACTGGGGTCGCATTCTGGGAAATTAGCTCACCCCCTCTGCTACGCCTTTTCAGCCCGAGCCTCGGCTGAAAACCCCCCTGAGACGGGGTGGAGGGGGTACCCTCTTCTAGGACACAACACACAGTCCAAAGGGTATTAGTCCACAGTCCTTTTATTAGACTTTGTGTCCAGTGTACCTGGGGCTGCCGGTGCAGTCGCCTACACCCTGCAGGCCCAGGTCAGTCTCTCCAGGCTCAGGAGCAACACAGACCATCAACCCCCAAAATCCAGCCAGCAAGGCCTCTAAGCCCCCAGGCTCTGGCCAAGCCTTCCCCAGGCAAGAGGCTCCCTCCTGGGCACAGTCTCTCCCACTTGGCTGGGTCCTTCTGGCTCTCCAACCTTCAGTACCTTGGAAAGCATAGGCTAGGCCGGCTCCTTCAGCTTCCTAGGAGAGACTCCTCTCTGCTCTGCCTTGCTCTCCTTATGTACAGGCAGAGTGGGCGTGGCCAGGCTTCCTTTCCTCAGCCTTAAAGAGCCACTAACCTGCCCACTCTGTCACAGGGGTTTCTCAGCCTGTTTACCCCACAGGCTGTTCCCCAGCTATGGGGTTGGCTCTGCCACACCCCTGTGTGTGCTCAGCCCTCTGGCTGGCCCACACAGCCGCCTTCTTAAAAGGGGCAGCCGCTCCACAGGACTGCTCCCTGCTACAGATACCCTTTGGTAATCCAGTCTTTCCTGGATCAGATTCTGCAGACCAGACCAAGTACTGAATAGTAGTGGATAACTATTTCAGCTCTACTAAAAGTTATGCTTGGGCTAGAAACTTGGGCCCAAGCTCAACTGCATTGGGTCCATTCCTAAGGTAGCTGAGCTCTTCTGAGCCTGGACCCAATGTATCTGGGTGATCCCACCCCCACACCATGGCACTCTACAAGCAGTAGGGCTAATATCAGAAAAGGAGCAGGGCTAAGGCATTTTCTACCCTTTCCACCATGGCAACACCCCCTATAGCATAATGTTACAGTACCCTGTGGGGTGGGTATGGGGCCTCCTATACCTAGGGAGCCAGGGCATTTTCAGGTAGCTTGGGCAAGGGTGCCCAATCAGTCCCAGCCCTGCCAGGACCAATTGGGTCCCTTTAGGATTGTGTCAGGTTGAAAGCCTCCAGGACTACTTACCCCTAAATGGCCTGCTTCCATATATCTAAGAGAGTGCCTATCCTACCATGTTCCATTGCGGCCCCTGTGATCAGCTGGGGGCACCCTCTTGCAGGTTCCATCTGTTACCCTTGTCCGCAGGAGGGCGTTTTCGGTTGCTGCCCCAGTTTTACGGAATTATCTTCCCTGAGAAGTTCACTTGAGCCCAAACCCGAACATCTTCCGGAGGTGGTTTAAAACTTTTTTATTTGAAAGAACATTTGGCAGGCGGGGATGAGGGTTGGTTGGGTTATTAGGTAGAGTTGTGGGGAGGGTGGGAATTTTATGGGGAGGGAGTGAGTGTTTTATTGTATGCATTTTTATTATTTTATGATTGTAAGCCACCCTGAGTCCTTGCAGGAAGGGCAGCGTATAAATTTGAAAAATAAATAAATTAGCATGGCTTCCTGGAGCACCAGTAGCTGTGGAGCACAGTTCAAGAATAGCTGCTATCTGGTCATTGTGGCACTATTTCAGCCAGCTAACAAAGAGGTTTTCAGGCCCCTGGCTTATCCCCCATACATCCTCAGGGAGGCTGGTTGTGTGCAGAATAGAATGTGCTTCTCTTCTGGCTGCAAAACTGTTTGTTCTGGTGGTGACACATCTCTCCTTGCCGATGCTTGCGAATTTAGGAAGTCAGCCAAGATACGTGCATCGCTGGTGTTTAAATCAGGTAGAAGGGAAGCACAAGTTTACTTTATAAATCGCTGTATGGCGATGATGAGCAAAGTAAAAGCAGAGGAGTTTTACTTGGAAGTTCAGTCACTTTGTGCTTTTTAGAGGGAAAACTCCAGTGTTTTGAAGAAGCTCAAAGATCCTGGGGAACATGAGATTCTGGGGCTCCCTCACCATACTTGAGACGGTCCCTTTGCCCTACCCACTTCTGGTGCAGCCTCGCTCACTTCATGTTTACCCCAGGGGAAGGTGGCAATCACAACTCTACAGACCCACTAAGGCCTAACTCCCGTGGAGACTTGCTGCTGTAGCTGACAGTCCCCAGGGATTCACCCTGACCTCTCCCCAAGGCCTGAGTCAGAATTTCCCAGCTCTCTGAACATCTTGTATTAGGGATATGCAAGCTCCTTGGAGTAAAGAAAAAGCTGTAAGATGGGCACACAGAAACATTCCTGTCAAGGGCATAGCTGGGTGGGAATGTGCCCTGGTGCAGAAGATGGAATGGGCCCCCTCTTGGTGCAATCCACGTCAGTGTGCATATGCATTCTACATGCATGTGGGCCCCAGTGTGCCTGCCCCTGCTGCCCCAATTATATCTTCCCCCTTGATTCCAGTGCACAGTCCAAGGCTCTAAGGATTGAGTATCTGAGTGCTGAGAACAAACCCTAACAGATAAGGCCCTTTGGGTACCATCCACAGTAATTAGCGCATGGCTGTAAATTTGCTCATGTTTGAAGGAGGCGGTGGTTTGGCCTATGCTCAAGAAACCATCTCTTGACATTGACGCCCCAGTCAGTTATCGGCCAGTCTCTAAACTTCCCTTTTTAGGGAAGGTTATTGAGTGAGTGGTGACGTGGCAACTCCAGGAGCATTTGGATAGGATTGGTTTACTAGATCCCTCGCAGTCCGGTTTTTGTCCGGGTTGTGGCACCGAGACTGTGCTTGTGGCCTTGGTCGATGGCCTCTCCCAAGCATTAGACCAAGGTCATTCGACCCTGTTGGTATTATTAGATCTATTGGATGCATTTGATACTGTTGATCATGAGCTGTTGGTGGCTCGCCTGCGGGACCGGGCCAGGGTGGGCGGTAGCGTTCTTGAGTGGTGCCGCTCTTTCCTGGCTGGAAGAACTAAGCGTGTGGTCTTCGATGATTTTTCATCATCTCCTCGGGATCTCACTTGTGGGGTCCCACAGGGATCGATATTGTCCCCACTCCTGTTCAACATATATATGCAGCCATTGGGGGAGGATGTTAGGGAGTATGGTGCGAGGTGTCATCAATATGCTGATGACACCCAACTATACCTCTCTTTTTCATCGGACTCAGGCCCGGCAGTCTTGTTGCTTACCCGGTGCTTGTCAGCTGTGGGGGATTGGATGTGGGCAAGTCGACTGAAACTGAATCCCAACAAGATTTAGGTGATGGTTGTGGGTAAAGCAGGGGGTGGGAGGGTCTGTCACTGATGGGGTCCATCCCCCCTTGGTGGCTCAAGTCCACAGTCTGGGGGTGCTCCTGGACCCACAGCTTCACCTGGATTCCCAGGTAATGGCTGTGGCGAAAGGAGCATTTCGCCAATTACATCTGGTGCATTGGCTGAAGCCGTATGTCTCAGATGCGGATCGGGTCGGCGCGAGCACATAACACCTGTGCTCTATTCTCTACACTGGCTGCCAGTGACCGGGCCCAATTCAAGGTGTTGGTGCTTATCTTTAAAGCCCTAAACCGCCTTGGCCCGACATACCTCAGAGACCACCTCAACCCCCGGGTTCTGGATCGGCCCCTGTGGTCATCCGGGAGTGCCCTCCTGTGGATCCTTTGAGTGTCTCGGGTGTCGACCATGCAGAGGGTGTTCTCGGTGGCCGCACCAAGGCTGTGGAATGCCCTGCCATCGGAGGTCCATCTGTAGACAGTGTAAGACCTGGCTGTTCAACCTGGCCTTTGGGGAGGGGGTGGGTGGGTTGTTAGATGGGGTATTATTGTTGCTTTTATATATTATTGTTTTAAGATGTTTTATGTGTTTTATTGTTGTACGCCGCCCTGAGCTGCCTGTGGCAGGAGGGGGTGGCATAAAAGCTGAATAAATAATAATGTACCAGTCATATTTTCATTTTATTTTTATTTTTTAGCATTTGTAGAGAACCCAGTATTGTTTTCTATGCTGCACAATCTGATTAGAGACCTTGTGTTCTGCATCCAGTATTACTTCAGGGCATAAGATAGTACGTTTATTCTAATGTCAAACTTTAAAAAAATAAATAAGATTCCCCTAAGAAGCAACAGTTAATCACTCTGATTATGTTTAAGAATACAGCATGTCTAAATGGCATCATAAAACACATGGCGCTTGTGAAAAATGTTGTGAGTGGAAATTGATGGAACATCTGTTCAAATGGCAGAGTGTGCTGTAGATATCCTTCTGATGATCATGCTGGTATTAAAGCAAAACACAGGGAAACTTGCTGGTGAATCCGAGAGCTCATCTCCTCTAGGGAGTTGCCCTGCGTTTGCTTGATTGAGACGGTGTGGAGCAGGGGCACAACCGGGGTGGAAAGGGACAGGTGGCTCAGGTTTCCATAGCTGCCTCAGGCCTAATACGTTGGTCAGAAAACTGAGGGGTGTGTGTTGTTGCTGAAGGTGGAACAGTGAGGAACAGACAAAGCTGATATATGAGCGTATCAATGAGAGAAACAGGCTTTGATAAGTCCTTGCCTTACAAATAAGAGTTCAACAAGATAAGCAATAAGGTTGGTGAGATATAAAATATTTAGTTTCAATCAGGAAGTTTTGTATGGAGAGATGGCCAAGATAAGGAATAGCAGCCATTTTGAATTGGGGTTGTGTGGTGCGGAAGAGGCTGATTTGCTGGAACCCCCACCCCCCAATTTAAAAAGGTATGTGCAACGACATTCAGGGTAGCTGTAGGGCCCAGTTGGCTGATCCCAGCCTATCCAAAGAGGGGAAGGGTGGGATCAGCCAGCCCTGCTCTCTAGTCCAGGAGGGAAACATTCAACGTGGATTGCACTATTGTTCCTGTGTGGATTGAGACACAGCCAGCATCTCTGCACTGAGGCACAGGAAGCTGAGCCAGCTGTAGAGTAGTACAGAACCCCCTATTCATAACTATTATGTATATTTTAAAATCTTTTAATTTTTTTAAGCTGCCTCGAGCTGCCTAGGCAGGAGGGGCGGGATATAAATGGTGGAAATAAATAAATAAATAAAACTACTAAAACTGGGCAAGTGGAAAAGGAAAATTTGATACTCACCCTGTGAATTTTCCTTCTTCTCTCGTGGGGAGGCAGGCAGTCCGTGCTGGGCTTTGCTCCTCCAACTCATGAATTAGGCAGGATCAGGTCTTTGATTGGCTGTCAGGACCTAGGGGAGGAGCAACCCCAGCCCTGCTAGCCCAGATCAGTGACTATCTCAGCTACACTTTGTCTTGACCCCATAACCAAAGAGGTAACCTTAACTTACAAACTCAACCTTTAGGGCACTTGTTAAGAAAATGTGCCGGCACCCCTCACACTGGAAGGAGGAGTGAACTCTCTAGCCCCGGAGCCCTTTGATCCTGAGAGTGTGGGAAAAAATGAGACCAAGCATCCATGTGAGTGGGCTGAACTGCCTGCCTCCCCACGAGAGAAGAAGGAAAATTCACAGGGTGAGTACCAAATTTTCCTTTCTCTCTCTCTCCTGTGGAGGCAGGCAGTCCGTGCTGGGCTATACCCAAGCAGTGTCCCCTTAAAGGGAGGGAACATGGATGCCCACCACCACAGGAGGGTGCTTGAACTCACATCAGAACCCTCTGCAGCACCCGATGGCCAAGGCCGCCTGTGCCGAAGCCCATGTATTGATCCTATAGTGTTTTGTAAAGTTATGTAGAGATGACCAACAGGCGGCTCTATAAATTTCTTCAGGGGAGACTCCCTGTAACAGGGCCGCATTGGCGGCCACGCTGCGAAGGGAGTGGGCCGTCACTCCGACGGTAACTGGCATCCCCTTGGCCTCCTTTGCCAGGGCGATACACCCCCTCAGCCATCTGGCTATGGTGGTAGAGGATACCTTTTTACCCTTCTGGTGTTGTCAAAAAACAGCGAAGAGGGCCGAGTCTATCCTGAATTCCTTAACTCTGTCCAGGTAGATTTTAAGGGCCCTGCGTACATCTAATTTATGCCACCCCACTTCCCTGCTATGCTGGGGATTTGGGCAGAAGGAGGGGAGCTCTATGTCTTGGTTGGCATGAAAAGCTGTGTTTACTTTCGGGACGAAGGAGGGACTGAAGCGGAGGGACACTTTGTCCTTATCAAAACGACACAACTCGGGATCCGCCGACAGGGCTGCCAACTCTGAGACTCTTTTGGCTGATGTAATTGCCACCAGAAAAACTACTTTATAGGAGAGAACCTTCATGGGCACCTGGTAAAGCGGTTTGAACGGAGGCCCCTGTAGCGCCTCCAGTACAACGTTGAGTCTCCATGATGGGAATCTATGTCTAGTTGCTGAATTCAGTGAAGTGGCTGCCTTCAGGAACCTCCGGACATGAGGATGGGCTCCCAGAGTCTCGTGTCCCAGTACAGCCAGGATCATTGCCAATGCCGACACCTGTCGTCTGAGTGTGCTGGTAGATAGGCCTTTATCCAATCCGGTCTGTAGGAAGGCTAATATTTCCGGCACTTGAGCCTCCAACGGGGGAATTTGATACGATAGCACCCAATCCTGGAGTGCCCTCCATGTCGTGTTATATATGCAGTTCGTGGACGGACATCGGGCCTCCAGTAGGGTTTGTAGCACTCTGTCGCTGTATCTGAAGACACCTAGCCGTTCCCGCTCAACCTCCAGGCAGTGAGATTTAGTCTTGTAAGGTTGTGATGGTGCACAGGCCCCTGCGACAGGAGATCTTCTCTCCAGGGAAGCTTGAACTCCTGATTGATCTGCAGCTCCCTTATGGCCGAATACCATGGTCTGTGCAGCCAATTTGGTGCCACGAAGATGATTTGAGCGCCCTCGCGCCTGATCTTCTTCAGCACCCTGGGAATCAGGGGGGTCGGAGGGAATGCGTATAACAGCTGTCTCGGCCAGGACGTGGATGTCTCGGCCGTTCCCTCTGCTTGCTTGTCCTGATGCCTGGAAAAGAACTTGCTGCTGACCTTGTGGTTGTCACACGAGGCAAACAGTTCGAGGCTGGGCGTGCCCCACCTGTGCCTCAGTAGAGCGAAGGTGCTTGGATGTAGTGCCCATTCTCCTGGGTCGATTGTTTTTCGGCTGAGCCAGTCCACCCGAGTGTTTTCCTCTCCCCTGATGTGCAGAGCCACTAGGGATTGAACATTGTCCTCCACCCAAGACATTAGTCGTGCCGCCTCGTTCCTCAACCAAGGAGATCGCGTCCTCCCTTGCCTGTTCACAAATGCTATTGCTGTGGTGCTGTCCATGCACACCAGGACATGGTGGTTCCTCGCTAGGTGCCAGAAGTGTTGCAACGCCAAACTGATCGCCCTCAGTTCCAGGAGGTTGATGTGTGACCCTCGCTCTGTGGCTGACCACATTCCTTGCGCCATCTGGGAGTCGCAGTGCGCTCCCCAACCCCTCAGGCTGGCTTCTGTTATCACCTTCACTCTGGAGGGCTCCTGAATGGGAAAGCCTGGTGTGAATCTGAGGGGAGCTATCCACCAGGTTAGGGAAGTAAGTAGGTCTGGTGTAAGCTGGATAACCCTGGTGGATTTGGCGGTGATGAAATCCTGCCATGGCATCAAGAACGCTTGTAATGGCCGAAGGTGAAACCTGGCCCAGCTCACCGTCTTCAAACAGGACACCATGAGGCCTAGCACCCTCGCTAGCGTTAGGATTGGCGCCGCCCTGCTGTCCCTGAGACGGGAAATCTCCTGGCGAATCTTCTGCTCCCTTTCGAAGGAGAGGAAGAGTCTGTCCTGTATCATGTCTAGGATTACTCCGAGATGTAGAAGGCGCTGTTCTGGCGTCAACGAGCTCTTTTCCCAGTTTATCAGGAAGCCGTGGAGGTGTAGAGTGTTCACCATCTCCCTGACCGCTCGTCAACACTCGCCTCTTGATGGTGCTCTGATGAGAATGTCGTCTTGGTAGGGGAACACGTGGATTTCCCTTTTCCTCAGGTCTGCCACCAGTACCACCAGGAGTTTGGTGAACACCCTGGGGGAGGATCCCAGCCCGAAAAGTAGGGCCCGGTATTGGAAGTGTCTGTCGCCGAATCTCAGCAATCTTCAGTGTGCTCCCTTTATGGGGACATGGAGGTATGCCTCCTTGAGGTCTATCGAGGCTAGGTAGTCCTGTGGATGAATTGCTTGGACTATTGACGCCAGGGTTTCCATTCTGAATTTTCTGTGCCTCAGGTGCCTCTTGACAAACTGGAGGTCCAGAATGGCTCTTGTGTCTCCGTTTTTCTTTGGGATGGTGAAGAAGATGGAATACACGCCTCAGAACCGCTCTGGCAAGGGAACCTCCTCTATCGCCCCTATGCCCAGGAGATGATCGATGGCGTCTTCGGTCTGGGCTCTTTTGGCGGGCAGCCTGGGCACAGCCGCTTGTCTGAATAGATTTCATGGCCACGACTCCAGTTCGAGAGTGTAGCCCTCCCTGATGGTCTTTTTGACCCAGCCGTCTGATGCCGTTCTGTCCCACTGGGGGGCAAAGGCTTGCAGGCAGCCCCCCAGGAACGACGGAGACAGACCTGCTCCAAGGAGTCAGGAAGCCATGTTATTTTGCTTCTCTGTTCTTCCCTGTTGGCGGGCCCCTGAGGATTGATGGTTCCCTCTGCTGCCTCTGGATCTAAAGGATGAGAAACCTCCCCTCCTGGGGGGAGGGTGCTGCTGAAAGAACTGACGAAACGGCTGCTTTCTTCGGGGTTCCTTTTTCCCCGGGTTCACCGGCAATCCCTTCTTCTTTTCCGGTTCATCCGTCATGATCTTATCCATTGGTTCCCCGAATAGCTTTCCCTCCATAAGGGGCGCAGACGTGAGAATCATCTTGGAATGTAGGTCCGCTTTCCAGGGGCGCAACCACATCACCCTGCACAACCTTTACAACCCCTCTTTCAGCTCTGGGGAGGTAGCCAGTGGCCCCAGGTCCTTAATCCAGAGGACCATCGTGTGGGCGAAGGTGGACCCGGCAGCGGAGGCTCTGCAAGCTGTCGCTGCCGCCTCAAAGTCCCTTCCCAGAAAATACTCAATTTTTTTGTCCAGGGGTTCTGTTGGGAAGCCGTTGCTGTCTGCGGGAATCACCGAGGCCTTTGCGAGGTCCACTGTCCCAAAGTCCACCTTAGGGAGGACAAAGGAAGCCGCCTGATCTTCTGGAAGAGCGTAGAAGCGCCATGCTATGGAATGGGTTCCCTTGGCCTTTGTAGGCTGTGCCCATTCTCCCTTCAGGATCTTCATATAGAGCAAAGGGAGAGGGAGTTTGGAGATGTCTACCTCTTCTGGTGGCAGTACTAAGGGAGTATCCTCCGCTAAGTTCGCTTCTGTAGGGGCTGCCGGCGGGGGGACGGGGACAGGCAGTGACAGGCCAATCCAACTTGCAACACCGGCCACTAACCCAAGGAACAAGTCTGGCTGGAAGATTTGTGCCCCTGCCTTCGACACTGGGTCTTGAGGCTCGTCCACGAGCTCCCCCTCCTCAGTTTCTCTCTCGGGGCGAGGGATAGTATTTGCTCCACCCCTGCTCACTGTCTCCGGTTCGAGTGAGAGGGACCTGCGAGACCAGGGAGATACACCACCTTGGGTGGCCCCCCAGGATTCCTTATCCAAGACTGAGGGGGTGGGGGCTGATGGTGTACCCCCCAGGAGGTGTGGCACCCCTCCTACCCCCTTAGAAATCAGCTGTCTCCCCAGCTACTGAAGCACTGCTTGGGGTACTTCCTCCTCCTCCCTCCTTGCTTCAACATTACTGGCCGCAGGGAGGGGGTGAGTGGGGCTGTCTTCTCCTCTTGTGCCCGCTGTGATGGGACCCCAAGAAGGGAGATCTGGATCGGGGGTGCTTCTGCCTGGAGCCAGTGTCCCTCTTCCTTCCTCTTTCTAACCTCCTCTTCTCTGGGGAATGAGGCCTGGACCCGCTGCACCCCCTGGAGTGGCACCGATGGGCACTGCTCTGGGAGCTCTGCTCAGGGGGAGGCCTGTGTGGACTGTGCCCCCTATAGCTGTGTTGGCCAGGACTGCCGCCGTCTCACGGCTCTCACCGTGGTCGGGGCTCGCCTCTTGGGCCTGCTTCTCACCTGGGCCGGTCCGGGCTTCCTCTTCCCGAGAGCCCTGTGCCGCCCCCACTGGGGGGCCTCAAGCGCGTCAGGCTAGGGGCCTGCTGGGCTTCTCCTGCGCTACTAGGCTGAGCGGCCTGTGTCTGAGGGGGTCCGCCTTCCCCCAAGGATCCCAGTCCAACCGGCCACGGGGCTCCCGATGGGGCTCTCGAGCCCAGACTCACCGCACTAGAATCCTCCGCGGTGTTCAGTGGCTGGCGGGAGGCTCCGGGGCTCCATCCTGGTATTCCTGGCGCTGGGGTGCCTGCCCACACCACTGAGGTGGTGCGGGCGGGCTCCTGGGCCCTAAAGATGGGGCCGACTGCTCCCTTGTCCCAATGCTCCTTCTTGGCTTGAGGGGGCAAGGAGACTTGGGGGCGGTCTGCTCCCCGTGTCCTCTTCCCTGAGGACATCCCAGCGCTTTCCCCTCTCAGACTGCCTCTAACCCCATGCCGCCCTACCTGAAAGGGGGGGTGGGATCTGGGGTGAGTGTCTCGCTCCTCTGAGGCCTGAACCAGATCCGCTGGTTTAACTAGTTCTATACGTTTTCTCTTTTTTTTCTTCTTTTTTTTAAAAAAAACCCCTGAAATTCCCCGAGGGGAAGATTTCCCGCTGTTTCTCCTGTGGATACAGGAACAGGTCTGGGCTAGCAGGGCTGGGATTGCTCCTCCCCTAGGTCCTGACAGCCAATCAAAGACCTGATCCTGCCTAATTCCTAAGTTGGAGGAGCAAAGCCCAGCATGGACTGCCTGCCTCCACAGAAGAGAGAGAGAATGGTTGTTGCTCTCCCAGCCAGTGTCATCACCTCCCTGAAACCTTATTGGGCCAACAGTGAGTGGGGGTTCTGGTTATCCACTTGACGTTGCTGCTGCTTCCCAGCTGCTGATTGCTCCCTGCCAGCTCCAGTCAGGAAGGGTCATGGGAAGAACCTTTTCATCAGCCTTCTTGGCAAGACGGTTTGAAAAGGGGATTGTAGGGTCCCAGCACTTTCTGTGCTGGAATAGCACCGCCTGGACTGAAGAGAGATGGGATTTCCCGACCATAGAATTTCCAGAGGTGGAATATGGTGGTGGGCTTTTCCCTGGCCCAAATGTCTGATTGTATGCTCAGGTTTCTTAGCTCCAGTTTTATGTTCATTTTGTACTGTAGACTTTTATAATCTTATTTATTCTTATATGCCTTTTAATGTTTGAAATGTGCCGTGAGCCGCCCTGAGCTGCTGTTAGCAGGAGGGAGTGGGCTAGAAATTTGTGGAAATAAATAAATAAACTAATTAATTAATTAATTAATTAATTAATTACTTAAATAAATAAATAAATAAATAAAGTTGATGGGGCACTCCCTGTTCCAGCCAAGCTAACCTCAGAGCAGGGTGCTGGATCAAGGTCAGGGGTGCAGTGTGGGTGGACAGAGCATGCTGGAACCTGGGCTAGAGAAGCTGCTGCTTCTGTGCTCCCGGCTATCCATCCATGCTGCTGTCACCGTTGCTAGCTAAGAGCAAGGCTTCCCTTCTGCTTCTGAGGGCTGGGGATAAGCTGGCAAGGAGAGCCCCTTCCCTGCTCCCAAGGAGTGACAGAAAGAGCTACCTATACTGCTCCAGGCAAAAGACCTTATAGGTTGTTCCCAACCCACCCCCTCCCCAAATTCCTGGCTGTCTGGGCCCCAGGCAACTGCCCGGGTGTTGGCACTAGCCCTGCAGGGTCTGCACTGGGGAATCCATCACTAGGCTGCTAAATCCAAACTTCAATAATAAGTAGAACCGAGATGAATCTACCATTTTATATTGGTTAAGACTATTCACATATTCGTTTTAAATGATTGAATAACAGAGTGTTTGCTATTGCATATTCATTTATTCCAGAGATGGGAAACCTCTTTTGAAAATTGGGACAAGCTCTGAGGGCTGAATAGATTTGGGAATGCGGTGCTCCAGGGGTGCACTCAGGAAGAGGAGGGTCCATATTACGGATCTGTGCCATGGATCTGTCCCCTACCCTTGTGTGTATGCCCTCATCTCTGCTCCCTCTACCCTGAGCTCAGTCTTTCAGGGGTAGAAACTGGATCCAGAGGCCAGATCCAGGAACAGAAAAGAGGCCAAAAAAACCCCTAGCTGTGGGACACATTTGGTCCCTGGCCCTGAGGTTCCCCATCCCTGTTTATTTGGTTACTCTGTTTTGGTGTTTGGGTTACTTCAACGGTACAATTTTAGGAACACTGTGCAGTCCAACGATATTACTGAAACAAGATAAGCAAAATTAATATTGGTTACTTTGAATTAAGCAGGAAGAGGATGTTGCTTCATATACACTTAGTTAAAACAGATATTGAATATACCAAATGTGTCCATTTTGGTATTTGAAATGAATATTTGCTTCAAGGGACGTTATAGGGCTCTGAAAAAAGGAATGTCTGCTATGTTCTATGGAGGTGTGTGTGTGTGTGTGTTCAAGTAAAGGATGCTCCCTTAATAAAAGGGGCATCTGGAAGCCTTATCCATCATGGACCATTGAGCATATCTGACCTTTAGTCTGGCTTTGTATTTGTAAATTCCAGTTCTGATGAAGTGGATTCCTGAGGAAATGTACAGGGGAAAGGGCTCTTGGAGGGACAGACAGACGGAAAATTGGACTTGGATAGCAGATGTCTTTGCCATTCAACTTCACTAAACCATTAGTGTTTTGAGATCCACCATTTCACGTGAAAGGTATGATCAATACAGTTTGGAGCCATTTGGAAATAGGAGGGGGAGAGAGAATTATTTTGATTAACACATTCACAACATTGGAGTGAGGGTGCTGAGCTGCCCATGATAAGGGCTTACTGTTAAGCTGGAATCTCCGGCTGTACTACCCTCTGTCGCTTTGACATGAAAGATGAGTGGTCAGTTTCCGATAGACATGTTAGCACAGCGTTCTTTGAACAAACTCACTTTGCAAATGTGCTCACTGAGGCTTGCAGTTTGCTCTTGGATATCCCAGGAGCAATTGATATATTACACATGGGGTGTCTAATACATATACCAGCTCCCTGTGATATACTCGCATTTGTGCGCAAGGATGAGTTATTTCAAACACAGGGAGTTGCTTATGGACTTGGATGCAAAAATTTAGGGTTAGCCTTAAAATGAAGAAATGGACAGAGAGGGAACTCTGTATAAAATGTGTCAAAACTGACACTGTCAAGGTGTCTGGTGTTTTTGGTTGGAAATCCAGTCCTTCAAGTAACGTTTGTCTTTTGTTGATGTGGTTATTATTGTTGGTGTTCAATAACTTGATCCTGAAATTTGCTTGTAGAAGGTTAATGGAAAATTGTTGATTCTGGCTTGGTGGAACAGCAGCACCACTTAATCAGGACACTGATAATCAGGGTAGCCACTTAAGAGACAGGAATCTAGGAACAGTTCTTCCCAGTGCCATAATTGTGGCTAAGGTCGCTCTCCTTTAAATGGGACAGCCACTTACTCAGGATATTGTTACATTTCCCGAGGCATCCTGATAGAAAGGTTTCTACTGTACTATATTAATTAACATTTTCTTAGCCAGAAAGAGCACTCTGTTACACCAGGTTAAGTTTTTGCAGGAGCAAGTCTGTTGAGGGACTGTTAGCTAACTTCCAATGCAAGCTTCTGGATTCTTTCCCCATGTTTTTTCTTTATACATACTAGAGTCCACCCACCACCACCACACACACACACGCTCCTGCACAATGGGTGTAAACAGATGGACAGCAGCCCCGGGGGTGCCCCCATTACCCTGGCGTTGACCAGTCCGTTTAAAGGTGCCTGCCAGATGTTTAACCCAGAGCAGGCTGCGGCTGAGCAGCCTCACCGGCAGTGCTCGGGAAGATCCTGGAACACGTCGCACGGAGCAGGCTGGCCAAATCTGAGGCAACAGCTGAACGTGGCACTGCTGCTCATGTGTTGGGTGGATCCACAGTGCAGCGCCACATCTGTCTGTTGCCCCATTTAGCACCATGGAGTTGCAGGTGCCAGCCTAGAGCATCGGGTAAGCATCGCAACTCAGTGGGGGGTGGGTGGGTAGATGGGCGGCCCACAGCCCAGGCACACCGCTGGTCCATCTGTTGTGGACCCAGGCGGAGATAGTAACAGGCAGCTGCAGGGGTGGGCCCCTGGAGCAGCTCTGGGTTCTGGTGGCCTCTCCATCCATCTAAAAACACTTAATGTCCTGGTTCAGAACCACAAGTAGCCTAACCCACTTGCTCAAGTACTTCAGCCCCTTCACAGAGCAGAACTTGCTTCCTTAGCAGCTCCTCACTCGACTTCTTTTGCTGAGTTATAACCAGCTTTTTAGATTCAACACCTGCAAATCAGTAGCAGCTTAACCAGCTATGGGTGCTAATGACTAGGGTTAGAGTCTACCTAACCTTGACTGAGCTTAGGGCCTACTTGCACATAACACAATCATCCTAGCACATGTGCCCATCAAATAATAGGGATGGGACTTCAGATGGATTTCCAGATTTGGATCTGTTCCGGATTTGGATTTTTCTAAAAAAAAATTCTTTTTCGGATCTTATTAAACATAATAAAATATTTTTAAAATCCACTGCATGTGCACAAAATGGCTGCCAGGCTGTTTTGCACATAAACAAAATGGCTGCCACACCACCCTTAACCTAAATGGCAGCCATAGCGTTGCCGCCATTTTGGTTAAGGGTGGCATGGTGGCCATTTTGTGTATGTGCAAAATGGCCCGGTGACCATTTGCGCGTGCACAATGAATTGCGTTATATTTTTAATATGAATCTGAATCTGTAATAGGTGCAATATTTTCAGATTAATTCATAATTGCAGTTTTTGGACAGTTATGGATTAATCCAAATCCGTAATGCCCAACCCTATCAAATAACACAACAGCTTTGGAAGTATTCAGTCCTTTCACACACCAATAATTCCTTTATCAAATATTTTCTGCCTTTGAGGTGTAATTGGCCAGACCTTCAACTAGTGCAAAGCCTTGTTTTGGGCAGAATGGAGAGATTTGTCTTCTCCACATCCATCCAAACAAGGCCCTAGTCCTGCGAGCATGAGGAACTGTTCAGCCTACACTCCCATTGTGAATATATGCCCACTCTTCATGTCATGAATGGTCTCACAGACCCACATCCATCCAGTCCTTTGCCTGGGCTCCTAGTCTTTGCCAGGTTTGCTAGCCAGCTCTAAGGTAAGCCTTGTTGCTGCAGGTCTCTGATGCAAGCTCTCTGTCAGGATTAGGGCTGAAGCGAATATACAATTTTATATTTGTGAATACAATTTGCATATCCAGTTACATGACCTGATAATAGAACTGTCAGCTGTATATGTAAAATTTACATATTTGTTCAGCTCATTAATTTTGTTTATCACTTCATTTATTTGATATTTTGGTAATGCAATTTAGCATTAAATGAGACAACTCTAGAGTGAGTGATTTATGGATTGAGTCCTTAATTTTGATTAGAACTGAAATAAGTACACCCCTCCCCACCCCAAATGAATAAACTATTTATACCCTAACTGAACAGAACCGGGTGTTCGAGTGTAAATAGTCATTTACACTTCGAGTATCCTTTTTGGTTGCTTTTTTTGGGGGGGGGAGAGGGGGGCTCAGTTTGGTTATTTTGATATTTCGGTTATGTCACTTCAGCACTATCAGCATTATTATTAAGCATGCACGATCACTGAACATGACATAACCAGAAAAAATGAAACTATACCTCCCCAAATTGGATATGTGGATACCCATTTTGGTCATGGATATTATTCAGGTACTTGAAGGACTGCTTGAAAATGTGAATAATTTCAACTCTAGTTTTTACCAACGTTGGGGAAAAAGAGGCCCACTGTAGCCTTGGACTCACCGGCACATGTTTTTATGTGCCGCCCGATGTTAGCCCGGAACTGCCTCAGAAAATACAGCCCAGGGTAAGGGTGAGGGCCACCCACGCGGGGCAACACAGGCTAGCATGTGTGTTTGGCCGCTGCACTGCTCACACATCTGTTTTTACCTGTTGAGTTTGTTTCTTTGTTTTGCTTGGTAGATTCCTCTCCATACAAAGAATTGTTCCCTAAAATTCCATGCACATGAGAAGAGCGTAACATTTGTTGATTATCTGAGAATGGGAAAAGAGTAAATTATTCACTGCAAATTATTCACCCTGGCCCAGTTCGATGCATCATTTAAGCATGTGCTTAGGTTCATACCTCCCCGTTGGAGCTCTGTTGCATGTGTATCTTTAAGCATGTGTTTAGCTTTACAAAGCCAGAATCTAAAGTTAAGCAAGTGCTTAAGTGCCTTGCTGAATTATTCAGACAAGGCACCAGCTTTATCTGGAGTTAACTTTACTATTCTCCTAATAATACTGCATGCAGTTTATAGAGTGTGAGGCGCAAAGGATATTGCTGATATCATAACTGTTTGGGAAAAGAAGGGAACCCCTCCCCCTGTATGCCCAGGACATTCTGCCAGAGGACGTAAGAAAATGCTATTGACTCAAATAATCAACCTTGTGTTTCCTGAAGGCCTTTTGTCTTCTTAGTGCAGACATGTCTGGAAGCCAAAGAAGGAGGACAAGTAAATCATGATACCTGATAGTGGTGTTGAGTCAACCATAATAATCTGAACTCTAGGTCAGATCAGTCATTTCTTTCCTAACTTCCAAATATTTAATATAGCACTATCCTCCTCCCTGGGAACACTCTGTTCTTCCTGTTATAGCGCTGCCCAGAATTTCACCCACATTAAGCCCTGTGTTTTTTCTTTGTTGCTTTAAGGTACTTTTGCACATTTGCACTGGATATGGAGCTATGATCCCAAGCCTGTGTTTATGTGAACATGCAAACAGCAGTCTGGCTACATGCCCAAACACAGGCAATTGCACCTCAAAAAACTGGAGCTATTGCCCATGTTTATGGTAGGGGTGTGCACCAGGCCCCCATGCGTTTTTCATTTTTGTTTTCGTTATTCAAAAATGTTGTTTTCGTTATCATTATTAACGACAATGTTGGTTTTGTTTTTGTTATCATTTTTGGTATCGTTTTTGATATCGTTTTTGGTATCGATATCAGTATCATTATCGTTTTTCTTATCGTTTTTGATATTTGTTATCATTATTGATATTGTTATTGATATCGGTACCATTTCAAACAAAGATTTTATTTTTGGTATCAGTATCGTTATTGATTCCTGTGCATCTAAATCTAAGGGAGACAGGGGAAGGGGAAAGGAAAACTATCTATTATCTAATCAATTATCTATATAACTATTCTAATCTAATCTATATGTCTATAATATATATCTATATCTAATCTATACTATCTATCTCTATATTAATGTACAGGGGGGAGAAGGGCAGGGAAAGGGAGAAGGTAAAATGTAGGGTATGAGGAAGGAAAGGTATTGATGGGAATACCTAATAAATAAATAAAGAATACAGTGAGGGCTAGGGAGGATTTTTTATGTGCAAGCACCACAGTTCTGTAAACACAACCTGACAAGCAGAGCTCTCACAGAATGGAGAGAAAAAACCTGGCCCTCCCATTATAAAGGGTTGCACTGCCCTCCCCCAGAGCCCCTCTGATTGGTTGTGGGAGGCAGCAGGCATTGAGCAATCACAGAGTCCCATGAGACTGCTGGGACCTGCTTGTGCTGCTCATTGGCCAGCGATACTTCCATCAGATACTGCTGAGCTGCTCGCCCCTCCCAACACAGGCACAGTTCAAGAGTTCAACCCTGTTAAAACTCTGAGATGCCTGCTCCCTCCTCCCCTCCCTACATTTTCCCTTCAAAACCAACTGCCACAGCACTAATAATAACAAGAATGATAATGACATTGTCGTTTTTGTTTCTTGTTATCATTTTTGTTATCATTTTTGGTAGTTTTTGGTATCAATTTTGGTATTGTTTTTGATATCGATATTGATATCTGTATTGTTACTGTTATCGGTATTCTCGTTTGTCGTTTTTGGTATTCTCGGTGGTTTTTGTTATCGTTGTCGTTATTCTCGGTTGTCGTTTTTGTTATTGCAATAACGAAAATGAAAACGACAATTTTCGTTATCGTTATTGTAATAACAAAAATGACATGCACACCGTAGTTCATGGTGCAAATATGTGAATGCTCTTCCACAGCAGCCCAATCTCTTTCCCAGCAAGGATAGTATTGCTGTCCCAATGGATCAGCTGACTGGTGGCAAAAACACTCTCTCTGACCAAAAAAAGAGTGATCTACAGGGTGCAGCAGCAAGTTACCCTAGCTTTTCCCCTCTGGGATGGCTGTAGGTGAGCGGCACTGTAGATTCAGTACCATTCTGGTTTGGCCAGAGCAGCCCTACTTAGGGAGAGGCTGGGGCTGCTGTGAGAAGACCACGAGGGTGCATTAAAACTGTAGTTATTGACTCGTTCAGGTTCCATCGCTGGCTGGTTCCATCGTTAGCTCAGTTTCATACGACTCGGGCTCGCAGAGAGGCATTCTCAGTGGCTGCCCCACGACTTTGGAACTCCCTTCCCTTGGAGGCTCGCCTGAGCCCTAGTTTGAATGTCTTCCAGAGGCCGTGCAAGACCTTTTTATTTGGCCAGGCATTCAATGGACAGGGATAGATTTGGGGGGAGGGGGGCGGCGATGGGTGTATTTTTAGTTTTGTGGGGTTTAAATTATTTATTTTACATTTGTATTTTATGTGTTTTATGAGCTGCCCTGAGCCTTCGGGGATAGGGCAGGATATAAATCTAAATACATAAATAAATAATTCACTGTGTAGCCATCCACTGCCCATTGGTATGGCGCTTATGTAATTGCAACAAAAGGAAGTACAGGGATGTCAGTTCTCCAGTACAAACCAGAATGTCTGATGCTCTCCCCCACTCCCTGCTGTGAGTTGAAAAACCTACAGCCAACTCAGCAAGGCAGTTTTGAAACAGACAGTATACTGGTTAGACAGACGACTGTACATTGCAGCCATCCATCTACTGACTGAATGTGACAATGAGGATAGCAAGCAGCTAGATTGTTTCTGCATCAAGGTACTTTCTCAAGGTGCTGGGTATGTTTCTAATTGCAGTGAACTTTAGCACTCTTGGGCATCATGTTTGGCTGAACCTTTATGGAGAGGTTTATCTCAGAGATAAATTCACAAACTGGGCTGATCCTTTTGTTGGTGTGTGAATGACATTGAATGACTCATTCCATAATTGCCTTGTGATTTCCTCTGAAACATTGGGGTGCCAACTACTGTTGGAGACAGGATACTGGGCTAGATGGACCATTGGTTTGACCCAGTGTGGTAGCTCTTTCACCTGTGAAACTTTAGCTCCTAATCCAGGGGACCATTTAAATCTATAGGAGCCTCCTCCCTGCAGCTGCAGACAATGTATTGGAATAGCAGCTGCATCCTGCTTCCATCATAATTGTGGTCATACTGGATAGATCAGACCAATGGCCCATCTATACCCAGCATCCTGTCTCCAACAGAAGCCAACTTTAGTTACTTCAGAGAAGTGCAGAACATGTCACAATGAATTGATCTATTTCCTTCTCTTCACTTCTCGCCTACTGCAGTCAGAGGTCTCATCCTCTGACCTTACCTATTTATGGACCTATCCTCTAAGAACATATCAAATCTATTTTAAAACCCACTTATGCTATTGGCCTTCACAACATCTTCTGGGAATGAGTTCCACAGGTTAATTGTGCAAGTGAAAAAGTACTTCCTTCTGCTAGTTAATTTCATTGAGTGTCCCACAGTTCTAGTAGTCTGCGAAATCAGTTTTCTATTTACTTGCTCTGTACCACTCATGATTTTGTAAACTTCTATCTCATTTCCCCCCTCTCATCTCTTTAAGCTGAAGAGCCCTAGCATATTGAGCCTCTAGGATGGAAACTGTCCCATAACTTTGATCATCCTTCTAGTCCTTTTCTGCATCTTTTCAAGTTCTGTTATCTTCTTTTTAAGATGGGGCAGCCAGAACTGCACACAACATTCAAAGTGTGAGCACACCACAGATTTATCGTGGCTTATGATGTTGTCCATCCATTTTATTTTCTATCCTTTCCCCAATAATTGATAATGTTGCTTACTATTTTACAAACATTTACTCATGGAGCTGATGTTTTCAGTGAACTATCCACGATTTGGCCGATCCCAAGCCCCAAACGTGGCATGTGCTACTTGCATGTGCGCATGTGCAAACCGCACACACCATTGTTACGGGGACATTGTGGCACGCTTGAGCTGTGCGGATTCGCACGTACAGTGTGCTCAGGGGGTTTGGACAGACCACCCCCGGACCGACCAGCCCCACATCTCCCATGCGCAGCCCCGATAGCGCCAGGTTTAAATGGACCCGGTACTGCTGCAGCCTGCAGTCTGCCTGTATGGTGCTCCCTCCCCCACACCACAGAGCTGTGGGTGGATCAGCTGCCACTCTAGGCTGCCGCCTGCAGCTCTGTCGCATTGCTGGAGCAACCCCCAGCCTGAAGTAGAGCTGCAACAGCCTGTCCGCTGCATAGACGGACTGCTCCTTCACCCCTGGCCAGTGCTCCGGGTTTGGGCAGCCTGCTTCACTTGTGGTGCTCTGGAATGTTCTGGAGCGCCGCTAGCAGAGCTGCCCGGTCGGAGCACAGACAGTCTGCCCCGCCTCTGTTATGACTTACCCCCAGGTGAGCCGCCTTTTAAACGGATGGCCCGTCTGGGGGTGAGGCGGAGCAGAGGTGTGGCAGGCTGTCCATCTAAAAACACCAATTGACTTTAAGATCTTTTGCCAGAGAGGTAAAGCCTAATTTAGATCTTGTATATGTATAGTTAGGATTGTTTGTTTTTCTCTGTGCATCAATGTGCACTTGCCACTTATCAACATTGAATTTCATTTGCTGTTTCTAGGGGTGGGACTCTGGGCAAAATTTTGGTTTTGGTTACTTTCAGTTCTGGTTCTCATGAACTTCAGGGTGTTTTCAGACGTTACGGGCGGGTGGTTCACCACAGTGGATTCCCAGTTGGGGTGAACAAAACAACCACCCCCCGGGGCGAAGAAAAGCCCCAAACAGACGTGACGGGACCGGGACCACGGTCGGGAATCGGGCCGACAGATCACGTATCAGGGCAGCGCAACAGATGTGACGCTGATCCCCAGCCGTGGTCAAAACTCCCAGAAGCCACCGGGCAGGGGCGGGACACAGACATGGCTGCCTAAGGGCAAACGAAGCCAAAAGGCACACATGGGAACGCCCACACAAGGGAAACGGGAAGGGAGGGGGGAAGAGGGAGAAGAGGCTGA
>QEPC01002001.1:2304549-2320251 GCA_003113815.1 Sphenodon punctatus | reverse complement strand
TTCCCCTTACCCGTTTCCTGGGTGCCTCCTCTGGCCCCGGTCCGGCTGATGTCCCCGGGGCGTCGCGTCCCACCTGCTGCTGCGGGTGTTGTCCCTGCCCTGCCTCCATGGTCAGCACGACCCCCGTCTCCCCCTCCTCCGCCTGTGCTCCCTCCATCTCCATCGCTGCCCCTGCCTCCTCCGCCTCCTCCTCCACCATCGCTCTCTCGCCCGCCGGTCTCTTCTGCCTCCCTCCTCGCTCCCTCCTGCCACACTTGCCTGCTGCAGATTTCCCTTTAAATCTCCCTCCGGTGGTTGTGTTGTTGCTTGTTGCCTGGCAGCGATGCTGCGTGCATTGTCCACGGCTGGGGCTCGTTTCCTTTGGTTCCGCCCGGGGATTGGCGTCCAGACATTACTTTTTGTTGTTTCCCGGTGGAGATCTCTTTGACCACGCTTCCCGGGATTTTGCGCCGGGGAGCCCGGGAAGCGTGGTTGAAATTGACCCCATGTGGGTATTGAACGTGATGAACATCTGGCGCGTGCCGAACAGACGTTCAGGGCTCTTTGGCCCCGCCGTGGGATTGAGCGTGGTTCACTGTGGTTGAGAGTGATCTCGTAACGTCTGAAATCACCCTCAGTTCTCCTATCGGTTTTGGTTCTCTCAGTTTGGTTTTTCTAACATTGTATTTTTCCCCATTGAAGTCAATAGCGAAAACCACAATGTTAAAAATCCGATAAAAAAACCAATGTAAAAGAACCAATAATGCCCAAACTGAAAAAGAACTGAAAGTTCGGAAAGAACCAAAAGTGCCATTATTGGCTACTTTAGGTTCTTCTCGGCAGTATCAAAAGTCCCATCCCTAGCTGTTTCATTGCTCAGTCAGCAAGATGTGTAAGATCCTTCAATAACTTCTCACAGTCTGCTTTGGAATTAACTATCTTGAATAACTTTGTTTTAACTGCACATCTGACCACCTTGCTCCTCACCACTTTTTCCTGATTATTAATGAATATGTTAAACACTGACAGCACCAGTCCCACCATAGACCCCCTGAGCCACTTTGCTGTTTACTTCTCACCATTATAAAACTAGTAGGGATGGGCGAACGCGGTTCGGATGTTTGGAGTTCGGACCGAACTCGGTCTGTTTGGACGTCCGAACCGAATGTCCGAACCAAACTCTCGAATGACCGAACAGTTCGATTGTGTTCAGATGAGTTTGGGGGCAGGAAAAACGTCTTTTCAGGGCAAAACCCCCCCACTAAGTTTCAGTTTCATTTCAGTTTCGTTTTGGTTTTGGTTTCAATAGTGCTATTTTTGACTGTTTGACCAAGTTCGGCTAACCCGAACCCGGCTGAACCGAACCATCGAACCCGAACTTGGGTTTCGAACCGAACGACTGAACATCCGAACCGCATTCTGTTCGCCCATCCCTAAAAACTAGGGCAGGGACTGTGTCTATTCAATTACTTTGTAAAACGCCAGGTACATTGCTGGCGCTATAAAAATGCTTGCTAATAATAATAATAATAACCTTCTATTCTTCCTACCTTTTGGTTAAAAGATAGGAACCAGTTCCTGACCCATGAGAAGATCCATCCTCTTATCTCATGACCGTGGCTGTTTTTAGATGGGCATGGCTGGGGTGTGTGTGTCCATGGGCAGCACTGTGTGGCGTTCTGACGCATGTCCGGTGAGTGGGGAGGAATTTAAATGGGCTGGGATGGGGGTGTGCCCCTAGCCATGCACTGCCCACTCCTGCCTCTGCATGGAGCATCCCAGATTTTAACCCATGCAGGGGCATGAGTGGGTGGTGCGTGGGTCACGGGCGTGCACGTCCACCCACACCGCCTTCAGATAGGCGCTTGGGTGGGTGGGGGATGGGTGGACCTGCATGGGTGTGTCCTGTTAAAAACGGCCTATTTAGTTTCCTCAGGATTCTTTAACGCAGGATCTTATCAAAGGCTTTCTGAAACTCCAAATACACCATATCATCTGGATGACCCTCATCAACACACCTGCTAACACCCTCAGATTCCTAATAGACTTGTGAAGCATGATTTCATATTCTGCCCCTTCAGTATTCCTGTTGTGTCCATTTAACCTGCGTGCAGCTTCCCCACTTTGTTGCACCTTTGTCGCACCTTAGCTGCGAGGTTTCAGTGGCACTTAGGTTCCCCCACCCCCTTTCCACAAACAGGCAGCACTACTGTACTTGTGGAGGCTCATTTTACAACTGTACTGATTTACACAGCCATGAAATAAGGCAGAATTGTGCTCCTACTGCTCAAAAAGCAAAGTAATTGGTGCTCTTTCTTGGGCTGCACTGCTACCACTAATTTGATTTAAACCATGCTTATGCTCTGAGTTATTCTATTGTCCTCTTTGCTTTCTTTACCACGCATTGCACAGTGAGTGACATTGTCCTTCTCTGAGCCACCATGTCTTTCTCCTTTTTTCTTGCTGGGCTCATACTTTTTGATGCTGTTATAATTTAGAGCTCCTTTGTGGCTTAAACGTGGGATAAATGTTGCTTGGAATTTCTTTATTGAGATGAAAATGCTTGGAAGGATTTTGATATAAATTGGAGTGCCAGCTATGAAAATGTCAGAGAGCTTCCCATTCGGCTTCTCTTTAGTCTAATTTTTACCATTATTTGCAAACTTTTTGAACTTTTGCCCCCCACCTTTTGACATTCACCTCGGAATCTAAAATGTTTAGCTCTCTCAAAAGCTTGGAAAGTATCATGACTCCCACTGAATCACTGTCATCTCCCCTAGCAGAATAGCTTTGAGAATTCCCAAATGTTGTTAGGGCCATGACCTACTTTCCCCGAAACCATGTGGTTTATTCTTAATTAAATTCTGTTTTCTTTTCAAATGCTCCCCCATTTGCACCTTTTAATATTCTTTCTCACTGGCTAACTAGAACGTAGTTTTGACATGTGGGGCTAAGAGGTCACTCTTTCAAAATAATGTTAGGTTGGTTCCTTTTTAAAACTTGCAAAGATCGCTACTGAGCCAAGGGAGCTTGTATCAATCAGTTGCTCCTTAAGCTGCTCCACTTTTGACTCCTGCTTCTTTTTAATGCACACAAATGTTACATTTGCTATTCATAGCACCTTCCCAATTTTAAATACTAACAAGCTTATCATTAGGGATGGGCAGAAACGGATACATTTCAAACACGAGCCAGCCCCAAAGCACGGACTAGTTTGGAGATTTGAGAAAGTTTGAGGTTTTTTTCTTTTCTAATTCCCATGACTACCTAAGGTACGCATGAAATTTTAAGGCTAGGCCTTTCCTGTTTCCCCCACTCTGTGCTGGCCTTGGACACCCTTTTCCTCAGGGCCCTGTTTTACCCACAGGTACCCACCTCAGATACCCATTGACTCCATACACTCCTGTCGCTTCTGACCAGACTGCTATGGACTCTCCACTTGTCGCATTATCATCTGCTGATCCAATGGCCGTTTTCACACAGACACTCTGGTAAAATGGGTGTTACATTTTATTATACATGTTGTAGGGCACCCATAGAGCACACCTGCAGCTCTGCAACATGTATAATAAAATGTAACACTCATTTTATCAGTGTTAGGGTGTCTGTGTGAAAAGGACCAATGTCTCTTTTTCCCTCTCTCAGCTCATTTGCATACTTGAAGTCTGCAAAGCTAGGCATGTCATGTGAATGTGCCCCTAAGCTCCACTCTCCACTCTCAGAGAACATCCCCCAAGGCTGCCACACACTCCTCCTCCCTGGTGGCTGCATTTTTAGTGAGCTGTGGGAGATCTGAGCTCCAGATTTCTCAAGATGTGTTTGGCACATCCTCCCTGTAACTGGCCCCCTGTTTTTACAGTCTGCTAATACAGATTTGTTGGAGACCTATGATGATTTTTAGTTTCTTCTTTTCTGTGTTCCTTCACTGTATTGAGATTGGTTAATAAGCCCCAATCGCTCTTTTTTTTTTACAGACTCTTTGCATCTTTTGCAAAGGACGTACCATGCATGATGCATTGCCATATACTAGTTTACAAATGCTGGGAGAAAGAGTTTGGATAAAAGTGGGCTTGGCCACGAGGGTTGCATATTCCATTCATGTTGAGATGGGAACTGGGTGGCCACTCTGCGATTGTCAGCTGTTTGATAGAGGTCAGCTAAAGCACAAAGGGCTAGAACTTCTCAGGGGGGGTGTTGATGTTCTAGCTACTGCTCCTCACAGATTCCACAAAAGTTATTGCTGTGAGTTGGAAGTATGAGCCATTGTGGTCAGAGGTATCCCAGATCAAATGGTGCTATGGTCTTTGTTCTGCCTATGGCTGTCACTCTGGAGTGACTTCCATAGAGTTTACTATTAATTATTTATTTGGAACAGCAATGTGACTGGTGCTGAGCAGTCATAAGAGTCTTAAGAAGTTCCATACTGGGTCAGACCCATGGTCCATCGAGCCCAGCATCCTCTCTCCGACAGTGGCCAGCTACAGTAGCTCGAGAGAAGTACAAGTACAGGTCATAGAGATGTGCCTTATTTCCTGCTAATCACTCCCAACTACCAGCAGCCAGGGGTTTAAGCCCTAACTAGGAAGTCATGATTAGAGACAGGTCCCTGCCCCAAGAGTCTAAATATCTTTGGTGGGCAAGGGAGAGGAGACTTTGTAATCCAAATCATCAACCACAGGAACTGAAATGGGGACTTCTGACTTTACAAGCATGAGCCTCAACCCTCCAGGCTAAAAGACTTACTCCTGTTAGGCCAGATCTGTAGCACATTCATCAGCTTCCGTGTGGCCTAACCACCATCATTGCCAGTGGGAAGTAGAGGACCACACAGTCTGTGTGCATTGCAACTCTTACATTCACAGAATATCAGTTGATGTTATTTCATCTTTTTTTTTTTAATGTAAAACTTATATCCCGCCCCCGGCGAACAACACACACAAAAAGTTCAACAATAAAACATTTTAAAATAAATTTACAAATTTTAAGACAAATCATAAAACTCACCCTCCCTCCCAACCCTCCCCCCCTACTCCCCTCTATCGCCAAAAGCCTGGCGGAACAGCCAGGTCTTACACAAACATCAAAATGACAGGAGGGTGGGGGCCAACCGAGCCTCCTCTGGGAATGAATTCCACAGGACAGGGGCAGCCACCGAAAAAGATCTCACATCAGTGGCCGCCTGTCTCGCCCGGGGAACCTCCAAAAAGGCCCCCACGGATGATCTATGGGGTCGCATGGGCACATGGGGAGTGAGGCGATCCCACAGTTTGGCAGGGCCCAGGTCGTGAAGGGCTTTGAAGATCAAAACCAGCACCTTGAACCTAGCCGGGTCCTTTATATGCAGGCAGTGCAGAGCCCAGAGCACAGATGTCATGTGCTCCCTGCAGCCCGCCTCAGTAAGGAGACGGGCCGCGGCATTCTGCACCAGCCGCAGCCTCCGGACCAGCTTCTCGGGCAGCCCCACGTAGAGCACGTTGCAGTAATCCAGCCTCGAGGTGATGAAGGCATGGATGACAGTGGCGAGGTCAGAGTCAGAGATATGGCCGAAGCCGCCGGACAAGATATAACTGCCGAAACACACTCCCCGCTATGGCCACAATCTGAGATTCCAGTCTGAGCCGTGAATCGAGGAGCACACCCAGACTCCGTACCTGCGAGACCATGGGAGGGTGACACACACACACCCCAGAGGAGATTCAACCACTCCCAGGCCCCCCAGGCCCTCACCCACCAACATCACCTCCGTCTTGTCAGGATTCAGCTGCAGATGGCTCAACCTCATCCAAACCCCCAGAGCCGACAGGCACTGGGAAAATAAAGAAACTGCATGGCTTGGGTCAATGGGAAAAGAGAGGTAGAGCTGAATGTCATCAGCATACTGATGACACTGCATGCCCTGAAACCCTCTCACGATCTCCCCTAACGGCTGCATATAGATGTTAAACAAGAGCGGGGACAGAATGGCACCCTGCGAGACTCCACACGTGAGGTCCTGGGGGGAAGACGTACACTCCCCCAAGATCACCCGGTGAGTTCTCCCGGCCAGGAATGAACAAAACCAGTCCAAGACCGTCCCGCCAATCCTGGCATGGTCCCGCAGGCGAGTCACCAACACCTCATGATTGACTGTGTTGAATGCAGCCGAAAGGTCTAGCAGGACCAGTAAGGTCTGACGGCCCTGGTCCAACGCCAGACGGAGATCGTCAACCAAAGCCACCAGTGCAGTCTCCGTACCATACCCAGGCCAAAACCTGGACTGAGTGGGGTCAAGGAAGCTGGTGCAATCCAGGTGTTCCTGGAGCTGCCGTACCACAGCCCATTCAATAACCTTCCCTAAAAAGGGAAGGTTAGAGACCAGCTGATAACTGGCAGGAGCATCAGCGTCAAGAGATGGTTTCTTGAGCAGGGGCCTAACCACAGTCTCCTTCTGGCATTCAGGCACCCTGCCCTCCCGAAGGGAGGCACTAACCACCCCAGCCAGCAACAGCCGTAACGTCTCCTGACTGGCTTTCACCAGCCAGGATGGGCAAGGATCTTGTTCACAAGTGGTGGCATGAACAGATCCCAACAAGGACTCCACATCGGCAGGCGATACCATCTGAAACCGATCCCACAAAACAGGACAGGACGGGGCATCCATAGCCCCAAGATGATACTCTGTAATAACTGCGGAACCGAAATCGTGGCAGATGCGAGCGATCTTATCTACAAAGCACTCGATAAACCGGTCCCAGCGATCACTGGATTGCTGCAGAGACAGGCAGGACTGACCAAACCTTTCACCACCCGGAAAAGCTCCGCTGGACGTGACTTTGCAGATTCAATAAGGGCAGCAATAAGGGCACTTTGCTGCATGAAAGTGAATGGAGATATGCCAATTTACACAACGTTTGACTCTATCCTGGGTTATTGACTGGCTAATCATTTATCACACCCAGTTCCCTCCCCAGAGTTAAGAGACCACATTTTTCTAATTTCCTTGACTGCTAAAGTAAATTCTTTGGAAATATCCTTGAATTCCCTCAAGGAACGTACTCCCTGTTCTTAGCTATTCATTTGAGCCCTCATTAGAGGATGCAAGACCCTGTGGAGCAGCGATCTAACCTCTTAAACAGCTCCCCATTATCTGCATAACTATTTCCTGATTTGCTTATAATCAGCTCGCCTTGCAGGTCTGTGACTACTTGCCATCCTCATCTATTTTGCTATTATCTCTCTCACCTCTGCCCAAACCCTGTCTCCAGCATCTGTCATTTATTTCCCCATCAAACACAAATGTCTCTTCTTGCTCATTTCCCTGCATTCCTCTCTTTTTCTGTCAGGTCTGGCCTTTCAGCAAAACTCTTCATGTTGGTTCCTGAGTCTCCTCCACAGACATTCTGATTCAGCAAAGGCTCATGGTCTGGTTGAAACATGCACATGGCAAATTATGCATCGACTAGGGGTGGCAAATAAGGGCCAGGATTCACACAACAATAGATATCCAAGAAGGTGAGTGCTAGCTCATACAGAGTTTAGTTAATTTGTTGGTGGCCTGAGTTAACAGGAACAGTTTTTAGCTCAAAGGGGAGAAACTCATGCTTATGGCGCCAAAGGTCCATGGTTTGATCATCTCACAGCTAACACCCCAGGGTCATTGTCATTCCACAACTCCTTTCATTACCTCATGTAGTTAGGCTGGCCAGATATGCAAAATTTAGAGGACACATGAGAAATGCAGGTTGCAGGGCTGCATTGAAGCCAGTGCAGCCCTGCAACCTGTATTTTTCATGTGTCCTCTAAAATTTGCATATCTGGCCAGCCTACCTGTAGTATAAAGGAACATGGGATCTACAACCCCTGTTGCCTGTTTGGACTATTGTCTCTGGCCAGTATGGAGAGCGCTCCTCATTCCATTCTCCCTGTCCATGTATTGTAGTGGAGTCTAGCCAGTAGAGTGATAACAATCCAAGGAGAATTAGCTGTATTCTCTTACCCCCTTCTCCTCAGCCCTGCCTCTGACCTTCACAGACATGTGCTTGAATTAAATAAAATGGTTACGCATGCCCGTGTTGAATCAAATACCATCATACAGTCTCTCAGTTTCACAGAAACCTCCAGCTTCCCCTTTCCTCAGGCTCTGCACTTTAGAGCTGAAATAGGTGTTCCAAAAATGGGTACCCATCTGTAGTAGGACAACCTAAAACAGGGGCTGTGGGCCTCTTAAGAGAAGAAAAAAATAGCCTGAAATATGGTTAATTAGCCCAGCTGGGCAAAGGGACTCAGCTGGAATCAAAAGGGCTGAGAGCTCAGTTTGACAGAGGCTGTTGAGGATAGAAGAGTCCAGCTCCCTCTCAGTTTGGAGACATGAGGGAACTTGTCTCAAAAGGAGAATAACAGGGAATTGGAGAAAAATCCCAGCTTTAAAAAGGAAAGTGATCCCAGCGAGACCCAGTAAGGAAGACAGACTGTGTGAGATACTACAGGTGGGATCTGTCCTGCTATTTATGTCCTAAAGGAAGGGCTTGTTTATAAACTGGCTGTAGGCCTCCTGTGGGCAGAGTGCCTTAGAAAACTTTAGTGGAGCTAGGCTGGTTAAAAGGTGAGGTTTGGGAGGTCAGAACCCGAAGTCCTTGGGACTTAAGACTGTACATTATTAAGCTCTGATTGTTTGTATTAATGTGGGATTTTGGTGTGTGGCAGGCATAGAGCTCATTTTCCCCAACACCAGAAGTGCCTTTATAGGATAAGGCTGCTGCTGCCCAGCCACACCATTGAATCTGCAGTACCTGAACCCAAAACTATGGTTTAGGTAATAACTGGTACTGGTTTGCTCTCTGGGTACCTGTTTGTTTACTGGACTTCTGTTCTTTTGGCTTGGTTATTTATGTCATTTCAACATTACATGCGCTGTTGCACGCATGCAATTGTTGTAAATGATGCTACCAAAACCCCCAAGAAGAAACTTGAAATGGTATAATAAATAATCAGAAGTGCAAGTAGGGTGACCAGATATGCAAATTTTAGAGGACACTTATGAGAAATACAGGTTGCAGGGCTGCACTGGCGCTAAATTGACCAGCTTAAGTGCAAGTACCTGTTCTTGGTCATGGAGTGTTAGGGTACATGAAGGGCTATCTGGAAAATGTGAAAAACACCCATGACTACTCAACCCACTACCTCTTTAAGCTCTGTTGGCCTTGGAAATACAGCAGCAGCTGCTGCTGCCGCAGGTGCAACCAGATGGAGAACTGCCAGCAGATTTAAATCTGGAGCCACCACCAAAGCATTTTTCACTGCTGCAGGCATCTGCATTTACCCAGCAGCTGGAGAAAGTCATGGCAACTCTGCCCACTCCTGTCCCTATCTCTTTGTAACAGTGCAGCTGCAGCCACGTAGCAAAGCGTAGTCACAAAAAGCTAGCTTCTGTGCAGGCAAAGAGGTAATTAGCTCAACTAGATAACAAGCTGCCTGCACAGGTGGAGCAAGGCTATGGAAAGGGAACAGCTCCAGCCAATTCCAGTAGTGGGTTTGGAATAAAAGAACAGCCTTAGCAGTAGCACTGAGAAGATGGGAGGAGGGGGAGGGTAGCGGGGAAAGAGTGAGAGCATGCAAGCAGAAAGCCTCAAGGCCTGCAGCAGGCAGAGACTGGGACCTAGTGGTAAAGAACTATATATGCAAGGCAAGCAAGCAAGGTTTATTAGAGGGTAGTGTCATGGGATTGGGGTCACACTACCCCACTCCAGGGCTGATGTGGCAGCAGCTGTTACCGCGTCGCGATTCCATTCCTCCATTTCGGAATTGCCCGTGCCACACCGCGGCTTTTCTGTGGACATTCCGCTAATTCCGCTGGGATTCTGCAAATTGCGGAAAAATTGCGGAAACTGTCGGAAAACCGCTGTTCTGCTATTTTGTGGCGATGGCGGAATGGCGGAAGTAGCGAAAATGTCACGTTTCCGCTATTTTGCAAGGCCTGTGGAAGTAGTGGAATGAAATTAGCAGAACTGTGGAAGTAGCGGAATTAAACTAGCGGAATGAAAGCCTCTGCCACGCCGTACCACTAATTGCGGAAACGCTGTTTCCGGTGGAAATAGCTACCACTGCAACATTCCGCTACAGCCGTACCCCACTCTAGGCTGTCTTGACTCGGTTTCCCTGGCTTGCAGCTGGATCAGCTTTCTCTCTAGAACTGACTGAGCCTGCAACGGGTGAACTTTCTTGTAACCTTTTCAGCCACAGAGTTTCCCAGCACAGACTCTTTCTCTCTAGGTTCACCTGTGTTTGTAAACACAGAATTAACCCCAAACTGTGTCCCGCCAATGTTAGGATTAGCAATTCCACTGGACCATATGAAGTTCAGTTAAAAGAAGTTGAATGAATAAATCATGACTAAGCATGCAGTACAAGATTATACTTGAGAGTGCAGAAATCAAAATAACATAACCAATAACGCATCCCTATCTGTACTTGGATTCACATAATTTAGGCTTACCCTAATCAAGGTCCAAGGGTATTTCTGTTCATGTCACAGCCAGTGATGGAAAGCTTGGCTGGGTACAAGTCTTAGAATTTCCAAGAGTCCTTCCTTCATAGTTTCTCTGCTGCAGCCCTTCTCTGGCTGATAAGATGTGATGATGAAGATGAAGCTCTGATGCAGATGAAGCTGACCCCTTCTTTGTCTTGTCTTCCTCTGAACCTTTCCAGGGTCCTTTGCTTGATTTTCCTGCCCAGTGAATTTGTGCTTTCAGTCACCTCCACAGGAAGAAATCTATTTTCAACTCAATGGCCTACTGCTAGTGTCTGTAGAAGTGTTAGGCTTCCGTTTCTTAAGGTTTATGAGGTGGGCTGTAAGGGGTGTGTGGAGGCCTGATCCCTAAATCTCACTCCCCTTTGGGAGTTAATGCTAGCCCATAGGGGCACTATAGAGAGAAGACTATTTTGTAGGGATGTACGAACGCGGTTCGGAGTTTGGACCGAACTCAAATAGTTTGGTCAACTGAACCGAACTTTCGAACCAAAGTCAAATTCGACCGAACTGTTCGGTCGAATCCGAACCAGTTCGGAAGGCCAAAAAACCCAGTTTTGAATGTACAAACTCAGTTTGGAATTCGACCGAACTCAAATAGTTCGGTTGACTGAACCGAACTTTCGAACCGAACTCGATTTTCGAACTGAACCGAATTTTCGAACTCGGTTCTGTTCGCACATCCCTACTATTTTGGGTGTGGCACAGGAGAGCTAGTTCCCTAATGGACTGTTGTTTAGGCTTCTCCAAGAGAGGAGAGCCTGATCCATCCACACTCCTATTTTGCTTTCACCTCATTGACTTTGGGATATTAAATTCTAGGAGGGCACTGTTCCCTGTGCTCTATGCTTGGGGCAGGATGTGCCCCCTACATTTACCTGCCCTGTCTTTATGCTTGTAAGTCTAGCACCATGTAAGAAAGTGGCCAGTGGACATGCTGGCCCTTTAAAGCAGAGGGTAGTCAGCCAGTAGCCAGCCCTTTTAGAGGTGCTGACCTGGAAGTGGGGCAGCTGATGGTTGGTGGGAACATGGGCTCACACAGACCAGTGGAATGAGCAGAGCCAGACCTGTGGAGCCTCAAGGGGACAACCTGGAGCAGCTGAGAATAGGCTCACCTGAGACACTGGGCTTGGAGCCAGGAGGGCTTGCCCTGAAGTAGCCAGGACAGGGTGGCAAGCAGTAGCAGCTTAAGGATGCAGCCACTGAAAGCAGGTACTAAGGTAGGGTTACCATACCTCCCCTTTAAAAGAGGACGCTTATGAAAAATTCATGTTGCAGGGCTGCACTGGAACCAAGGTTTTTAAAGGCACTCTGCCTGCAGGAGGCCTACAGACAATCTATAAAACAAGCCTTTCCTTCAGGATGTAAATAGCAGGACAGATCCCACCTGTAACTGTTATGTATCAATTAGGCAATATTGACCATGATCAGAGACACTAGCAGGATCAGGTTTGGACAACTCAGTTCAGTTTCTTCAGCCACAGGTCTCAGGCTGACACTATCCAAGTAGGCCCATGAGAATAAAATTGTCAAAATCACTTTCTAAGCTGAAAATGTATTTCCAAGGCCACAATAACAAACCCCAGACAGTCACTATCTCTGGGAACACAGAAATAGGCCTAAGAGAAACAAAGGGAGTTTGTAAGAAAGCGAGGTGCCCTCCCCTACAAATAAACAGTAACTCCCTAAAACTCCCTGAGAACTCCAAAATAGCTTGGTGGCCGTGCTCCAAGTGATAGCATTATGAATAGCCAGCTTATTCTCTGCACCTGGCAAAGGGGACCCTGCAACATGTATCCCTAATAAATGAAGCTATAAAAGGGAAAGTTCAGCCCCTTGCCCCTTGTCATTAGCGCTAGCGGCCACTAGCATTGCAGTGAGCCGTGTGGGCTTTTGACCCTTACCGTCGCTCTCAAAAGATCCAGAGACCCCCGGGCCAGCCATCTGCTGGGCCCTCTCCCCTTCTCCTCTGAACCAGCCTGCGTCTCGGACTGTGCCTCTGACACGTAAGATATCATGGGTTACTGGGGTTTGTAACTGAGAACACTGCCATGTCCAGATGTTAAGTGTCTATTCAATAAAACTGAGTTGTACCTCTATACTTTGGCTTGTTAATTGCAACCTTCGATCCCGTTTGGGTAAATTGAGGCACGCCACCTCATTTGTCCCTTGGAATCCCGTTTGGGTAAATTGAGGCACGCCACCTCATTTGTCCCTTGGAATCCCGTTTGGGTACATTGAGGAACGCCACCTCATTTATTCCTTTCATAACCAGTGCAGCCCTGCAACATGTATTTTTCATAAGCATCCTCTTTTAAAGGAGAGGTATGGTAACCGTATACTAAGGGACAGACCTGTAAGGGACTGTGCTAGGCCTGGCCCTAGGGCAACAAGTCAGATGCTTAGGGGTTCCCACAGGGTCAGGGTAGCCACCCTGTTACAATAATTGTTAACTTATAGCCTTGTCCCATGTGAAGCAGAAGAATAGTATTTGTATAGGGGTAAGAGAAATGAAAGCACTTCACACTCTGTTGTGAGATTTTGGACAGGCATTGGTCACTAGAATATCCAGAGGCTTAATTAGCTTGTTATGGTAAAGACCTCCAGTGGCCTTTCTGGATTCTATGGCTCATCTCCCATTTTGGATTATGCATGCAGTCTTGCTTCTAGAGTTGCCACCTTCTTAGAGGCTTTGACCCAAAGGCAGTGGGGTGACATCATCCTCATGATGTCACAATGCTTTGTGCCCCATGTCATAAAGCGGGCAGGACAAAGGAATTTCCCCACCTCTTTCCAATGTGGCCATGTCCTCTTGAGAGTATCGTCATGACTTCTGCAGGGAGTGAGGTCATGTTAGAAATGGGACAGGAAAGCTTCTTCATGATGCTCCTTTCCAACCATGGCCTTGCCCGTCCCTGAAAAATTTCCCAGCATCCCTGGATAACCCAGTGAAACAGGAGCTTCACTTGGAGCCCATAGATGATGCCAGCACAGATGAGCGGTAAGCCTAATTGTCTTAGATCTCTGTCAGGTAGGTGCATGGAAGCTAAAAGCTCTGTTACAGCCAGCATGGGTCCCTGCAGTGTGTGTGTATATGCAGCACCTTCATTTCACCTCAGTTTCTGTAAGGGATGGGTGAATGCGGTTCGGAAGTTCAGAGTTTGGCCCGAACTCGGCCTGTTCGGATGACCGAACCGAACCGGACATTCGAACGACCGAGCAGTTTGGAAAAGTTCGGATGAGTTCGAGGGTGGGAAAAATGTGACTTTGGGCGGGGAAAAAGGTGACTGGAAGGGGGAGACAGCTGAGGAGCAGACTTCCTGGCACCAGGGGTGGACACCAAGGCTGGTTTTAGGGCCAAATGATACCGGGGAAAAAAAATCGATTTCGGTATCGGTATCGATAGTGCTATTTTCGGATGTTTGGCTGAGTTGGGCCAAACTGAACTCCACCGAACCGAATACCCGAACTCGGGTTTCAAACCAAACTACTGAATGTCCGAACGGCATTCTGTTCACCCATCCCTAGTTTCTGTGTTAACAGTGGGATTGTATAAAGCCCCCTGGATTCTGTGCATGGCAGAACACTGCCTTCCATAGTGCTACACTGTTTAGTGTCCAGGGAGGTCACCATAGGGCAGCCTGTGAAAAGGCCTCTTTCAGTCTCCTAGCATTCAGAAATGCAGTTCATTTGCTGCTGGAAGTCTCGGGTATACAGCTCTGCCAGCTCACAGTTCGACATTGTGCTGGGGCTTGAATAGACATTGTGGGCCCAGTTCACACCTGGGGGTAGCTTCATTGGCAGCAATGAGATTACCTCAGGAATGAATGTAGTCCCTTGGCTTTCCACAGGGTGTATTTACCACACCCTCTTGGGGATAATGGCCTCTCTACCCTCAGCCATTGTGCCCCACAGATAAATTGGGTGTTTGGTTTCTCAGCTAGGTTGTTTCTTTCCTCCTGCTCCAAAGGAAAGGAGCAAAGCTAAAAGGCTTTACGTTTTGAGGATTAAAGAGCCCATGAAACCTGAGCAAAAGTCTTTTGTGACTTCGCTTCCATCACAATGGTTTCCATTTCACCCCCTCATTGAGAAAGGTCTGTCTGGTTTAACTGTTAGCAAACACTGCTTGTAGTGTGCAGCTGCTGAGAGAGGCCTTGGGACCATGGAGGCGAGAGGCCGGGAATGTAGTTGATCGTTTGACTGTGTGAAAAGCTGCTGAGGAGAGGCTTCCATTGCTGGATGAAAAAAAAGTGTTTGAATTTTTTAAAAGAAATTAAAAATAAGCATCCCTGCCTTTAGGACTCTAGGATTTAATTTAAAAAAAATATTAATTTCTAGGACAGGGTGGGGGACCTTAGGCAAATAAAGCCTGCAGCTAGTTTTTTGTGTGTGGTTCCTTTCCAGTTCCTGCATCAGGATCCAGTTCGTACCCTGATGTACTGATGAATTGAGCTTGGGATAAAGAAGATGAGATAAGGGCATGAACACAAGGATAGGGACTAGATCCGTGGCACAATCGATGATCTAGACTAGGGCTGAAACTTGATTTTGACTTTTTCTTGGTTATCGCCGAGAATTACGATTCTTGTCTCATTTTAAACGAGAAACTATAACAGAGAAAATTACCATCTCTCGACAATTCTTGGTTGAAAATCTTTTCTCAAATTACCGGTCACCATTTACTGGAGTGTCGTTTACCGAGTTACCATTTACTGGGTTGTTGTTTACCAGGCTGCCTGTGAGCCAAATCCATGACCGTAAACACAGTAACCAATAAACAATGTAATAAACCAATAACACCCCCAAATAACCAGTAAGCTAATAACCAATAAACATGGTAATTAACCAATAAACAATCAATAAGAACCAATAAACAATAACAAAAAATAAAATAACCAATAAACCGGTAACCAATAAACATGGTACTAAACCGGTAACCAATAAACATGGTAAAGGGCAAATCACAGTAACCGGTAAACACAGTAACCCTCTGGAACTGCCGCTCTTCCGTGACTAAAGCCCCCTTCATCCATGATCTCTTCCTCTCTCGCCCCTTTCAACTCCTTGCTCTTACAGAAACCTGGATCTCGCCCACCAACTCTGTTACCCCGGCCACTCTATGCTCCGGGGGCCTTTCATTCTCTCACCGTTCCTGCCCTGAGGGCCAGGGCGGTGGCATGGGTTTCCTCCTTGCCAAGCACTGCCAATTCAAAACCCTT
>QEPC01002001.1:2273866-2286651 GCA_003113815.1 Sphenodon punctatus | reverse complement strand
AGAGATGGTGGCTAAGGCCGCCTTCTGCCAGCTGTATCTGGTACGGAGGCTGTGTCCATACATTTCCAGGCCCGACCTGGCCACCCTCATTCATGCCTTCATCACCTCAAGGCTAGACTACTGCAATGTGCTGTACATGGGGCTTCCCTTGTTTCTGGTTCGGAGGCTGCAGCTGGTGCAGAATGCGGCGGCCCATCTCCTTATGGGGATGGGAAGGCGGGAGCAAATAACACCTGTGCTCCGTACTCTGCACTGGCTGCCTATAGCGTACCGAGCCCGATTCAAGGTGATAGTGTTGATCTATAATATAAAGCCCTACACGGTCTGGGCCCCTCATACCTTGGGGACCGCCTCGCCCTCCGCGCCTCAGAGCAATCCCTGCGGTAAAACGGGGGGCCACAATGAAGAGGGCATTCTCGGTGGCCGGTCCGAGGCTCTGGAATTCCCTCCCGGAGGAAGCCCGTCTGGCCCCAGGTCTGTTGGCATTTCGATGAGCTTGCAAGACCTGGCTGTTCGCGCAGGCCTTCGGAGGGGAGGCTGGGGTAGGGGGGGGATTTTTGAAGAGTTTTTATGTTGAGGGGGGTTGTATTTTTTAAACATTGTTTTAATGAATTTTATTGTGTGTTTTTATGCTGTAAGCCGCCCTGAGATGCCATAGGCATGAGGGGGCGGCTAACAAATTTTTATAAATAAATAAATAATGAATGAATGGGCAGGGTTGTGTAATGTCCATGGCAGCTTCTTTGACTCACACTGGTGAGGCAGCAAACTGAGCCGTGCCTTTGGGAGAAGCCGCCATTTTCTCCTCTGAGTTGTCTGCACCCAAGGTGAACAAAGGTCAAGAAAGTGTGTGGCCTTGCCACACAGATTCAACTATGTTCAGCCATTCAGCAGGGCTTAGCTGGCCTGGTTGCTGCTGTTGCTGATAGGCACAGGCTGCACATGCGTGCTGTGGTGTTGGTGAGGGAATCGCAGGCCTTTTCAAAGGCAAAATCCATGGGATTCTCTGCTAAGAGGCAAAATCTGTGTGTTTTTTTTCATGAGAAACAAACTCTGTTCATTAGATAGCCATTTCAAATATGGTTTTTGGTGGTTTCATTTTGGATTTTTAGTCCTTTTGGTATTGTGGTTGCTTTGTTTCAGCTGTACGTGTGCACAGTGTTGAAAACAGTGCAACAGAAATGAGCTCTCTGAAAACACACACATTATTTGCAAATAGTGCTGGCTGGGGTGTGTGGGACTGCTCTTGAGTGGTTCCACTCATTTCTGGCTGGGAGAACTCAGAGGGTGGTGATAGGCGGTGTCTTGTCATCCCCTCGGGAGGTCCCTTGTAGGGTTCCATAGGGTTCCATCTTGTCCTCACTCCTGTTCAATGTGTATCTGAGGCCCCTGGGTGACATTGTGAGATTTGGAGTGAGGTGCCATCAATATGTGGATGACACCCAGGTCTCTCTCTCCTTTTCATTTGACCCAGGTCCTGCAGTCTCGGTGCTTACATGGTGCCTGGCTTCTGTTGAGGACTGGATGTGGGTGAGCCGATTGAAGCTGAATCCAGACAAGACTCATGTGATGATGGTTTGCCAAACTTGTGGCCTGGGTGAGGTGGGAACCCCTGTTATTGATGGGATCCAGCCTCCCTTGGTCAGTCAAGTTTGCAATCTTGGGGTGCTGTTGGATCCACTGCTGCGCCTGAATTGTCAGGTTGCGGTGGTGACCAGGAGCACTTTTTACCAACTTCCATCTGATGAGAAGGCTGCAACTTTTTCTGTCAGATCTGGATTTGGCCACCATCATCCATGCCTTCATAACCTTGAGACTAGACGACTGTAGTGTGCTTTATGTGGGGCTGCCCTTGAAGACTTTTCAGAAGCTGCAGTTGGTGCAGAATGCGGCGGCTTGCAGGAATGGGTCACTGGGATCACAGTACACTGGTGCTCCAGAGTCTGCACTGGCTGACGATAACTTTCTGGACACAATTCAAGGTGCTGGTTTTAACCTATAACTGGCTCTAAATGGCTTGGACCCCAGGTATCTGAAAGACCCTCTATCCCTATGTCCTGGCATGGCCTCTGAGGTTGACCGAGGGTGCCCTCCTGCGAGTGCCAACTGCCCATGAAGTTGCTACAATGAGGGTGCGCAGGGAGGTGTTCTCGAGTTGCCCCGCAGTTATGGAACTCCCTTCCCTTGGAGGTCTGCCTAAGCACGAGCCTGTTCGTCTTCTAGAGGAAGACCTTTTTGTTTAGCCAAGTATTTGGCGGGCAGGAATAGAGTTGGGTGGGCTTGTGTAGAGAGGTTTGGGAGGAGGATTGGTGGGTGGCAGGTGGGGATAAAGAGTGGGGTGGGTGGGATGATGTTTGGGTTCGAGGTGATTTTAATGTATTTTATTGCAGTTTTGTTGTTGTAAGGCACCCTGAGTCTTTAGAGAAGGGTAAATAAATAATAGAAGATCTGCTATTCATTTCAGCCCTAGTTTCCAGCCTATGCCACTGAGGTGCGCCTGATGCTAGTGCAGACCTGAGGCCTTGCTGCAGGTAGACTGATAAAGAGCAGCTGGTCTGCCTGAAGCCACTCTGGTCTGGGAGAGGTTAGAGGTGCTTTTGGTAGAGGGCAGCCCCCTATTGGTCCACTAGCAACATCTCTGCTCGCTCTCTCTTTTCTCTTTCTCTCATTTTTTATTTGTACCAGCCAGCCAAGAATCCTGTCTGCAGTAGCCCCAGTCAGTGTTGCCTAAATTCTAGACCTTAGTGCTTGACCATGGGTGTTGGGAGGGGGATGCAAAGGGGTGCAGTTGCACCCACCTGTCCCCACCCCTTGGGCAGTGGGAAGGGCTACATTGGAAAAGGCTGAGTGTGGAAAGGGTTCCCTTGCCCCTCTTCTGAGTGTTGTGAAGTTGTGATGCTTGGAGACGGGGCACGGCCATATTAGAAAGGGGCAGGGGAAAGGGGATAGGGCCGTAGTTTGATCTCAATTCTTGCTGAGAATTATGGTTCTCAACTTGTGTTGAGCAAGAATAGGTAATCGAGAAAACCCCTTTTTGAAAACGGTGGTGACACTTCCGATGCCATCTTGGATGAGTGCTGTGCATGTGTAGAACAGCTGTGGCAGTGCATGAGCATTACTAGGACAAATGCAGTACATGGTCTATGGTACATGGTAAATTGTGGTAAATGTTGCTGAGATTCTCACCAAGTTCTCTAACCATTACAGAGAACGTGCTGAGATCTCGGCAACTGTTCTTGAATTACGTGAGATTCTCACAAGAATGAAAACCCATTCTCACTTTGGCCACCCCTTTCTGACATGAGGACCACATTCCTTTTTCAAGCATTGGGACATCACAAAGCTTGAGTTGGGGCATGGCCGTTTTGGAAAGGGGCAGGACAAAGGAACTCTCCCATCCACTTTACCTTCCTGAATTCAATTCTGCAGGCCCTCTTGTGCCTGTCAGAGATACTCCCTCAAATCTATGGAACAAAACTGCCACCCCCCCCCAGGCCTCTATTTGGAATATTGCCAGCCATAGCACAACTCACAAAAACAAACCTTAGCATTAAATTTTAGCCAGACCAAACTCAAGAAGTAGGAGAGATGGGGCAGATCGCACAATGCGCCAGGAGCAAAATCCAATATAACCACCGTCTCCTAAAAGCGCATGCCGCTCTATCTAAAAGGTGCTGATCAGTCTTTTATTTGTAGAGAGTTTGCCGTTGACATGAATGGAGCTGGTTCTGCTCATACACAATTCACAACACATTCATATTTAATGAGCATAGCAACAAATACCCATATGAAAATTTGACACCAATTACTTGTGGATTTATTATCCGCATATAACAATACTGCAGCTCCCCATATACTCTCAGCAAAAAACAAACAAAAATCCCCACAACGCGGCATCAAGTCCCAGTGCATAAAAAAGGCATTAAAATAGTCAGTGACTACCTACCTACCTGTTTGTTATACCCATTTGCATGTATGCTTGTATATAGCCTTTCAAAAGACAGACAAAGCAGCCATCTTCAAAAGACTAGGAATGGTCCAAAGGTTTCTCGGTATTTTATTAATTTACTCTTGCTATTTATTACTCTGATTGTCAATTACTTGTTGCTGTTATGTATTACCATATCACCTAGGGTAGTGGTGCCCAAATTTGTTGCCTGCATGGTCCTATTTGGAGATTTAAATACTATCCTGTGACTCCAGATAGCAGCACAGACTTGCAAAGAGCTGAAATCACTTAGTATGGAGAAATGCCTACATTCTGTGCCCCCTGCCTTACCCCCTCCCCCCTCGTGGTTTCATTACTCTTCTGAGATGAGATTCTATTTTGATGTTTGTGCAGTGTTGTCCAGTTGGCAGAAGTGAGCACTGGACTTAATTTGTGTCAGGGGCCCTTTTTACACAGGCCGCGGCTGCGTGGGAGGTGGGGGGGTGCGTCGCAGCGTGAGTGCCGGTGCACACGGGCACACACCTACCCCCCACGCACGTACCAACCCGTTTTCCCCGGTTACTCCGTGTGTGTGTGTGTGTGTGTGAGAGAGTGGGAACGCTGTTTCGTGGGAGCATGCACGCACCTCCACTCACCGATCTGCCTGGGCATGAGTGGTGCCATCTTGTGTAAAAAGGGCCAGGGCTCTATAAGACTCAGCTCCATCACCTTTTTCCATGCCACAACATAATCCTATTATTTCTTCCAGCTCTTGTCCACTGCTGGCTGCTACTCTGTTGGTCTCCACCCAGGGCTTGATAAAGTTTGAGTGGCAGGCAGGACTTGGAGTCTTGCCGCTAATCACCTGCTCAGGGGTGAAACACTCACTTGCTGTGGATCATTTGATAGCTGGCGGCGGTGACGGTAGCAGAAGCATCCTCCCCACTATGGCACCCACTCCACTCACAATTCTGGTCTCCTTCAAATTTCATACTGCCCTTTGCAGGACACAGCCAAATAGCCAGCCCAGCAAAAAGGAGGGAATAGGGATACAATTTTACTGGGCTCCCAAGCTCAGGGGAGAATCCTAACAATAAGAATTTTCTTTCTTAATGTACATTAGACTATGAGAAGACAAGGATGAGATCCAGTCCAAAGAATTCTATTTAATAACGTCTAAGAAGTCGCCTCATATGTTTGAGAACATAGAACATATCTTGGATGTTTCTGTTGTGGAACACAATTCTCTCCCTGGCCACCAACCCCATTTTGTTGACACACCAATCTTGTATAGTTGGACTTTAAAAAAACTTTCTATTTCTGGAGGACCAACACTTCAGCGACAACTAATGCTCCATTTAACCATCATCTTTCAAAATTGTTCAGTTTCCATTTAGTATACTTATTTGATGTACTTCCAGTATGATTTGGTCAGATAGAAAAAAAAGTTGAGTTATGTCAACCTCTCTTTCTCTATTACCTTTTTCTCTTCTCTACAAGGTTATTTTCTTCTTTCAGGTTTATTCATATGTCGTTTGTAGTTGATGATAAATGATCAAGAATATCAAAGAGCATTTAATGGTCTATTTTTTTTAACATTCTGTAAACAATCAATTTCCCCCCCGTTTGGATAGTTCAAAAACCACAATGTTAATCTTAAAATAAAATAAATAAGTAAAATAATGATCACAAGTCACATTTGTGCAAATACTGTACCAGTATGGTCTCCAGCAATTGACTTTTAAACTTATGATGGGGTGTGGGAGAGGGGCAGCTATCAGGATGCACCTGGGTCCCACATTTTTCTCAAAGGGCTTCAAAGTACGGACAAGGGCAAAAGGTGCCGGGCACCTCCTATAATCCCTCTGAATACACCCATGCTTACAGGAATCAAGGAGCTGCATTTTGGGGGCAGGACTTGGATTTCTAGTGGGTGAAACCAGATGGACAGGTGGCATGGGAGCTCCCTGGCCCGGGGTGGGAAAGAGCAGCCACCCCTCCCCAGGTTGGGAAGGGACACTGGAGACATGTACCTGTGGCTGGAGAGCCGTCCTGCTGTCCACATGCCCCGGGCAAATGTGTGGGTGGCTGGTCCTGCCTCCACCCCACTCCCAGTCCCCCACCCCCCTCCATAACAGGTGGCCATGGCAGTGCCTGCATCATTACGGGGATGGCAGGGCCAAACAAACATGTTGGCCCGTGTGTGTGGCCCTTGGCCCAGGATAGGGGCCCAGGGCACATCCCGGGCCAGCCACCTACCCGCCCCAGGGCAGAAGCGGGGCCATGTCTGGCAGTGCATGAGTACACATGCCGGTGGGTCTTGGGTCAAAGTGGGACCCCATCGGTGTTCAAGACCAAACTCCTCATCTTCTCCCCCCACCCAAAAAAATTTCTGGACCCCTCTCAAATTCCATTGAGGACATCACTATCCAGCCTGTCCATCAGGCATGTAGCCTGGGATTCATCTTCAACTCTTCCCTCTCCTTTTATTCCTCAGATCCAGGTTGTTGCCAAATCCTGTCACTTAAATATTGCTAAATCCAGCCCTGCCTTACTGTTTTCACTGCAAAAACCCTAGTCCATGGACTAGTCCATCTCTTCCCTTGACTACTGTAACTTCCTCCTTTCTGGTCTCCCCTGCTCTGATCTCGCCCCCCTCATCTCCGTTCAACGCTCTGCTGCCAAAGTCATCCACCTTGCTTGTTGCTTTGACCACGTTCAGCCCCTCCTCTCTGCCCTACGCTGACCCCCTCTATGTGAACACATTCATCAAAAGCTCTTGGCCTTCACTTTCAAGGCTTTTCATGGCCGTGCTCCCCCATATCTCTCCGCTCTTGGGTCCCGCCACACTCCTGCCCAGGAGCTTCACTCCTCTTCTGCCCCCACCCTCTCCTGCTTGAGACTCCTCTGCTCCTCTAAACATCTTTGCCCTTTCTCTCTTGCTGCCCCCCATGCCTGGAACTCCCTCCCTGGATACATCTGTTCTGCTCCCTCCGTCCCAACTTTCAAATTCCTCCTGAAAACCTACCTCTTCCATCAGGCTTTCCCTAACTCGCCATGAGGTGAAATTGCATCCTCTTCTTCGCTCACTCAGAATTTCTTCCCTGTGAGTTAGTTTCCTGTAACTAAGTGAAGCATATGCACCTGCAACTTCTCAACCTCATGAATGTATCCTTGTCTCCTCTGATGTTCACCTCTCCCTTGTCTCTCTTAGATTGGGTCCCTTGGGGTAGGGATCTGTCTAGAACTATTGATTTACAGTGTCAGGTACGCTGCTGGTGCTATATTATATTATTAATAATAATAAAGTACCAGAGGCAAGCTTCAGCCCAGCACTACTCCTCTGACAAGATTAGTAGTGGCTGGGGCATCCTGTGGATGCAGTGGGCTCTAGGGATGGGAAAGCAGATTAAAAATTGGAATTGGATCAACATTGGATTCAATTGAATTGGACTGGAATTGGATTTTTTTCCCCATTGACTTCAATGGGAAAATTTGAAGACAATGGAAGACTGAACTTATTTATGCCAAGGAATTAATTGAACTGAAATGAGCTCTCTATAGCATTGCCAAATGGGGACAGAGGTGGTGGTGGTGGTGGTGGTGGTGGTCAATGGCCGAAAAGGCACAGCCACCCACCCAGAGCAGCACTGAGAAACACGGAAGAGAGCCAGTTGCCACACAGACCCCCAAAACTGGGCGTAACAGACACCACCAGCAGCAGCAGCAATGAGAAGGTCGTCAGAGCCAATGCTACCAGGGCAGGACAAGAAAATCATTTTTAAAAACCTGGGGTGAGATTGCCCCCCATAAAGTAGTACCCTACACAGACCCCCACACTGGGCACAGTCAGAAGCTGCAGCAATGTGAAAAGGGGAGAGCCCATACCAGCCAGGGGCAGGCCAAAACCCCAAGAAGAGTACCCAGGAGAAGGGAGGAATTGGGGGAAGCAAAGGGTCAATACAAGAACCACCAACAGTCCAACAAGCAACACCACAATCCCCCACCCCCACACACGTGCCCAACTCAAACCCTCCCCAAATTTTCTACCTTTGATCCTGTTCTGTGCCTAGCACCTAGATAGGCTATGCCTGTGCAGAATCCGCAAAGTCCACTCCACTGGGCAGAGCCAGAGACGAGAGCAACGTGGCAACAGTAGCAAAATGGCAGAAAGCAGAGCTGAGCAATGTGGCACACACTGAGCAACACACACTCCCTCCTCAAGCTGCTAGTGTGACTGAGATGGGAGGGAGGGAGGGAAAAAACCTCTTATTTGCCCCAGACTCTTACCCTATCAGTGTACCCTGCTGGCTGATTGACTGACAAATGGGTAGCAGAGAGGCCTTCCCACCTCCCAACCTCCCTTCCCCCATTTCCCCTCTCCTTTCCTGTCGGCTATCCTTTACAGGAAACTCCATTTCATTGGCTGGATTCTTTAAATTTGAAAAAGAGCGTCAAAAACCCTGTGCCAGCCGTTGCAACGGCGAGAACTAATCCGCTGATCTATGGCACATCAGTTTTTTCCCCTGAATCGGATTAATCCGATTCCAAGAAAAATCGGGAAAATCATATTAATCTCATTCTGATTTCCCCATCTCTACTGGGCTCAGAGTCCTACAGTCATGACCCTAGAGGTGGAACAATCCTGTGGCAGGCCTGCCCTGGTTCATGTCCCAGTTATGGGTCCCCTAAGGGCAAGGGGCCAGGATCTCCTTAAGTGGTGGCTCTCCCAGTGGGACTCCTGGCCAGTTTTGGCCATCTCTCCCCACCCTCGCAAAGGTGGTGGCACTACCCTGGCTTCCAGTGAGCCCTCCTAGAGTGGTAGCAACTCTGCCAGGATTGGAAGGATGTTTTAAGAGTGGGTGGAGGCAGGAAGGGCCAGCGCTCCACCCCTGTCCATTCTGAAAACTTGCTTCTTGGGTGGTCCCTTTACAAGCTGCGTGACCACCGCTAGAAGCATTTCAGAGTGGGCAGAGGCACAGCGTTGGTCCTGCTTCCTCCTCGGCCCACTCTGAAAATTTCCTAGTGGTGCTCAGGTCACATGCAAAGCTCCCCCTCCCCCCGAGTCCAGAGCCTAGGCTTAACTGAGCCCCCTTATTCTATGGTAGCTACAACCCTGCATGCCCCAGGCATTGCAGCCAAAATTGAAATTAATCAATTTTTGCCAAGAGTTTATCATCCCAGCACCAGATGAAACTACGTAATAAACGATTGCCCTTGAGAGCACTTTCCCCAGTCAATAACCCTGTGTTGGGCTATGTAAACCATTATATTCAGTAGGGTCCATCTTCTCAAATGAACCCCTAGCTATGGCAGTCTCAGCAAATATCTCTGCCAAGGGTGCTAGAAACAATGCGTATCAATACGTGTAGCCACCATACTGTCCTGTGCAGGACCTCGTGCTTCTGTTTCCTTTCTGACAACTTTGCCAGAAATGCACAGTTTGTGCAAGTCTTGGCTGTCAAAATTAACCTTAAAAAGTAAGTAGCTTACAGTGTGTGCTGATCTCCCAAGGGCACAAACTTTCCAATGTTTTTCCATCAAAAGACCACCTTTTGGATTTCAGTTACCTGCATACATTTATCCCCAAACCAGCAAAAGAACAATGAAAACCAGTTTTGGCCACTCCTAATGCAGTCACTATTTGCCAAAGGGAAGATGAAGTAGCTGTGACATCAAGATGAATATCTCCCAAAAAGATGTTTTGTAGTAGGGCTAAAATAGTGGATTTTTAGTTGCAGATATTATTCACACTTTTAGTTAGCCCTCCAAATATTATCTGCAACCAAAACAGACATTTGCATATCTGTATATTCGGGTGCTCTATTTTAAGTTACTTATTTTGTTGTTTCACTTATTTGGTTCAGTTATTTTGGATTTTCTCTTTACGCTTCTGCACACATGCAATGGAGCCAACGGTGCGGAAATGAAGTAATGGAAATACCAAAATTGACTTAACAAAATAACCAAACAGAAATATCTGAACTCGATATCCAATGAAACACAAATGGATAGTGACTATAATTGGCTTTGTTGATTTGTTTTGTTTTGTTTTGTTTGGCTAGCACAAATTTAATGATTGTTTGCACAAATATTTGTTTCAGTTCCATTTCTGAAATAGAAATTCTGTCTGCCTTCACACTAGCAATCTCATCAGCTTCAGACGAACTGGAGCTGTGTAATGAGGAACTAGTCAAGTGTTGAGCCGCCTTTTCTCCAGAAACCATGTTTTGAGCTACCCTGTCGCCTACTGGACCCAGGAGGATTCCATATGTCTGGGTGCATCCATGGGAACGAAGCGGAAGATACCGCATTGAGGTGGGGGATCCGTTAGTGGGGGAGGTGTCAACAGTGCCCTTGTTGTGGACAGATCATTATCTCCTCCGGACGGGTATACTGGCGCATGTTGGCCCCTGGGAGGGTGCGGAACCAGTTAGGTTGGTTCGCCCCCAAAGGCTTATGCAACCTGGAAGGTTCCAGATAGCTCTAGGGGATGTTTCCTCTGACCTCGATGGCCTTGTGTCCATGTGGAATTCCATGTTGGCGGAGGTCATTGACCATGTGGCTCTCAGGCGTCCGCTCCCGAATCGCCGACAACGCAGTTCCCTATGGTATACGGAGGAGCTGCGGCGGATGAATTGGGAAGGGCGGTGGGTTAGAAGGATGGTGGCATCACTCGCGTGCTGAAGGTGACAGATTGCGGCATAGAGTCTGGTTACGTACCTATGCCATTGCAGTGCGGACAGCAAAGAAGGTTTTCTTTGCTGCCCTCATTGTGTCCGCTAAGTCCCGCCTGGCTGAGCTGTTCCGGGTGGTGAGGGGGCTAATCAGTCCAGCCTTCCTCCACCTGGACTTAGAATCATCAAATGCTCACTGTGATTTGTTTGTGGATGTTTTTGTGAATAAAATCGCTCAAATTCACCACAGTTTTGATACAACTTTTTTAGCAGTGAGTGGGTCAGAGGCAGTAGAAGCCCCTTCTTGTCCTGTTTTGCGGGATGAGTTTCAGGTTGTTTTGCCCTTGGATGCGGGGGATGTTCTTGGGCCTGTTTGAGCCACTTATTGTGAATTAGATCCATGCCCGTCCTGGCTGGTTAAGGCTAGCCGGGAGACATTGGGGCCGGTGCTGGTGGGGATAGTCAACGCCTCCCTTGTGGAGGGCTGGGTGCCGGATTGCCTCAAGGAGGCGGTGGTGCAGCCCCTGCTCAAGAAACCATCTTTGGATGTTGGCGTCCCAGCCAGCTATCAGCCGGTCTCTAACCTTCCCTTTTTAGGGAAGGTTATTGAATGGGTGGTGGCTCGGCAACTTGGGGAGCATTTGGACTGGGTCAATTTTCTTGATCCCTCACAGTCTGGCTTTCGTCCAGGTTATGGCACAGAGACTGTGTTTGTGGTCTTGCTTGATGACCTCTCCCGTGAGTTGGACCAGGGTCGTTCGACCCTGTTGATCCTGTTAATCTCTCGGCTGCATTTGATACTGTTGAACATGACTTGTTGGTGACTCGGCTGCGGGACTGGGCAGGGATTAGCGGGACTGTTATTGAATGGTTCTGCTCTTTCCTGACTGGGAGAACTGAGTGTGTGGTGCTGGGGGAGTTTTCATCTTCCCCCCGGGGCCTCACGTGTGGGTTTCCGCAGGGTTCCATTCTATCTCCTCTCTTGTTCAGTGTGTATATGCAGCCTTTGTGGGAGGTTGTCAGGGAGTTTGGGGTGAGGTGTCATCAATATGCTGATGACACCCAGCTATATCTCTCATTTTCATCTGACTCAGGCCCGGCAGTCTCAGTGCTTACCCAGTGTTTGTCAGCTGTGGGGGATTGGATGAAGGAGAGCTGTCTGAAATTAAATCCTGACAAGATGGAGGTGATGGTTGTAGGGAAAGCCGAGGGAATGATGGCCCCCATTATTGATAGGGTCCGTCCTCCCCTGGTTTCTCAGGTCCAGAGTCTGGGGGTGCTCCTGGACCCGCAGCTCCTCCTGGATGCCCATGTGGCGACTGTGGCGAAGGGGGCATTTCGCCAGTTACATCTGGTGCGTCGGCTTAGGCCGTATGTCTCGGACTCTGATCTGGCCAAAATCATCCATGCTTTTATTACCTTGAGACTGGACTACTGTAACACACTCTACGTGGGGCTACCCTTGGTGCTGGTTCAGAAGCTGCAGCTGGTGCAGAATACAGCGGCCCGTCTCCTGACTGGGATGGGCTGACGCGAGCACATTATACCAGTGCTTCACGCTCTGTACTGGCTGCCAGTAGTTTTCTGGGCCCAATTCAAGGTGTTGGTGCTGACCTTTAAGGCCCTAAATAGTTTGGGCCCCACCTATCTGCAGGACTTTCTCACTCTCTGGGACCTAGATCGGCCCCTGTGGTCGACCGGGGGTGCCCTCCTCGAGGTCCCCCGGGTTTCCTGGGTGTCTACCATGAGGAGGGTGTTCTCTGTAGCTGCGCCGCAGCTGTGGAACTCCCTCCCGTTGGAGGTCCACTTGATTATATTGGGGAGACGTTGGGGACAGTGCTGGCGAGGGTAGTGAACGCGTCCTTGCAGCAGGGGAGGTTGCCGCCCTGCCTCAAGGAGGCTGTGGTGCGCCCCCTGCTGAAAAAACCATCTTTGGATGTGGATGCGCTCGCCAGTTACCGACCTGTCTCTAACCTTCCCTTTTTAGGGAAGGTTATTGAGCGGGCGGTGGCACTCCAGCTCCAGGTGCATCTGGACAGCATCGGTTTCCTAGACCCTTTTCAATCTGGGTTCCGCCCCGGCTATGGCACTGAGACGGCGTTGGTGACCTTGGTAGACGACCTCCGCCGGGAGATGGATGCAGGATGTTTGACATTTCTCATCCTGCTAGATCTCTCGGC
>QEPC01002001.1:2243835-2270905 GCA_003113815.1 Sphenodon punctatus | reverse complement strand
TTTGCTAAGCTAAACACAGGGCCTGTGGAATACTAGTGCAGCTGCTGTAGGAATGAAGAAGCCTTACTGTAGGATGCATAGCAAGGGACAGAGTGATTTTGGGTTGGGGGCCATTGAGCACTGAAACGGAGTGATTTGGGGAGCCAGAGCACTGAAATGAGGGTCAGTACCCCCACCAGTGGCAGTCTCCCCCCTGCCAGCCCCCCATAACCTCCCACTCACCCCTGCCAGGCTGCTGAGGATCTGAGTCTGGGGACTCAGCTGTGCTAGGCCCCAAATCTGGTGCACTCTGCCCGCCCCAAGCCATGCCCCCAAGCCACACACCCCAAAGCCACGCCCCCTTGGCCCATTTCCGGCTTTGCCGCCGGCACAGGGCCACTAAGACTATATTTTCCTGGGCCACTTTGATTTCCCAATCCGCCCCTGCATGCAGCCCTTGGGGGAGGTCATGAGGGGGCTCGGGGTGCGGTGTCACCAATATGCTGATGACACTCAGCTGTACCTCTCCTTTTCAACTGACCCAGACCCGGCTGTCTCATTGCTATCCCAGTGTCTGGAGGCCGTGGCGGGATGGATGCGGCAGAGCAGACTGAAGCTCAACCCCGATAAGACAGAGGTGATGTTGGTGGGGAGAGCGAGGGAGGTAGTGGCCCCCCTGATTGGGGGAGTTCACCCTCCTATAGCTCAGCAGGTCCGGAGTCTGGGAGTGATACTGGACGTGGACTTGCGCCTGGAGCGGCAGGTGGAAGCAGTCGCTAAGACTGCCTTCCGCCAGCTGTATCTGCTGCGTAGGCTCCGTCGTTCGTCTCTGGCCCGGACCTGTCCTCCCTCATCCATGCTTTTGTCACCTCGAGGCTGGACTACTGCAACGCACTCTACGTGGGGCTTCCCTTGTTCCTGGTTCGGAGGCTGCAGCTAGTGCAGAATGCGGCAGCCCGTCTCCTTACGGGGACGGGTCGTCGGGAGCATATTACACCGGTGCACCAGACTCTGCACTGGCTGCCAATAGCATGCCGAGCCAGGTTCAAGGTTTTGGTGTTGCTCTATAAGGCCCTTCACGGTCTGGGCCCTTCATACCTCAGGATCGCCTCGCCCTCCGTCCCCCAGAGCGGCTCCTGCGGTCAACCGGGGGTGCCTTCCTGGAGGTTCCCCGCGTAAAGCGGGGGTCCACAATGGAGAGGGCATTCTCGGTGGCCGGGCCGCGTATTTGGAACTCCCTTCCGGAGGAAGCTCGCCTGGCCCCAAGCCTATTGTCATTCTGGCAGTGTTGTAAAACCTGGCTGTTCGCCCAGGCCTTTGGGGGTGGGGGTGGGTTAGGGTTATTGGTTTGTCACCACATCCTGTTTTGCTGTTTTAATTTCCGGGGCCCTGTTTTAAATATTTTTAGTGTTGATTATTTTAAATTGTTTTATATTGTTTTTATGTATTTATATTGTTGGAAGCCACCCTGAGCGGTTTACAGGAGGGGCGGGGTATAAATGACAGTAATAAATAAATAACCGACCTCCCCTCTTTCCGCAGACAATGTGAGACCTGGCTGTTCCGCCAGGCCTTTATTGAGGGAGATGGGGTGGGTGGGTTGGATTGGGGTGGGTGAGTATGGCTTTTTTAAGGCTGTTTTAATTGTAGTTTTATTATTGTGTATTCTTAATATGTTTTTAAAATGTTGTTAGCCGCCCTGAGATGCCTGAGGTAAGAGGGGACGGCATATAAATTTTAATATAAATAAATAAGTAACTAAGAGAGAGCTCCAGAGAGAGAGAGCACCTGAAACTGAAGAGATATGTTCACACCACTCCATATACAAGCAGCAAACAGAGCTCTAACCTCCCTTTGACACAGAAGGTGGAATCAAACGAGACAATAGCCCACAATAGCCTTCACCAGGCATATGCCACGTGACCTCCACATGGTCACCATAGAGCCGCCTCTCACAGCAGAGTCCAGGGACATCGTGGGCCCACCATATGGGCCAATTGGGGCTAATGGATGCCCACGTGTCCACATCTCATCAATTAGGTTCACCTTCAGCCTTGCTGGCATCCAGGTCTGCCAGCACACACAATCCCCCCTAGCGCACCTGACCAGCTGAGAGGCGGTAACAGTAGCAGTTTCTCCCCTGCAGCCAAAGATCTTCTTCCCACTAAAGTCTCCCTCTAGTCTCCACCTCTCAGCTGAGAGGCAAGCTAGAGATCTCCTCCCTGCATCCTCTGAGTTGAGAGGTGGGGAGGGAGACTGTAGGGGGAGGGAGATCTCTAGAGCACCTCTCAGCTGAGAGGCAGCCGCAGGAAAGGAGATTGCTAGCACCACCGGTGGAAGCTGCTGCAAGCACATGAAGTACAGGCAGGGGGCTGTCCATTTATTAGGCTGGATGCACTAAACATGTTGGGGGCTGCATGGATTGAACACGGACTCCAGCAGGCTTGTTCAACTCAATTTAATTTTTATTGCGTGACCGTTGGTCCTTGCAAACAGTTACAACATAAATAACTAGCAGCACATAAAATACAAAGCTAAATCACATGACAATAAATATCAATCAACTAATCTACTCGTTTGCCCCCCTGATCCCCGAGAGGGACCACATCACCAGAAGCCAGAGGCAAACTATTGAGGAAGCGATTGCGGTAAACAAAGGCTTGAACCAAAAAGTCTGAAACAGCCCTCAACCGAGGCATGTCCGTGTCAGATAAGAAAATACCTGTCTCTTATACACATCTAGATGTGTATAAGAGACAGGTCTGAAACAGCCCTCAACCGAGGCATGTCCGTGTCAGATAAGAAAATACAAAGCAACTCCAGGGGAGTCCGACCTGGGCAACATTTGATAAAATCGACCAACAAGTGGTCGCGCGGAACGTCATATAGATGGCATTCGAATAGGATGTGGGCAACTGACTCAACCACCTCAAGGTCAAAGGGTAGTATCTAGTAGTATAGTATCTAGTATAGTATAGTATAGTAGTATAGTATCTAGTAGTCTAGTAGTCTAGTAATCTAGTAGTATACGAGGAACCAGCGTAACGCCTCTCCATTACACTGGTTGGAAGCTCATTGAGGCGGGCCCCAAAGAGGAGGGCTAAATGCCTCCCTGAAAGTGGAGCAGACAGATAGGCTGCCCGCCTACCAGCCAACGGCATAATGTACTTATAATGGTCCAGGGAAGCAAATGAGGCCACCCCTGCCCAATCCTCCTGGCGGGCAATGTCCGAGATCCTACCATCGACCTCTCTACGCGCTTGGCTAAGCTGGATAATTTTAAGACGATCGACTGTCAGCCCCCAGTTTGCCAGTTGGGTGGCCACTTGCTTTGTCCATGTAGAAACAAAAGAGTCCTGTGGTATAAGCGCCAAGAGTCCAACCTGGCCATCATGATAAAGGCGCAACCATAGGTGGGCCGAGCAGGCTCGTTTGATTCCACACAGAGATAGCAGATAGCACATGCGCTAGACGTCAGTGTGTGCATGAGTCTTATTTCCTTTGATGGGACTTTTGCGCATACTGGCTGTACGCTTGTCCATCATCTGCTGAGGACAGCACTGCTTTCCATCACCTTTTGTCTTAGTTCCAGAAGTTTTTAGAAGTTTCAACCTATGCAGGAACACCCCAGTCACTCATTGATTCTGGGACTGCACCTTTGATATTTTGTGGGATTTTTCAATTTGAGAGTGAGTCTGTGTGTTGTTGAGGGATTTAAGGCAGGACTGAAAAAAACCCTGAGCTTTTCAATTCACACACAGGATTTAAAGGTTCATTCCCATTAAAATTGTCAAATAAGATTTTGCTGAATTCAAAGTATTTGCACAAACTTCATTAAGTTCAGCTTATTCCGTTTTTAATAAGGTCAGTGTTCAGCAATTTGACACTTCTCCATTTTGGTATTTCAGTATTCAAATTAAAATCATTAGAGTTCGCTCCGCTGATCAAATAACATGTGGCCACAATCAACCAATCACAAGTTATTGAATTATCAACTAGCAAATATCAAGTAAGGAAATTTTGATATTTTTTTTTATAAGTCTGCAAATGGATGCAAATTTCAAATTTGTGAACAGAGTGTAAGTAATTCTGACTCCACTAATGTCAGGGGGAGCTACTCCAGTTAAAATATACCATATATCTTTGATTTACTCTAGCTCTTATATTGGAGCTGCCCTAAGCATCGTGTCAAAATTTCTTTAAATAACTTGGTGGTTGATTAGGTGGGATGGATCCACCATTAGAGCCAAAGGAAGTTTTGCCACTGACTTTAATGGCAGAGCATTGCACCCTGAGTAAGTTAGGTTTTGCATCACAATGCCAGACAGTGACAGGACCTGGGAAAGCATTAACATCTCCCTTGGAATTTAAATAATATTCCTATCATGAGAACCACTGTAGAAACCAGCGTAACATTTTGCAACTGACAGTCTAGTTCAAAAATATTCAGTTTTAAGCATTTTAACTTGTTTGCTCCCAGTTTAGCCCAAGTCTTTAAGTTAATTACCACTTTAATTGTCGCCACCCCTTATTAGTAGCTGTAAGCAAGACTGGCATTTTAAAAATAAATACTTTAGTATTTTATTTTTTAAAAAATGATGGTAGTAGCCTGAAGGCTCTGTTGATAAATCAAATGCAGTTTAAAGAAGAAAAAAACAACCCTACTACTCTTTATCCAGATCTCTTATTCCGATTTCTTCTTCTTCTGGTCATCTCATGTCCAGGGCGATGCTAACATAGTCCGTTCTGGGGAGCGAAGGGGTGCCAAAAACTTTCCAGGAACAAGAATTTTGCTGTGCATAATATGAAACTATTTAACTTCTCTCAGGGGTACAGCTGTGAAAGGGGTAACAGGAAACAAGGGGGTGGGAATCCACTGACTCTTGCCANCCCCCCCCCCCCCAACACACTGTATTACTGTTACAGAAGAAACCCCCTCCCCCTCCTATCGGGATACTAATAAGGACAAAAAACATATTCTACCCCCAGGTGTCTGTATAAGTAGATTTTTATCAAGTAGGTAGTTTTCACTGGGACATTTGCTCTGAAAGATGACAAAAACCTACCATGGAGTTTTGTGATGGAATCTAAATTAATGTAGAAGGAAATGACAACAAGATTATGTGTGTGAAATATGCCAGACCACAACTATGTTATTTCCACTGCTGATCACCGGGTCTCAGCTGGAAAATAAGCAGGATTCCTATTGACTAATGTATCTGGAGCTGTCATTTCACTACACTCCACAAAAATCCAGTGATTGTTCCCTCAGGAACAGTGCTGCCCCTTCTTTGGCTTCTCATTCTAATAATTTATTACCCCTCAGCATATCAAGGCTTTTTGCCTTCTCCCTGCAGGCAGTGTATCCTGTCCTTTTTGGTAATCATTGCTTCAGTGTTGCGTATATGAATCAGAATTTGGAATAAGGTTTGTAATTTTACCAATGTTGGGAAAATTGAGACCTTTCTTGTGGACCAAGGATATTTTCCCAAGAAAGATCCTTGCAACAGCCCATTTTCCCCAGCTGATTTTCTTTCCTTTCAAAGTATAAAAATATAAACCCACAAAGTGCAATAAATGTTCTGGTGAGATTTTAGAATGAGGTGTGTGTTCATGTCTTCTCTGTGTTTGTATAGCTTGTCAAACAGCAAAGCAATTGCACACATTAAGACAGCAGATGCTAGATAATAAATATGCAATTCCTCCTTTGTGGAACAATTACTGTATTTGGTTTGGACATGTATCCCTTGTGGCTTAACTTCTCCTGTTTAGAACTGTGTGAATTATTGACTGCTGTGGACTTTGAAGCAGACCTTTAAACTTTGTAGATATTTATGCAGAATAAGAATTTTGCATTTCCCTGCCATGATAGACATGTTTGGAATTCCATTGTTTGTTACTAACTGTGTAAATACAGTATAGATACCACAGAGCAAGCCATTATGTGGTTATTGCTGTCTTCTAATCTAACGTGTTATAATATCTGGAAAATGCAAGATATATGATAAATAATGTTTGATTTCCTTGGTAATGAACATTTTAATTGTACAGTAAATTGCAGGGACAAGCAATTACTAGACATGGAACTTGCAATTCAATTAAATAATGGTTGCATGGTTATACATGGTCTGTGAAATAAAGTGCTATTTCAGAACTCCTTGCAAATGGTTGGAAGCATTTTTGGCATGGTGCTTAAATCATGGGGTTGCCCATCACTATTCCAGACTTGGGGCCTGGTGGAGCAGAGTAAGCTGACAGTTAATGGGCTCAACCTCCAGCTAACCTTCCCCAGTTGAAGCCAATGAAGGGAGGCTGATAGTTGGAAGAAGTCAATTTACTGCAGGAAGGAATAATCAGTCCAGAGCCCATGGAGCTGGAAGACTACTCGGGAACCTTGAAGAAAGAGACGTCTAAAGAGAGACTTCCAGCTCAGGGAGGAACAAAGGAACAGGGACCAAGCACTTTGCTGTGGACAATAAAGCAGCTTCATTGAAGAGAACTCCCAAGTGTCTGATGCTTGAATTCTGGAGGAAACCGAGGCACAGACCAAGGCAGCAGTCCCAGGAGGGAGGGAGCGGCTTACAAGATCAATGGAGCATCTCCACATTCTTTGGTGAGTCCTAGAATAAGGAAATTCTATTCTGGATGCAGTTATTTAGGACTCAATCCAAAGCCTAATGATATCAATGGGTTCTGTCCAGCGACCTCAGCAATCTCATTGAACTTTGCATCAGTACCATCACATGAAGAATGGAAACAAAAGTGCATGCAGAATTCCGCAGCTGCTCAGTAAATGGAGAATGTGGCAGGGTGCAGAGTTTTTGTGCTAAGGGATTACAGAGTTAATGCCATTATGCACCGAGACATAGCTAGGAAGGAATGGACCATGGTGCAGAAGATGAAATGTTCTCCACTCCTTAGCAAGTCTTCAGTGGATGCTCATCACCCATTCGCCTGTAGTAAATGGCTGCAGGATACAACCCTTTGGGGAAGAGGGTTAAGCATAAGAACCTGCAGCCAGTCTACACAACAGATTGCTAGTTGGAAGGCAACCTCCTGGGTACTTTGAATTTCAACTTATATCATTTGGGATAAGTTAAATTTCAAGAGGTTCCATTGGCATTGGGCTTGCAAAGCAGGCAGTCAGGGAGCCTCTTGGCCTCCACCGCTCCGTGTGACTTTCATCCATCTTGCAGTTCCCGCACCAAGAGTTGCAATGTGGGCAGGGATTAGTGAGGGTGTTCTGTTTCCCATCTCCAAGTGTAACAAAACAAAGCTATTGTTTTCAATATACCAAACACTTTGTGTAATCCAGTAATCGAATTATAGTTGTCCTGAGGAGGGAAAACCACACGTTTGTTACATCTGGGGCTAGGGAACACCATGTCTTGTCAAACTACTTCAGATTTCAACTAAGGTGGGTTTGAATTAGAGTTGTAACCTCCCTCTGGGAAGAAACCTGAAGGAGATGGGGTAGAGGGGATGTCATACCTCTTTGTGACATAACCCTGCCCCTTACAGAAGATCATGATGGCAGCATTTTGCAGAAGTGGGGTTTCATCAGAAGGGGAGTAGGACAAAGAGACTTTCACTGTTTTTCTGAAATAACCATGCCCTTACAGAACATCATGACATTACAAAACTCCATAGGTCTGGAGTCCTATCAGAGAGGGGGCAAAAAAAAGTCCCTCTGGCCTGTCCCCTTTTTCTGATGTGGTCACCTCCCAGGGTGGCGGTGGAGAGGACAAAGAAGTGCTGACATCAGCAGCCTCAGGATGCCTCTAGAATGGGTGCTTCCTATGAAGCCCTCCCCACTCCACCCCATGAGGTCCCCACAGAAGTGCCTTCCTGGGCTGCCGAGCGTGGCAGCAATAGTCTGCACCCAGCAGTGGAATCCTGCCATTCCTGCTTCTGCGGGGATTCCACCCCCACTGAGCAGAGGCTCTTCAAGCCAGCTGTGGGGGGAAGGCCCTGACAGGAGCCTCGGAGATAACAGCAGCACAATGGCAGGACTCCACCATTGGCGGATTGGGTCTTGGCTGGAAGCCAAGACAAACAACCCTGGAGAGGTCAGAACCCTAATTTGAGTTATGTGGACACTGAGAAGGCTGAGCAGGAAGTTCCACCAGGGAAGACGCAGGGGGTCAGGAATGAGACTGCTTTTAGAGGTTCAGGTGAGCCCGACACTATCCTAGAGTTGACTGGCCAAGAGGGCTAAGCCAGGGTGAGAATTACCCAAACATTAGGGGGAGAGCCAGAGCTCACTCAAGGGCCCTTGCTAAGAGAAGCTTAGAGGGAGCCTAACCCAGAACAGGAGGTACCCTTTGGACCACAGTTCTAGAAGGAGTCAATGAACTGTTATGACTTTGTGGCTTTTTCACTCTAAATCAAGTGCAAAATCAGGAACTGTTTATTCTGTTGGGTCCGAGATCCTGGCAGGGCAAAATTAGGACACTGAGGGCGTATGTACTATTATGGTAATAGTGCTTTGAGATTCTAGTACCTCTAAGCCCTGGTACCTTTTCCCTGCCACAGAACTGATGTTTACTCTTCCATATTCATGGAAGTCTGAGATGTCTTGAATGGCATTTCAGCATGATGCTTCAGCGTGACTAAGGAGGCAATTTTAATAATGCAAAATCAATCTGAAGCCCCATCTGTACCTGCCCAAGAACTGGTGTTTCAGACCTTAGGGCAGCTCTCTCATTGCCGACAATGATAGAAGGGATGCTTCTTGAATCTGATTGTGAAACCCGTAGAGTTTATTTTTCTTCTAACATATCCTGATCTGAAAATGATACTGAGCCCATTTATTTTAATGAATGTTTCAGAGCTTAATTATCTTCACGGTTGGAAGTTGAGAAGGTTGCAAAGTATGTAAAATGAAATTATTCCTTTATCACACACTCCCAATTCTCCAAAAAGAAGAAAGGAAGCATTGTCATTTGCAATTGTTTTAGGAGCATTAGCAAAACAGTGACTTGTATTTGGAGTTAGCTTGGTGCCTGCAGATAGTCACTCAGACCAGTAGAGTTGTAGTGGAATGTCGCAGCGGTAGCTATTTCTGCCGGAAACAGCGTTTCCGCAATTAGTGGTACAGCGTGGCAGAGGCTTTCATTCCGCTAGTTTCATTCCGCTACTTCTGCAGTTCCACTAATTTCATTCCGCTACTTCCACAGGCTTTGCAAAATAGCGGAAACATGACCTTTTTGCTACTTCCGCCATTCCGCCAGTGCCACAAAATAGCGGAACAGCGGTTTTCCGACAGTTTCTGCAATTTCCCCGCAATTCTGCAATTTGCAGAATGCCGGCGAAATTAGCGGAATGTCCGCAGAAAAGTTGTGGTGTGGCCCGGGCAATTCCGAAATGGCGGAACAGAATCGTGGCGCGGTAACAGCTGCTGCCGCATCAGCCCTACAGACCAGTCATGTGACTGGATTTCTTCAAATCAAAGATATATACCAAATTCATGAACTTGTGGGCTCATTTTGCTTATGAGTAGACACACAGTGAATATCTAATTTGGCAATGATTATTTTGAATGCCACTAGAAAAGTAGCAATTAGTGAGTGGTTAACTAGCTGCCGTTTTATTTTCCTCCATATGATGTGGCGTTCAGAGGGAACAAACCTCATCCTGAATATTAGATCATCCCAGTTATTCCCAGTGATAGCAAACAGCACCTTTTTAGAGTCCAGAGGATTAATAAAATATCTCTAATGTTTTTTCATTGTTCAAGAGTTTTATTCATGATAACAATAACTCTTATTCCAGGTATGCTAAAGATGACCTATAGATAGCGTTACCTTACCACCCCTCTGGGCTTAACCTGAAGTCTATGGGTTTTGACATGTCGTTAGAGCTTAAATGGTTACCTGCTGGTATTTGGTATGCAGTTGGATCCTGAGTATCTGACCTGTTTTGCAAAGGACCAGATACTGAACACACAACATCCGTTTATTTCTCTGCAGACCAACTGGTTGACCGTTTTATTGCTTTACTGCATTACCACATAGAATACTACAGGGCACTATGTGAATACATTGCAGTTGTACCACTTGCCCATCATTCCTTCCTTGTTTTCTCCCTCCCCTTCCTCTGGCTCTAGTTTCAGATTCTAATGGTAACGTTCAGTTACATGGTAACATAATCATATGGTGACAGTAATACAGAAAACCAGTAATACAGAAAACCATGCTGTGGTGGCGGTGGTATCTGGTTTTTCAGTTTGTTGGTTAGCTGTCAGTCATAAGTTTACAGTAAATCTGAAGTGAGCAGTTAAAATGCCACTTGCGAGAAATTTTGTGATATCAAGAAATGGGATCGATTTCTTGACTCATTCTCAACACCAAAGCCAAAGGCGTCCATCATCTCCAACTCTGAAATAAAATACCTGTGGCAAACAGTAGCTTCTAGGTTGGTGTCCATCTTCAAACATTTTATTAAATTGAAGGATTTAAGAGGTTTTAAAGGAATGGTGCTCTCCAGAGATCTGTGCAGTTACAAATGATCTTTGAGTGGTTTACATGAAAGAGGAAGAATTAATCTTATGCGCCAATAGTTGCTTGCCATGGTAAAAAAAAGCTCTTGCAAGATACCTCACTAAGGTCAATAAGGCACTGAGATAAATCTGTACCTAATGGAAACATTAGTGCTTCTTGTGATCCTTGAGTATCAGCATTGCAGACTCCTATAAAGAATGAATGTTCAATGATGCAGTACAGCAGGCCTCCTGAGCTATGCTTATTGCCTGTGTGTCTGAGTATGGGAAAGAGACAAAGTAGTGTAGAGATATCTTTTATTGGACCAACTTAGGTTGGTGGAGGTTTGCAAGCTTTTGGACCTCACAGGATCCTTTGTCAGGCAAGTCAGAAATCCAAGCTTGTACACTGAGCAAAGCGAGGCACGGGGGTTATATGCAGAGGCTGGGGAGCATTACATCACAAGGGCAGAGGGGTGGGGGAAGAAATATGCATTTGTAAGGGAGTAGGGGTGGTATAATGGGGCAAGTCATTGAGAGGGTGTCTGGAAAGGGGAGTGGAAGGGAGTAAGGTGCCTGTGATTGTGAGATGATAGTGTAGAGGATGTGGGGGTGGGGCAAATCCAATTAGCAGGGGTGGGTGAGTAATTGAGCGGGAAGTGGAGGGGTTAAAGGTGCCTGTGATAATATAAGTGATGGACAGGTTTAAGCTTATACGTTTCTGTAGTGGCTTGTGAAGCCAGCGTCCTGGTTAAGTCCATTGTTTCTTGTATCCAGCAGGCTGATGAATTTTTGTTCCCAGGCACGCCTTTTGGAAGTGTTGTGCAGGCTGCCTTTCAGAACTAGGATGGAGAGATCAGAGATGGAGTGTGAGGCCTTGTTGTGGTCCCGGAGGCTCCAGGTGGGGAAGGGAGCCCCGTGGGAGATGTTGGGGCAACTGGACCAGGAGAGGTCGGGTCTGGCATGAGGGCCAACAGGCAGAGGGGTGGCAGTGACCCGGATGGGCCTTGCCCCGCGCCAACAGCGGGAGGGGCCCCTGCACAGGAGTTGAGGAGAGGGGAAAGGGTTGTAGCCCCACCGGCCTGATACAGGGAGGAGACCCTTCCGAGGCATCATACCCTGGGGCAGCAGCCACACCGGGGAGTGGATGGGCGGCAAGAAGTTTCCCAGAGAAACACACAACGGCGTCTGCCCGGGGAGCAGGAGGCCCAGGGGGGCTAAGAGGGGGGATATGCAGGGCCCTCCGAGGAGCCGGTGGATATGGGGCCATTGATCCAGGTGTTGTATCCTGGGGGCCCGGTCTCCTACGGGTCAACCATGGCCCAAACTCGAGGGGGAGGTGGTGGACACATATGGGGTTCCTGGGCTAGCCCAATTTCAGGAACGTTGCCCGTCTTGGCCCCCAACTGGGCATCAGGGCCTGGGGGCTTACCAGGGCACCCAGGGAGGAGGGCCCATCGCCCCTGTCTTATCTGTGTTGCCCCAGGAAGATGGAGGGCCCCCCGCCAGCAGAAGGAGAGTCGAGACGCCAGAACAACAGGAGGACATGGGCAACGCTGACATCTGGAGGAGGGTTCTAGACATTGAGCAAGAGCTGCGCGAGGGTGTCAGAAGAAGGCCTGCCCCAATTCCAGCAGGTGTCCCAGAGCTACCGGGTCAGTATGGGAGAGGAGAGCAAGGTGAGCAGGGCCCCCAGGGAGGTGGAGACACAAGCAGAGGTATGGCCGAAGCGGTACCAAGGGCCAGCCCAGGCGTAACATGTTCCCGACCGCTCAGGGGGAGGGGACAGGGATAGCCGTTTGTGACCAGGCTCAGGATATGACTGCGGGTTCCGTGGGGGTTGGGCGCGAGAGGTCCCCCCCGAACACTGCACCACAGCTGGTGTTGTGGAACGGGGCATGGGTATGGATGACACTGGCAGTCGCCTCGTCGGGTGGGCCACCGGGATCTATGGTGGGGGTATGCCACGCCGGGAGTGTACAAGGAGCAGATTGGGGGGGGAGTGACACTGGCTCTCACCCCAACGACTGTCCAGGTCGAGCAGACGCAGGCGGAAGGGAATCTCACAGGGACGGCACAAGGAATAGGGGGAACGATGGCTACAGAAAAGGGACCTGAGAAACCGGCCGAGGCTAGCAGAGGGGCTGGAGAGCAAGCAGCGAGCCGCCCTCCACCACCACTGGGGAGTACCATACCCAGTGTTGCCGCGCCCTTCGGAGCGCATTTATTGCCTGCGATTTAAAAAAAAGATCTTAAAAGGCGAGTATGTGGACATTTATGCCCTCTTATTCAGTGATCCGATCATGGATCACTCTGAGCCTGAAGAGGGAAAAGAGAGAGAGAAATTCAAGTGCCGACTGGAATTGGGCAAACTGGACGTCGGTGTTCGCGGTATACATGGAAGTTATACTCCAGGCTGACCCAAGCAGGGGGCTCGAGCTCCATAAGTACGTGGACATTGTCCGACGGACATATGGAACGGGGCTGGTCGGTGCATGGTTAAGGTATGACGAGGCATTCGGGCATAGGGCGGCCACCACGCCTGGACTTCGCTGGGATGTACATGCCCCAGATTTATGGTTGGAGTGTATGGTGGATGTCACCAGGGCTCCCAGGGCAGACAGCGGCCACCCCCTAGTCAGGGGAGGGATCGCTTGGGGACATGACTCCTTTCGGGGGGACAGTCGAAGGGGCAGGCAAGGGGCCCCCAGCCCCTGTTGGGAGTTTAATAAAGCAGGCCGATGCAATAGGCAAGTCTGCAGATTCCGGCATGCGTGCTCAAACTGTGGGGGTGGGCACCCAGCAATTAACTGTTTCAGACCACGCCAGAAGGGAGGAAAAGGGGGGTACAGCCAAGGGGGAGGGGCCAACAAAGGAGGTACCGACTCGCCCACAGAGACACGCACCCCAAAAGGGTCCGATCCCAATCAAAACTGACTGGTTAGCGTGGGTATTGCGAGGGCACCCGAACAGGGCTGAAGTTATGTACATAGTTCAGGGTTTTAGATATGGTTTTGTTATACCAGTGGGCCCAGTTATGCAGCAAACAAAGGTAAAGAACCTGAAATCAACAAGAGGGATGGAGGAGGTAGTTGAGGTCAAGATCGCAAAAGAAGTGGCGGAGGGCAGAGTAGCAGGCCCTTTCGATCACCCTCCCCTGGAGAACCTGGTAGTGTCCCTGTTAGGAATTGTCCCTAAGAGAGCAAAAGGGGAATTCCGGTTAGTACATCATTTGTCCCACCCCCGGGGTAATTTGGTCAATGAAGCCATCCCGAAGGAGCTGTCAACCATTAAATATGCGTCCTTTGATGAAGCAGTGGGCAAAGTAAGAGCGATGGGAAAGGGAGCATTGCTGACAAAATGCGACGTAAAATCTACATTTCGGTGGTTGTCTGTGCATCCCAGTAGTTTTCACCTCCTCGGTTTTCAGTTTCAGGGGTGTTATTATTATGACCGGGCCATGCCGATGGGTTGCTTGATTTCTTGTTCTGTGTTTGAGCGATTCAGTACCTTAATAGAGTGGGTGTTCACCTGGAGGCTTAAAGGGGGAGCAGTATCAAAATATTTAGATGATTTCCTGATAATTGGCCACCCAAGGGCAAAGGAGTGTGCTGCTGCTTTATGCCTATTCCAAGAAGTAGCATTCAAATTGGGTATTCCCCTGGCTCCTGAAAAAACCGAAGGGCCAACGATGAGACTCATCTATTTGGGCATTGAATTGGACACAGGAGCGATGTCATCTAGATTCCCGGAAGACAAGTTGTTGGGTATCTGGATCAAGATTAATGAGTGTTTAGCAGCCAGTAAGATTACTGTCCAGGCCTTGCAGTCCCTGGCAGGGAGCCTGAACTTTGCTTGTCAGGTTGTGGCCCCCGGGAGGACATTCCTATCCCGGTTCTATGGGAAATTAAAAGGGGAGTTACTCCCGAATTTCCTCATCCGGGTCACCAATGACATGCGTCAGGACCTCCGGGTGTGGATGGCATTGCTCGAGGGCTTCAATGGGGTTAGCTTTTGGAGGCAACGATGGCTTCTGCAATCTGACCTTCAGGTTCAATCAGATGCTTCGGGAGAGGCAGGTTTTGGTTTATATTTCAGACAGCACGGGTGTGCGGCTCTGTGGCCAAGTGAGTGGCATGCGGTGGGCGTCACAAGGGACCTCATGTTTTTAGAACTGTTCCCCATAGTGGTGGCAGTACTCCTTTGGGCAAGGATATTTGCCAATTGGGCAGTAGTATTCTGGTGTGACAACTCAGCGGTTGTCCATGTGGTGAACTCACAATCCTCTCGGTCTCAAAGGGTCGTGAACTTAGTTTGGGCGTTAGTAGTGGCGTGTTTGAAGGACAACATCTTGTTCATTGCACGGCACGTCCCTGGAATTGATAACGGCATAGCAGATGCCCTTTCTCGGTTCCAGATGGACCGTTTCTGGGAGCTGGCACCAGAAGCCTTGGCAGACCCGGATCCCTTGCTGCAAGGAATTTGAAATCTTGGGAGGTAGAGTTGCAGACCACTGTCCAGGGGGCATTGGCCCCTAGAACGCAGGCTGCATACGGTAGGGCCTTTCGGGACTTTCAGGAATTTAGGGCAAGCAAAGGGTGGGGGGTAGGTTTCCCCATCGGAGAACCTGAAGTTATCACCTCCGTGGCTTAACTGTTGGGACCATAACAGGAAAAATCGCTGCTATCACCTTTGTTAGCAGGTTGAAGGGCTTTCTGCCCCCTGACAATGGGTTCTATTTAAAGCACATGCTTGAGGCATGGGCAAGGGGCCAGACAGCGGTTCGTAGGCACCGAGCCCCAATAACATCGCCCATACTCACCAGACTGGTGGGGTTCCTGCTGGAGGCTTGCTACAACACTTATGAAATGCAACTCTTTAAGATGGTGTATGTACTAATTATGCATTTTGGTGGCTTTCGGGTAAGTGAAGTAGTGTGTAGCTCCGCTAGGGACACTACTCGCACGGCCCTAGGACTAGACGACTTGGAGACAGCGACACACAGGGTAATATTATGTCTCCGTTGCTCAAAGACAGATCAGAAGGGTCGGGATCAAAAGGTAGAGCTTTATCGCGAGGGACCGGAGGCAATCTACCCGGTTGGTCAGATGCAGTGATTCATGGCAATTCAACCAAGTGTTCCTGAGGAATTATTCATTCACAGGAATGGTGCGGTAGTCACAAGTTACCAGGTAACATCAGTACTCCTCACAGCACTAAACAAGATGGGGCTCCCAGCCCAGGATTTTGGATCCCACTCGTTTATGATAGGGGCGGCTACGACAGCAGCAGCAGCAGGACTGCCTGAACCAGCTATTAAGGCTGTGGGGAGATGGTGCTCGGGGGCATACAAGAAATATGTCCGGCCGTATCATTACTAACAGTTTTTTGTTTGTTTTGCTAGGACGCAAGGTTATCAGGGCGACTCGAGAGGAGGTGCGGATCATCAGCCACAGCCTCGTATGGTGGGCAGGTGCCGCTGCTGCAACGTCCACTTTGGGTTTGCATTTGGGCCTCGCCAAAATAGCTCACATTAAATGGATGGGTAGGAGTGGGCTACGTTGGAATCAATTCCTACCAATGCTGAGAAGAATGGGACACCTGCCCCCACCTGGGATATTGGTGGTACGCCTAGGAGAGAATGATTTTCCTGCAAGGAAGGTAGTTAATCTAATTATAAATATAAAGGAGGATTTGTTAAAGGTTATGGAATGGTACCGGGGGGGGCTTGTTTAGTATGGACAGATTGTGTGCCCAGAATAAGGTGGGACAGGGCTATTAAACCTGGGAGAGTTGACAAGACCAGAAAAAAATGTTAACTGGGAGATAGTAAAATGGTTAAGAGGATTAGGGGGGGTCAGACATCAGACATGTAGGAATCACCCACACCAGACCTGAGTTATATAGGGAAGATGGAGTCCGCCTATCGAAGTTGGGTAATGAGATGTATTTAGCAGAATTGGCATGTCACTTGGAAAGCCTATTGGATGGTTAGGCGGTGGGGGTCGGGGTGGTTCTTGATTGACCACCCCTTAGTGGCAGGGGTTCAGTATGCCATGATAGGTTTAATAGGTAGGGTAATAAGGTATTAAGAGTCATCTCCTTAAGAGATGGGGAGATGACACACAGTGTAATGCAGGGCACAGCATGCACTGTGATCATGTTCCCTGGGAGTGGTGTCTTAACAGGGTTCGCAGGGACATGCGCTGTCTTCGGACCTTGTGGACGCTTCACTCCTTACTCGCGCCCATAGTTGGGCTGTCCCCCCCCCCCCTCCTCGACCTTGCCCTTGTCGAAGGAGGGGATGTTTGGTTGTTTAGGATATTGTCAACGGAGGGCACATCCGGGCAATACCTGAGTTAATGAGTTAATAAGTTATATTAGTAACATGGCATACTGGACCCAAATTGCATGGTGCAATTACCCCACTGGCCTTTTAAGCTGATGATTAAAATAAAGCGTGCGGCCAGTTTTAAACCAATACAGGTCTCTGTGTCTCATTGGGGTGCGTCAACAAATGGCAGATGCCTTCCACCTGGAAGGGCACTGCTTGTAGCAAGGCCTTTGTTAGCTGTAGAAGGAATTTTGAGAAGGAGTAACACATGACACTCCTTGGGGGGTAGCTGTGTAATAATAACCCAACATACTGAGAGTCTCAGCCTTCGCTCTCAGTCCCCTGTAGTGACCTTTACAAAGCGGTTATTGTACAATAGAGTATACAGTTGCACACCATGCCTTCCCAGAACTCCTCCAGTTAGGAAGGGCCCTGCTGTCTCCAGGGAGGCCTCTGCACTGAACCAAGTTGAATTAGGCAGTGTTTACAGAGAAAGATGTGATTGCAAAACAAAACAAAACAAAACAAAACAAAAACACCTAGTGAATTGAAAGTTGCTCATTTAAAATTAAAGAGGAAAAGATCTGGGCTCTTCTTGAATATTTATATCCTTCATTAAGCAAGTTAAAAAAGGATATTTCTTAAATTTAAAGTTTGATTCATTTTACCATGGGTATAAAATGGGGCTGGTGGCGTAACATAAGGGTGAAAGCCTCCTATCGCCATCCTTTCTGGGTTTTTGGAACAAGGAACATTGCCCTCCTGAATTATGGCCCTTTGCATCTCTCATTGCTTAGCATAGCAAAGCTATCTACGTAACTACCCAGTCCACAGTCATTAAAGTCAAAGGGTGTGAGCCATTCACTTCAGCCAGAGCAGGATTCCACCTAAAGAGAAAGTAATGAGAGATTTAAAGCCAATGAGTTAAAGCAAAAAAGAAATTAAACGTGGGTCCAAAGAGGCAAAGAGCAGATGTAACCTGACCATGCATGATAATGGCACAAAATAGACTAAGGGCATGATCCTCTGCCATTCAATTCATAGATTTCAGTGGAGGGAGGGGTTCGGGGCATAAATAGGCTGGAAGGGGCTTTAGTGCAGAAGATGGAATGGTCCGCCCTGATTCTCTTCCCAGTGGCCTTTGTAACGGTCTGCCGTTACGCCCTTGTAACGGTCTGATTCAGAGCTTCCGAAATAACAGACCAGAATGCTCAGGTAATAGAGAATGCAAGATACAGAGAGCCGTGTAATGGTAACAGGAGCGCCAGTGGAGAGTGTTCACTACAATGGGAGATAATGAAATGGAATAATGAAGCAGGTGCTGATTAACAAACAAAGTTATAAATAGAGTCTGAATATTTGTGGCACTTCGCTCCAGCCCTGATCTAATACGAAGAAGTATTGGTCTCCCATGTAAGTGGTGGAGAAAGAATTAGAGAGATGAAATTATCAGCCTTTTTGTGCTATTGAATTGAATTGAACAGGCAGGCAGCATGCTCTTTTGGCAGCTGGATTTCCATCCTGTGTCATGCCCTTGACACCACTGGTGCCCTTTTGATTATACGGATAGCCTGACAGTAAGACACAGTAGCTAGCTATTCTGGGCAACAGGAAAGGGCTGTATAAAGCATCAGCAATAAGATGGAAGCAGTTGAACTGAAATAGATATCTGCCCAAATATCCGATCCAGTGATTTTTACCTCTTTGAATTGAGCCCAATGAAGTGGATATGAATTATGAACTGCTAGTCAGTTCCCACTTTTTTCCTGAATGAACATCACTTTTGGTTATATCGGTGTGATGGGCTCCCCTTGCCTAGCCCCTCAAAGTCCCAGCCCCGGGCCTCTCCACTGTTCAACCTCACTCCACTCTGGCCCCCGCGCACCCTTTGGGCGCGTTCTTTCACTCACTCGACTGGTCTCTGATCTTCTCTCCCAGGGTCGCTCCATGGTCTCCCCACTTGTATCCTTCTGCTCTTCGGCCGCCTGCTTGACTCTCTGCAGCTTTTGCCAGTTTCACCTGCAGCTGGCTCCAGTTCGTTCTTTGCCTGCTCGCGTCTTGAAAATGTCACTCTCTGCACTCCCTTCAGCGGCCGCAGTCTTCCAGATCCCCAGGTGTTGCTTCCCTGGCCCAGGAATTTGGACGCCTACCTTCCACCCGCAGGTTCTGCGTTCTCCCCCCTGCACCTAGGTGACCCAGCCCCGAACTCTCGGGCAGCACTCCATTTAAAGGGCCCTCCAGCTCATATTCTTAAAGGGCCAGCAGCTTCTGCCCTGCTACAGTCGTCATTATTTCAGCATCTGAAACAAAGCAACCGAAATCACTGAACTATCTGAATAAATAGAGAAGCAAATATTGTTTTAGTAATGAATGATTATTTGGAGAGCTATCTGAAATTGTGAAAAATATTTCCAAATACCAAAACACATGTTCATTTCAGTAATAACCAGCAGCAGTCCATGATAGGATGATTGCTTGGCGGGCAATCTGGCTCTTGCTGTGATGGCCCACCGTATGGAACTTACTCCCTCCAGATGTTTTTCTCCATTCTTCCCTCCTCATCTTTAAAAAGCGCCTGAAAACTTTTTTTGTTCTCCAGGTGCTTTGAGGATCGGCTGCTGGTTCCCCTTAATGTGTTTTCTCCTCCTGCTTTGCCTTTCCTTTTAAAAATTGGGTTTAAATGGATTTGTATTTTGAATGGCTTGTATATTGTTTTGTTACGTTATGAAGTGCTCTGAGTGCCATTTGGTCGGGCATGATAGAAATAAAATTATTATTTTATAACTAATAATAATAATTAACAATTAATTACCAGCTAAGTTTTTGTGTTCTAGGACATTATGGTTGAGGTTTTCAAAGCCTCCAAAGGTATTATTTAGCTGTGTGTCTCCCATTTAAAGTGATGACATCATGGACTGTTTTGTCTCTTCCCCGTTTTAATTGTACATTCCCAGTTCCATGCTTGGTGTGGCAGCTCAGCTGTTATGTAAGAGGAGGCTTGTCTGGGACTTGAATTGCTCTGCAGGCTTCAGTCACTTAGGGCAAACTTACTATGTCCAGTGCGGTAACATATGCCCCTCTCTGTGGCAGATCCACAGGGCCAGAATAAGTTTGATGGTAGACTGGGGAAGTTATAATTTTGGGGTTCCCCTCCTGCTCACAGTAGCCCCAGCCCTGGCCAGCCCAGGCAAGGAGAAACTATTGTTATGTCGCTTCAGTTTCCACTGGCTTGGTTCAGGCTCAGAGCTGGTTCTACTGCAGACTGAGAGAGGAGAGCAATGATTGGAGTAGTATGTTGTAGTTTTTTTCTTTTTTTGTCAAAGAGCTGATTGATGGCAACGGAGTGCCAGCCTCAGGGTGACTCTAGAGTTTAGAATCTCATTTAGAATACAGTCTTTTTCTATTGAATTCTAAACAATATTTTCATTTTTGGGATCCCTCAAAATTTAAGGCCCAGGGTGCAGCTCTCAAAGTCCCTGCTGATCCAGAGAGGCACCTCTCAGGATGCAGGTGTTTATGCTCTCAGGTCTGAAGGTTCACAGTGTGTTGGTGAAGATGGATGTTATCCTGTAGGCAAGTCATCTGTAGAGCTGCCACCTTCCCAGAAGCATCTTTCCCAGCAGGATGGAACAGGACAGTCTCTTTGCCCCACCACTTTCCAATTAGCCATGCCTCCTGCCAGAGCATTGTGACATCATGGCACTCTCCAGGGGGTGCAGCCGCACCAGAAAGGGGGCAAGAGTTTTACCCAGCCCCTTTTCATTGTGACACTGCACCCCATGCTCCCCGTAGAAAAAAATCTATCAGCATCCTTGGATAACCCAGAAAAATAAGAGCTTTGCCTGTACACGATGCATCAAAACGTGGAGACAAATGGGTCACACCCGGAGGGTATGTAGCCCTAGGAACCTCAGATGGGAAATAGCCAGTGATGAGGGCTACGATGAGGAGCCATGTTGCTATTATTTATTTAGTTATTTATTTTATTGAATTTTTATGCTGCCCTTCTCACAAGGCTCAGGGCAGCTCACAATCCATTATTACTAGGGGGCTGGTTTAATAAAAGAGATGCTTTCAAACACATTGAGTTAAGTTGATGGCTTTTCGCCGAGCCTGTAAGACCTGGCTGTTTGCCCAGGCCTTCGGTGTGGTGGGTGGGAGGGTAGAGTAGCGTGGGGGGGGTGAGGGGTGTATAGTAAATGTTGGGGGGGATTACTTTTAAAATTATTTTTACTTGATGACGTTTTTATGAGTTTTATCGTTGTTTTATTTGCCGTGAGCCGCCCCGGGATGCCGTAGGCATGAGGGGGCGGCCAATAAATGTAAATAAATAAATAAATAAGTTGCTCCAAAGGCCTTTGTTGGCACTCCTTATTTAATCTAAACTTAGGTTGTATCATAGCAATTTAGTTAAAATCCATTCTTTACCAAGCCCAACTAAATTGCAACTAGTCAGGGTTTGCACCGGGTTTAACTCCGCTGAATACAGCAGGTGCAGTACTTTTGACAAGGCTCAAGATTTCCCTTTGGGTTTTATTTTCCTTTGTTAAATTAGTAAATATTCTAATTTAACATCTGCTCTTGGTGATCTTTGTTTTAAAGAGAGGCTTTAACATTCTCTGCACATCCTCAGCGGTTATCATGATGACTTCCTTCAAGGGCAACTATCCTCCTTCTACTTTAACCACCTTCCCTTAGTTCACACAATCCTAGGGTTTAAAGTAGAAGGTGGTTACATCCGGTGTAGTGTGTACGTCTGATTAAAGTGGAGTACATACTTTTGAGTAACTTGCCAAAAGGGGAGGAGGTAGGAGAAGTGATCAGTTGAACATGGGAAAAGTGCTAAATTTGGGTGTTTTCCAATGAGGCAATAGTCCGCTTTCGCCCACACCAGGTAGGTGTCCACCTGCCCATTTATTAGGTGTTTGCCAGATGTTCGCCCCCACCAGCTACATAGTCACTACTCACTGGACACACAGCCCCAACGCACGGCAAGGTCTTGGAACATGAGGAGCCCATGGTGCAGGTAAATCTGGGCTAACGTGCACCCACGTGTCTGGTTCCATTGATTTAGGTTGTGTGTAATCTCGCCCACATACTGGTCCGCCAGCACCATAGTGTCATGGGCGAAAAACCTAGAGCTTTCTGTACAGTGACTGCTTCCTGCTCTTCTCTCCACTCTCGCTCTACGTCCACCTTACATGGCCAACACGTATCATATTCAAACTTGTGTTGTCCCAGCTTGTCCTAGTTTGCAGCACATGCCCAGTGATCTTGTTACATTGACATTTTAAGGAGAATGAACATTACTCAGAATGGCAACCAGTCAACCATAAGTTAGTGTATCTGAGCTGGGCATGGGATGCGTTTACACAGTTGCATGATAAATGCTTCAATTTATTGCTATAAAATTATGTGGTGTTTTCTTTTACCTTACTGTGATCACGACGGGCAACTACCAGTACCACTACATCCACTACCTTGGGTGTTCCACAAGCACTCGCCACCTGCTGAACTGGCTGCCAGAGTTGTATTCCCTAGAGCGAGAAAGAGATGAAGGTGCTTCATCGCTCCATGGGGGGAGCATAGCGTACAGTGCAAGCTGGTGAAACAAGGCAGTGTTCTAGGAGATCTCTCTCCAGATGGCACAGCAGGGATAACACAAGGACATGAACCAGTTCTGCCAGCAGGTCAAGGATCTTTGGAGGGAGTACAAGGAGATCTGGGACAACAACTTCATCTCCAGCCACGGCTGGAGCCTTGCCAGCCAAATGTCCCCCTACTATGAGCTGCTGAACCTGTTCCTCTGTGTAGAAGGAACCATCATGGCATCCCATCTATATGGCTGTGCCTTTGCCAGGGGCCAGAAGCAGGTGGATACTCCTTCCCCCCCCCCCCCCCCCCCCCCCCCCCCGTGTGCTCATTCCCGCTGCAACCATTCTCACTCTAACTGCTCTTGCTCCTACCATGGAAGCTGTGACTGCTGGCGGAGATCCCTCTATGCCAGTCCCCACTCTGGAGCCAGTGCTTCTTGACCATAACATGGACACCGTGACTCTCACGGTCTACCCTCTCAAGATGGAGAGCCAGCTTTATTTGAGGAACTTCTGCAGGTACTTATGTAGGCAATGGAGGACCCAGAGGCCACCTTTATCAAGGAGGAAGAGAATGGTAAGCGAATGCATTGTGGGAGCGGGGGCTGCATTTACACAGCTGCATGATAAAGGCTTCCATTTATTGCTATCTTATAGTATGCATGATTCCCCCCCACCCCACCCTTTTCTGTGTTCACAGGTGGCCATGAAAGTGCTGGGGAGCATCAGGATACTCCCCAGGACACAGTGGCGGTGGATGAGAACAATATGCATGTGAAAGTGGCTGAGAAGGCAACATGACGGGACTGTGGGCTGATAGGGGGAGGGAGACACCATGGTGGGCCCATGGGCTGGGGAGAGGAGTCAAAATGGTGGGCATGGAGGGAAGGGGTGAGTTTGCTAATGGCAATGATTCACTTCTCTACAGTGATTGCGGGAGGAGAATCTCATGCTGCTCTGATCCCACTGCAGCAATCTCTGTGACCTCCCCAGCAGTAACCTATCCCTTTTATTCATTCCCACGTCTCTTAGTGTGGGAAGGGCAGGCAGGGGCTGAAGCACCGGGGGGCGGTGGGGAGAGAGAGATGGGGGAATGAAAAATGGCAGTATGGCATGGTGATAAGATGCTTTGGATGTGGAAGGGGAAGTGTGGGGGAGGCTAAGGTGGACTGTGGAGAATGGAGGTATGGCATAGTGATGAGCCGTGTTGGGGGCTGGGGTTTGGAAACACTTGCACTTTGGGGAGGTGGGGCTGAAACACTAGGGTGGGAAGCTGGGTGGGATTGTCAGCGCCTCCACATTGTGGTCCACCCCACTACCCCAGCCAAAGCTCATCAAGTTGACAACAGCAGGTGGCATGTATCTGCTGGATTGTTTGTAGGTTCTGCTCAGCAGTGGTCACAAATGCCTGGAGCTCCATAACATTCACCATGAAGTTCTCGGCATCCATGGCTACAGTACTGGTGTCTGTGAACTCTGCAGACCAGGTGCCAAATGTTTTGGCAGATGCCTAGCTAGGACTGGCTACACACCACACGTGAGCAAGTACTCCCCACCCCTGTGAGCCATGGGCCATCACATGATTGGCTGCATACCTAGATGCTGGCTGCTATAGGTTGAAAAAGTTTTTGTAAAGCTTGAATATGTTTGTGTATGTTTGTTTACACCGGCACTGCTAATCCATGTAAAAGGCATATCAACTAATGTAAAAATGTTACAGCTGTTTCCACATGGAAGCATAGAATTTTTAAATTGGGTTTGGGTGGGAGCGAACCAATTGAAGATTCCATTCACTCCTTGGAGATTCCCCCCACCTTCACATTTCTTCTGTAAAGGGAAGAATCTGCAAGGCAGTCAAGGTCACCGATCACGGAATGTATGTGGGAGCTGAGCTGCTCATTGGTTGAAAGCAACTCATATTTTTTTTATCTTTTGAAAGTTACCATTTTTGCTGTTGATGAACATGTGGCGCTCATTTTCCTATAGAATGCTATTGCTGCAAGTTGTTTGCCAGGGAAAGCCAAATGGCTTTTGCTTCTGTCTGCAGGTGCTATGGCCACCTGAGGGAGGGGGCCCAGAGAAGTTGGGGAGTGATGCCGTTTCTGACATTTGGGTGAGGCCTGATACAGCGAGAACTTCAAACAAACCCTGCGGGGCTGGCTATGTGCTTGTAAGGCGGCACATGCGCACAGCTAGGTTCCATGTATGCTTGACGGAGAGCAGGCACAGCACGCCCATGCTGCAGTTCAAAGTTCAACAGCATGAACGAGTGGGAGCCCTGGACAAGATGAGAGAGTGCAATACAAATGAGACTGAGTGTCTTCTGGATGTTTGTGCACTGCCAGACGTAGGGCAGTCACTGATGGAAGTTGGACCTTCCTTGCTGTTTTTTCTCATGACTGCCCTGATGACAGCGAGAGGATTTCTTCAGTGCCACTTGGAGTGCCTTGATCGGATGCTGGAGCTGAATCTCTTCGGGGAAACAGGTCACTTGGGGAACAGGGAATGTGAACCCACCGAAGAAGAGCTTATTGCCCTATACGAGTTTTTGGCACTCCCAGAAGTGTAGGGTGCCCTGCGGGGATGTTTCCAACCCTCACTATATGGTAATGCAGAAGATGCAAGCGAGGGGCTAGAAGAGGTGCATGTTTGAATGGGGGATGTATGCAAACAGGGAGGAGTATCCAATCGCACAGCAGGAAAGATCCCAATAGAACTGGATGCTGCTGCCTGTGTGCTGTGAATGCAAGAAACTGAGCTGACTACATGCAAACACTGATTGCTTAGTTTAATTGCTGGTGATTTCAATTTTTCTTTTGCTTTCCATGTTCGCTATAGGGACTCAAAGTATGTGATTTCCTCAATAAAGTCAGCATTCTGTGCATGGCTAAAGGTTATTTCCAGCTGCCAAGTGCTGGCAGGTGTGGACCTCTGTGGGTGGGCAGGGATAGCAGGGGCTGGAATGCCTTCTGGAGTGATATCTCAGAAGAAACAAATGACTGGGGTGGTTTCTTGTTCCCATGGTTTGACATGGCTGTGAGTGATGACAGGTTGCAGGATACTGGGAAAGGGGGCGGTGGTGGGTGGAGCGCGGCAGGGAAGAAATGTCTGCCTGTGTATTAGGTTGTTGGGCTAAGTGGGGACTGCCCACACACACATGACTTGCATGCAGGGGAATGCCCATTTATTAGGAACTACATGCTAAACTATACACTTGTGCTGAATGCAGCAGCTTGCCTCCTTTTGGGGACAAGGCACCAGGAACACATTACACCAGTGCTCAAAGTCTGCACTGGTAGGGATGGGCGAACAGATCGTGGTTCGGTTGCGTTCGCTTCGTGCGTTTGGTTCATCCGTTCAGTTCGTTCGCCGCATTCGGGTTCAGCTGTTCAGTTCGGTTTGGTTTGGGCGTTTGGGAAAAGTATCACGAGAGCCCATGATCGCCCCGTAAACAGGAAATTGGAGTGTGTGCAGAGCTTTTTTGTGGGTGAGAGCGTGTGTTATGGCTGGCTGTGTGTTCATTTTTTATTTGTGTGTGTTTTGGCTGTGTGGTGTGTGTTTGGTTTTGGTTTGGCTGGTTGGTGAGTGTTGGTGGATGCTGTGTGTGTTGTGTTGGCTGTTGGGTGTGTGTTTAAAAAAATAAAAATTAAAAAAAAATGAAGAAGAAGGTGATCAGTGCCACCACCATTAAACGCCGGGCCTGGGGGAAGGCCAAGGTGGCGGAGCCGATGGTGGAGGAAGAGGTTCCTCCGGCCGCTGCTGGACCTTCGGTGATGGAGGAGGAGCCAGAGCCGGTGGGCGCAGGAGGTGCTGCTGCCAGGTTTGTAAACTTTTTTTACTTTGAGGACAAGAAACCTAAGGCTCTATCCATTACAGCGAGCTCACTGGTGTGCGGGTGGGTGCGTGGGTGGTGGGCATCAGTCAGGCACAAACAGTGGGCATCAGCGGGTAGTAGTGGATGTCTTCCACACAGAGAGAGAGGGTACTATAGTGTGGAGGGCTCTTCCAGAAGTCAGGGACAAGTACGAGCAGCATCCCCACCCAAACATGTGCCTGCCAGCCATCCCCATTCTCCAGTTGCCATCCCTACCTAGCACCCCCAAATAAGGGCAGGATTTGCACGTGCTAGCCAGGGTCTCTCCAATGCCATCCCTCCCTAGCAGCACCCCAGGGAGGGCAGGATTTGCACGTGCCAGCCAGGGGCTTTCTAGTTGCAATCCCTAGCATCCCCTAGCACGCCCGGGAGGGCAGGATTTGCACGTGCTTTCTAGTTTCAATCCCTAGCACCCCAAGGAAGGAGGACTAGAGGCATCATCATAAATGCATGATATTACTTTGGTGGTCTTAATGTGTTCCCATTTCAGAGAGGAATTGGATGCCGGCCCCAGCGCTGGTCCCACTGCCAGGCCAAGGAGGACTCCTAGGCCGAGGTCGCCAGTGACACCCCCAGACATCCGGCGGCCAAGGTCGGATGTCTGGAGGTTTTATGACAAGGGCGACGGAGTCGCCACATGCAAGGTAAGGCACGAGGACTGGAAGAACAGGGAATGAATTGTCCTATGACCTGTTAGGAACAGAAGTCCCCTGCAGAGAGAGATTGGCCACCCAGTCCACCCACTTGTGGAGACAGAATGCAGGCAGGGCTTGACAGACCATTGGTCTGACACAGTATGGCACTTCTTA
>QEPC01002001.1:2231624-2242444 GCA_003113815.1 Sphenodon punctatus | reverse complement strand
CTCTCCCCCTCTAACCCCCATCTCCCTCGTTCTAGCTGGGAACCTCTCTCTCTTTCTCTGGCCATATAGTGCAGGTGACAGCGTGGGTAGAATCGTGTCTGTCTCTCCTTCAAGCAGTGGGTAGACTTACTCTCTCTCTCTCTCTTGGCAGCAACCTGGGTGGGCAGACAGGCACCTTGGAACGAGAGGCAGGAAGGTGGGCTGAGGCAAGCTTTGAGCTTGGCGGCAACCTGGGGTACAGAACCCTTGGCACAGACAGCATATAGGCCTGGGGGCCATTGGCAATAGCAGCAGCAGACACTGGTTGTTGAGGCAGGCAGTCAAGTGGCGTGGCATGAGCTACTCCAAGCCAGTCTCCACCCTCCACCCCTGGTGCCTGGAAGTCTGCTCCTCAGCTGAGTCAGCTGACTCCCCCTCCCTGTCACATTTGACCTTCCAGTGACCTGACACTGACACCACGTTATAGCCACCCGAACGCGATCTGAACTGACCGAACTGTTCAGTCATTTTGATGTTCGGAATTGAGTTCGGTTCGGTCTGTTCGTGTTTGGGTTTGGTCGTTCGAACAGGCTGAGTTCGGGCCGAACTCCAAACCTCCGAACTGCGTTCACCCATCCCTATGCACTAGCTCCCTATAGCTTTCTGGGCACCATTCAAGGTGCTGGTTTTGACCTTTAAAGCCCTAAATGGTCTGGGCTCCACATATCTGAAAGACCACCTATCCTACTGTGGGAGGCTGAAAGAGCCTCCCTGTGGGTACTGTCTGTTAGCCTTGTTCGTATGACAAGGGCGTACAGGGAGGCGTTCATGGTTGCTGACCCAATGCTTTGGAATTCCCTTCCCCCAGAGGTTCATTAAAGCCCGAGCCTGGGTGTCTTCTGGAGGTGGAGTAAGACCTTTTATATTTGAAAAGGCCTTTTCTGGGCAGGGATCATAGGGGACTGAGATGGTTTGCGGGGGGGTGTTGGGAATTGGGTGATGGCATTGGGTGGGTTTGTGGGGGGTTGTGGGGGTCCAGGGTTTCTGTATTTTAATGTTTTTTTAATTATTTGTTAGCTGTCCTGAGCCTTTGGGAAGGGTGGCATATAAAATAAATAAACATGCAAGTGGGGGCTGCATGGACTGAATACAGACTCCAGCGGGCTATTGTCTCATTTGATTTCACCTTTTGTGTGTTAAATTTCCTGACACATACCTGAATATTCAAACAATCATCCCCCCTTCCCCCCAGTAGGTAATTGCTCCATGTTTGTGTTAACACTGGCAAAGTGGGTGGTTATCATCTGACTAAGTATCCCAGGCATAGCTGGTTGGTGTGAATGGAACCGAAGGCTGCTTTTAGGCGCTACAGGGGAGGGGCGGGAACTTTTGCAGTTGCTGCGGTGGCTCTCTAATTGCGAGGATTTGTGCCTGTCAGAATGCACTAATCCCCTTTTAGGGCATGAGAAGGTGCATGACCAGGTTCCCAAATTTAGCCTTTATAAGGGTGGGTGTTCTCGAGCACTAAAAGGGAATTAGTTCATTCTGATGGGCGCTAATCCTCGCAATTAGAGAACTGCGGCGGCAATTGCAAAAGTTCCCGCCCCCTTCCCCCATAGCAGCTGAAAGCAACTGAAATCAGTGCAGCATCACTGTGAAAGAAGGGCCGGCAAGGTTCCTTATTGCTATCGTGTGTCAACATGAAGCAAGGGAGCAATTGGGGACATTGATGGATACAGATCACCATATGTTGTTGTTGACTGGCTGCAAGTCCCAGCAATCTGGGAAACCATAGTTTCTGACTCGGTCTCATTTCTGGGGCTTGGGAGTTCCTTACGTTGTTACATAATAGCTCAGTAAATATTAGCGCTATTAGCAGCCGGGAAGAGGCAATGGCTGTGCAGAGTATTAGCTTTTCGTTTTATCCAGGTTTTGGCTCAGGAATGCTGGAACTATGGGCGTGCGAGGAATAAAAGGGGCCACTTAGCAGTCGTGCAGAGTGAGCTATGCATCAGGGAAGCAGCTCGGGAGCCCTAGAGCTAAGGGCTGCCAGGAAGGAGAAAGAACAAAGGGAATGTTTCTAGGCAACAGCCTGCAAAGTCTAAAGCAATAGGCTATTAGCCTTTTCGGCTCAGCTGCATGCATCAATCGAACCAGCATCCCAGGAGTGCAGGAGCTGTGGGCAGCCCATGTATATTCAGCATTTTCCTAACAAAATATTTACCTGTTAAAATGTCACCTTCTTCTTTGATCCGAGGTCCCAGGTTTACTTCCCTCTAGGCAAAGCGAGACAGGCTCTAGAGACAGAAATTCCACTGGTTCTGGCCAGCTGCGCCCAAACAGGGCTCTGCCAGCTTGTTCGGGATACAAAACTCCAGTGGCAGGCTGAGAAGATGCTGCTTGGCTCCAGAACCATCCACAACGAAAATGATCACTTGGCTAAAACTGTGATTGAGCTGAAAAAAGAGCTATTGCTGGAGATGAGTTCAGCTCAGCCTGGTTTTAACTATACTGCGTAAGACAGCACGCTATGGACCAGGAGATTCACGTGTGTCTTTCCTATTGCAATGGTTGTCTGATTTGTTATCATTTCCTCTCATTGCAATGCCTTAGACATTATGGGCAATGGCAGTGGATACTTTCCTGTATTGTTCCCATCTTCCCACATTGGTCTGCTTCTCAGTTGTGTCCCAGTTGATGTGTGTAGATTGTGTATTATCTGAGACAGGAATCTACTGTAGGGCTGAAACGAATATCCAAATTGAATATTGAATTTGATATATTCCAATCTATTTTAGCAAAGTAGACATAAAGCAGTGTTTGTTTCCCACATCATTTTTGATTTCTAATCTTTGTGTCGGTATTTTGGTTAATTTTGGAATTTCGGTCACTTGTAGTTTGGACAAATTGCATTAAGATTTTTTTAATTTTTTTTTTAAATTGCCAAATAATACCAACAAAGTGAACAAAGTATCAAAATACCAAAGTGACCGAAATACTGAAGTAAAGAAAACAAAAATACAAATTTTGTAATGGTGATGAAGGCAAATTTGGTTATTCATTTGTGAAAATGAATATGTGAATTACCTCGGTAACTAGAAAAATAACTATTCATTTCAGCACTTGAATCTTGTCACTACCACACTGCCAATGGTTCATCTAGTCCAGCATCCTATCTCTAACATTGGGTGGCTCAGGGGAAGTGGGCAAAAAAGGATATCTATTGAGTGGTGATCCATCCCTTGTCATTCACTCCCAGCTTCCAAAGGTCAGAGGTTGCACGCCTGACCATCTCCCACCATGGTTGGGAGCTGGAATTCTGAAGTGTTTGGACGTGCACATTTGGGAATTATGCATCTCACCTGTATTATTTTCTAGATCAAGAACAATTAAACTCGTTGTGTTTCTGTTCTTCTTTTCTGAGGAATGACTGAAGATCTGGAAAGCCAGGCAGAGGTCACTGGGCCAAACTCTTCTCTCGGTTATATTAGTGGAAAGCCAGGGTAACTCATCTGAAATCTATGGAGATACTTTGAATGAGAGCCCTAACTGAGCCTGGCCTGAGACTGACTCCATCTGAACTGACCTGCACCCAGTCCCAATGCAGCCAGGCTCTACGTAGCCCAGCCTGGTGTAGGGGGTGACCCTGACATCATGGTGCTCTGTGTGGATGCAGACCAGATCAAGAAAAGGGTAGGGTTAAGGCATTTCCCACTCTCCTTCTGATGTGTCCTGCTGCCATGGAGTGCCATAGCATAACGGAACTCTAAAATGATGGATATTAACATACATGATGGCGGAGGGTTGCTATCATGAACTGATCCGGGGGGTCGTCTGGCCACGGAACAAACATTCATGTAGCTTGGCCTGGGCAGGGAGCCACACAACTATGTGTCCAGCTGCTTCACTGTGTTTAGCAGCAGCCCACCTCCTCCTCCATGGTGGGCAGCCATGATGGCCAATGACAGCCACCATAGCCACACATCATGGGAGCCACTCTGGGCTGGGAACAGCAAGCTACCACATGTAATAGCCCACTTTAGCCCAGTGAGGCAGACCATTCACCAGGTATGATGGCAGCTAGCCTGGGCTGTGACCCTGGAGGTCTCTGGAGTTGCACCCCAGGTTAGCCACCACCACGCCCAGGGAAAACTCTGGGCCAAACATCTGGATGGCCCTGAGTAAATGTGATGGAGGCCCGTGGGTCCAAACAGGCCACTGTCATGGTTAACACCCAATGAGGAGTCGGCTCAGCCTGGGTCTTGAGCCAGGAAGGCTCTTAAACTGAACTAAGACCAATAGAACCAGTGCCTGTTGCACTCAGTTCAGTCTGCAGAGCTCTGCTTTCGATTTAAGCCCGCCCACGTGGGCACGGAACTAACTCAGTAAGTTCTTGATTCTCCACTTGAAATAGCAGTAATTGGATGAAATTCAGTAGGCCAGTAGGATTCATTGGGGAATCATCCTGGTGATCTCTTCTGACTTGAAAACTCTGTGAATCTATATTTCTAAAACTTCATTCGGTGTTTCTTTTTTAGGGAAAATGCTCAGTAGAGATTCACTCATGTTTTGTTTGTTTCTTGGACAGTAGAAAATCCATTTTGTTATGAATTTTCCATGAACCTATCCTGAAAATTTTGCCTTTATTATTGCTTGAATTTATACACCTGTTTCTTGGTGTATAGTTCTCCGGTGTATAGTTCTCATTCAAACTGCAAAGATTAGCCCAGACATACAACTCACGTTTTATACCACAACTTACTGTGCTATTTGCAATTTTCTCTTGAAACTAATTTGACCACAATTTACACAATAAACATAAGTAAACAAACAATAAGATGAAGAGAGTCCTGAGACATCAACTTGCTGACCTGGGGCTTGTTCTCATGAGCAAAGGTTGTTACTCCATCTCTGTTTCCATGTGACGGTTGCCCCTAAGTGACTTCAGGATTAGTGCCTGGGTAAGTCATGGTGAGGATGCAGCCCTCCTGAGTAGCTGGGAGTGATTGTCCCTTTAAAGGAGTTTGTTGCCTCCGCAGGTCATGCCCCTTCTGGAGCAATCTGTATCTGGCTGGAACTGGAGAAGCAGCGTGGCAGCTTGCCAAAGTACTGACTGGGAAAAGCCTGGTGGGACTGGTCGCCCTGTAATTAAACTTGTACTTAGTAATGGAAAGTGGTTGGAGTGGTGTGGCTGAGTGGGTCCCTGATCCTGAAACTCTATGGTCCAAGGCTAGCCTATCACAAGCAGAGTAGCTCTTTCCTTCTAATCTCTCTACTTGGAAACTTGTAGGGAACTACCAGCAGGGGCGCTGGAATACAATCAAACAGTAAAACAGAGGTGTTATATGGGAAATACAAGAGAAGGAAGAACTGAGGTTTTCTGGGACTGCAGAGGATTCAAAGGAAAGTAAGTACCTTCCTCTAGTACATATGAGCAATCCCCACACAGTAGAAACCTTCATCCTCCGTTGCCTAAAGAGGCAAGTACCTCCCCTTCAACCTCATTTTAATCTCCTCTGCTTGTATAAATGCTGGGGTGGTTAAAGTAAGTTAGAAGTAAGTTTTTTTTTTTTTTAAAAAGTACTTGTGAAAACAAACTGCTAATGAGGAGGGCTTTAATCTAGGCTTGTGACAAAATCCACAGAAAGCAATTGGGACAAAGGGATAAAAATGGGAGGTATTATAAAAAAAATATTATAAAAAAAAGAGCAGGAGGGAAATAGAAAGGCAATGTGCTAATACTCCTATATCCCTATATACTAATGCAACAAAGACTATGCAAGTGTGACTGGTGACTTGGTGCATAAACAAAGCTTGAATGTAACTGGCATACCAGAGACTTAGTTGGTGGAATAACTAGGGCTGATACTTGCTTCTCAGATTCTTGCTTTTCTTGATGGCAATCGGGGTTCATGTCTCATTCTTGCAAACAAGAACAAGCTGTGAATTACCCTGATGCTCGACAAGAAAAGTAAGACTCTCACCCTCTCTTCCCTCCACCCGCCCCCGTTTAAAAAAATTACTCATCTGGCTGCCTCTACGAGTCTGGGGCTGTTCTAGGACTCCTTGCCTGCCTTGGCAGAGAAGCAAAGAAGACGGCAAGGAGGTGAGTTCACTGAGGAGGTGGCCACCTCACAGAAAACTAAATTAAAAATAACAACACTGTGCATATGCAAAATGGCCATCGGGGCCATTCTCCACATGTGCAGTTCTTTTCCAAAATGGCACTGATCCTGCCGGCGCCATTTTGGAAAAGGGTTGTCCATGTACGGAATGGACATGATGGCCACTTGTGCATGCGCAGACCGGTTTTTGAATTTTCCTGAGATTCTCGTGAGATCTCGGAATGTTACCAAGATCTTGTTGAGATTTCAGTAACGTTTCTCAATTCTCGTGAGAACTGGAAACAGTTCTCTATCCAGCCCTAGAGATAACTTGCATGACCAGAGCATTGAGTCCTACAAGAAGGTTTGCAATTAGCAAGGGCTGCAAATGCCAACAAGAAGTAGTTCTATAAGTTCCTTAGGAGGGAAGAGGAAAGAAATATCCATAGCAAATACTGTATCCAATTATTTTGCTCACTCGGATTTGATTTAATATGAACCACTACTTGTTTCCTGCTTTGTTTGTCTGAAACAAATATATGTTGGTTATTTCAGTTCAGGTATTCTGGTTTGGTTATTTTGGCCATTTTGTATTTCAGTTACTTCGTTTGGGTAAACTAAAATGCTGAAATTACCAAAATAACCAAACTGAAATATCTGGATAAGCAGATGAACAAATATTGTTTCAATGGCAAATAATTATTTAGATATTCCGAGGGCTATCCAAAAAGGTGATTAATATTAATGAATACAAAAGCGTCTATCCATTTCAGCTCTGGGTGTGGTTTTAGATCCGGGCCTCTGTCTGGATCGGCTGGTGGAGGTGGTGGCTAAAGCCACTTTTTGCCAGCTGTATCTAGTATGGAGACTGTGCCCATACATTTCCGGGCCCGACCTGGCCACTCTTATTCACACCTTCATCACCTCGAGGCTAGATTACTGCAACGCGCTCTACGTGGGGCTTCCGTTGGTTCTGGTTCAGAGGCTGCAGCTGGTGCAGAATGCGGCGGCCCATCTCCTTACAGGGATGAGGTGGTGGGAGCATATAACACCTGTGCTCTGCACTCTGCACTGACTGCCTATAGCGTACCGAGCCAGATTCAAGGTGTTGGTGTTGACCTATAAAGCCCTGTATGGTCTGGTCCCCTCATACTTTGGGGGACCCCCTTGCCTTCCTCGCCTCAGGGCGATCCCTGCAGTCTGCCGGGGGTGCCTTCTTGTAGGTCCCCCGTGTTAAAGTTCTCGGAGGCTGGTCCGCGACTCTGGAACTCCCTCCCAGAGGAAGCTCGCCTGGCCCCAGGCCTGATGACTTTTCATCAAGCCTGTAAGACCTGGCTGTTCGCCCAGGCCTTCAGAGGGGAGGGTGGGAGGGGAGGGGAGGGTGGGTCGGGGATTTGGGGTGGGGGACTACTTTTTAATTATCCTATTTGATGTTTTTATGAGTTTTTATTATTGTTTTACCTGCTGTGAGCCGCCCCGGGATGCCACGGGCCCCCACAAGCATCCCTTTTCAGTTTTTAACCCTACTTGTTTGCTGTGATAATATCCTCCACACTTCCTTAGTCCAGCTCCTGCAAGTGAAAGACTGTATGCAGTGAATGTGGATCACACAAGCATAGACATTCTGAAATTCCGCACCCGCTAATGGGAGACATTATGGGAGTCTAGAATTCTGCAGTGTCCAGATTTGTGGGGCATCTAGATCTGCATGTCTTTAGTATACACCATCCAATCCACTTTCAGCAAATATTCACACACTAAAGATAAATATCCAGGTTGTCCCCTATGTCTTCACAGTAATAGTGTTTGAGCACCGAAGTATCTGTGGCAGTTGAGCACAAAGGGGTTGTATACCTGTATCCAAATTCCCTTTAGCATTAGACTATGTGTTTACAGGGATAGTAATTTCCCTCTGCTATTTGCACAGCAATAGAAATCTGCACTGTCAGCTGAAAACTAACGATTACCAAGAGACCACACAGAGGAAAGAAAGGGCCATTGTCAGCTTAAAAGCTAGTCAGTTTTTCTAAAAAGGAGGTTAGAGTAATTTCAGATACTTATACAGTCTCGCTGCTACTTAGTGTGTGTGTTTAGGGTGTGATCTTCTGGTGGGATAGAATGTGCACTAGCAGCCAGGGCAGACATGAGTCCTATTGAAGTGAATGAAACTCAAGTCCATGCTGGAGGATTGTCCTGCTCATCCTATTTTACAAAATGCCTTTCTCATCCTCTTGCTCTGTGAAAGATCCATGTAAACAATACATGGGAACTAAGTTGACAATAAAGGAGAAACTGAAATTGACTATACACAAAGCACTTGAAAATGCACAACATAGATGACCAAACCTAGACTTTTAAAATGTATTTGCCCCCGCACTGGAAATAAGGCACAGACACAGTAAGTTTGGGTAAACTGGCCGCAACTGTTTGTTAAAACACAACCAGCACAAAACAAAACCCGTCAAAAAACGAGAACCAATTGTGACCAATTAAACCAATTTGGGAGAATGGTGGAAAGATCCAATTGCCAAATTGCATTATCCAAATTAAGTATAATTATCCCAATTACCGTGAGTCTTCCCAGTTTTTCTATGGAAGAGTGAACTAGTAAAATTCCGAATTAAGATGGCAATTAGTGAGCCCATTAGAATCAGACGGAATTGATAATTCTGGGTGATTAAGTCCTACCTCCTGATATTCCTCCGCCTCCAATGCCCCTCACTCCCCACGTTCAGTACCATAGTGCTAACCAATTGGATTGGAGATACCAGTCCAGTCCCCTCTTTTCAATGGACCATCACTGAGCCATATACCCTGAGAAGAACTGATGAGCAAGTGACCATATCGGGGACCACTTAGATCCTTCCCATATGCCCCCTGACGCCAGTCCCTCTTCTCTGAGATAGCAGCGGGGTGCCCATCCCCTGCCTGCTTCCCAGGTCAAATCTCCATGATGCATACCATCCTCCATCATTACCAGCTGTTTCCCCTACAGCCAATCCATTCAAATGCCAGTTCACTTTTTTATGGTACTGACCACCACCACCAAGTTCAGCAGCAGCGCTTGCTTGAACACCCCTATACTCACCCAGAGCCACCCCTCTGCCTAATCCAAACACTTTTGTAAAAATTTCTGCGAATTACCCAGATATAGGTCCAGGCCTCTCTGGGACAGGTGAACCCCATTCGACCGATACAATTCAGGCCTTGTCCATGAAATGTCCGGATGTCCAAACATATTCCCCCTGCAATTTCAATGCATTTCCTGATTTCCTTATTAACCCTTTTCCTCGATCTGTCCACCGCTCTTGGATTAATGGCTCCGTGCCATTTTATCCTCTGCATCATTTCAGTAAAAACCAAACATGTCCTAGGAAGCAACTCCCTCAGCCTAGACCAGTCCTGTCTAACCATTATAGATAAATCCAACCCTGACCCCCTAGTCAAATCATTCTTCCCCAAATGAATTACTACTATCCCAGGGGAAGGCTTATTACCCCCACTGAGCAGCAATGGCATCAACTGGGGCCAAAACATACCCCGTCTACTCCTCCATACCACCAGCGCATGAGAAGATAAGCCTAACTGTGAACCCCACTTTGATGATTTTGCCCTCTTTTCAGCCCAACTGACAAAACTCTGCCCAATAATCCAAATTACCTTTCTTCCCACATGATGCAGCAGCCCTGAAAAGATAAAAAAACACTATCACCACACGTTGTCAGAATAATTCCGCTAAACTTTCACCCACCTTGCTGAACCTGAATGCACCAGAACGCCACCTGCCCACTGACTTAATGTCGGGAACCAAAAAACCTGCCGCAGTTGCGGTAGATGCAGCTCCAATTCTAAATGAGTGTGAACTAAACCTGCCCCCCATACCCAATTAATCCAAACAGCGCTTCATAACGGCCATAAACTGGAAATGGGTAAGGGGTTGCTTAGATTGCTGCATAAATAAAGGCCCAGCTACCTGAGGTCTATCCCTCAAAAATTCCCCCATACACGAAACCGGACAAATGAACAGCTCAATGGACCTGAAAAGCACCACCTTGACCCCCTTCCTGGTCTGATCAGTCTTTGACCTTCTAATACCCACGTGGGAAGCTTGTGGGTCGAGGCCCAGGAGACCCCAGGCCTTGGTCTGGTGCTGCTAAATGCGAGGTCGGTGGTTAATAAGTCCTCTATCATCCGGGAGTAAATCCCGGAGTTGGACGCCAACCTCGTGTGTATTACAGAGACCTGGCTGGATAATGAATGTGGCCCTATTCTGGGCGATCTTGTTCTGGCTGGGTTCTCTGTGCAGCATCAGCCTTGGCTGAAGGGACAGGGGGGAGGGAGGGGGCAGTGTAGCCATTGTTATCAAGGATGCATTGTCTTTTAGGAGATATCCGGTGCAGGTTCCACCAGGCGTTGAGTACCTCCATCTTATGTTGGATTTGGTTGGGGACAGATTAGGGGTGCTGCTGGTGTACCGTGCACCCAATTGCCCGGCGGCATCCCTACATACTCTTGCTAATTTGGTAACTGATGTGATCCTCCAGACCCCAAAACTAGTGGTCCTGGGGGATTTTAACATACACACTAACACCAATCTTGGAGGAACGAGGCATGAGTTCATGGCCTCCATGACAACCATGGGCCTGTCCCAAATCATCTGTGGCCCCACACATGAGGCGGGACATACACTGGATTTGGTTTTCTGCACCGGCCTTGAGGCGGGGGGTCAGTTAGTAG
>QEPC01002001.1:2201772-2227275 GCA_003113815.1 Sphenodon punctatus | reverse complement strand
CCTGAGACTTCGCATCCGCCTGAATGTTTGTTTGTCTTCTCCCATGTCTCTCCCGCTGTCCCCTCTCCTTGTCTCCCCCTCCTTGTCTTTTAGATTGTAAGCCACAGGTAGGGACCGCAGCTGATTGTATGTTCTGTACAGCGCCAGGTTGTTACTGGCGCTTTATAAATGTTTAATAATAATAATAATAATTTTATGGCATCACCCTCTCAGATTTTGACGACAACAAGTTCACCATATGCACCTCTGCCAGGTTGTCACACCAGAACAAGACCCTCTTATCATTAAATCTGACAACCCACAAATGAACAGCCACAACTATAGGAAACAACTCCAGAAATGTTAAATCCCTCAAAATACCCAAGGCCTGACAATGATACGGCCACTGCTCTGAACACCACCTACTTTGGAAATAAATGCCCAGCTGCTCCCGCCACATCAGAGTGTACCTGCAACTCAGCCTCCAACAAATATAGCTCCCTCCACATACTGACCCCACTGTGACTCTGAAGGAACTCCAGCCACACTCCTAAATCATCCTTCATTTCTTTGGTAACTCTGATGTGGTGATGCGGCCTGGTAACCCTAGCGGTCCTGGCATAAAGGCACAACAAGAATGCGCGCCCAGGCGCAACCACCCGACATGCAAAATTCAAGTTCCCCAGTAATGATTGCAAGACCCTCAATGTTACCTTATCAGCCCCCCTACAGGAAGAAATCTCGTTCCTAAGCACCATCCTCTGGTAAACGCGAACACTGATGCACAGAGTCCAGGTCTATACTCAAATAGGCCAAAACGGAAGCAGGCCCCTCCATTTTTTCCTCTGCCAATGGTACCCCAACCACACTGGTAAGTCTCCTGAAGGCGGCCAACAAGTCACTGCACTCCCCTGACCCCGCACTACCAATGAATAAATAATCATCGAGATAACGTGACACCTGACTCGATTCTGTCCACCGTTTAACGATCCACTCCAAAGCCGAACTGAATTTCTCAAAAGCGGCGCATGAGATGGACCATCCCATGGGCATTGCTTTATCATAGTAAAACTGCCCCTTATACATAAATCCCAGTAGATCGAAATCCTTGGGGTGCACTGGCAAGAGGCGAAAGGCAGATTTCACATCACTCTTTGCCATAAGGGCACCCCGAACACACTCCCTAACCAACTCCACCGCCTTATCAAAGGAAGCATAATGGACTGTACGCAGCTCAGGTGGTATCTCATCATTCACTGAAAACCCCCTGGGGTAAGAGAGATGATGGATCAATCTATATTACACAATGGGCCTTTTTTGGCACTATTCCCAAGGGGGACACTCTCAAATTCTCCATCGGCAAGGACTCAAAGGGGCCAGCCACTCGGCCTTCGGATAACTCTGTCTGTATCTTTTTCTCCACCACGGACTCCATGCCCACTACCAATCTCAAATTTCTTGCAACCATGTGCTCTCTTTTCCCCCCAAAAGGAATCTCAAAACCAAACCGAAAACCATTAACAACATACCGCGCCTGCACAGGGTCAAGGTAATCCTGCAACAACTCCTCAAGCACCCACCATTTAACTGGCGTTGGTGCCCTTTCCCGCACTAGACTGGGTTGACCTGCCACCCCTCCCTGCACCAGGCTGGAATCCCCGCTTTCCCCTCTGACTCGCACCTTGCCTGCGCTGACAATTCGTGGAGGGGTGTGCTCCCCCACATTGCAAGCACGCATGCCTGAATGTGCAAAAGGAATGAAAACACTTGCTTTCATTGAAATCCAAGCAGGCCAATGATTGAGATCCCTTCCTACCCTGTTCGCCATGAAAATTATCAGATGGCTGGGCTTCACCTTTGACAATAATGTGCCTACTTTCTGCGCGCACCACCTCCTTTCCCTGGATGCACTCTGTCCAGAGATCATGGTCTTTTACATCCCAGCGAACCTTGGCGTAGTGGCCGTGTTCTGACGAAACGCCTCATCATACCTGAGCCAACCAAACCCTTCCTTTGTCAAATATGCCCGTCTAACAATGTCAAAATATTTCCAAAGAGCTACCGGCCTTTCTGGAAATGCCTGCATCACAACTCCTGCGTAGATAATGAAAGCCGACTCCCAATTGGCCCAATTCCTATCTATCTTCCTTCTCTTAGCTCTCTCATACTCCTTTGATTCAGGCTGGGCATTGGGGTCAGGAACCGGATCTCAGAAAAGGATGGAGAACAAATCAATGTAATCACCCTTCCAATTTTTTCCCCATGTGGACTGCAGCAGGTGCACCCCAAGTGGTGCAGATACCCTGGCATATCCACACTGCAAAGGATGAACCTCCTTGTCTAGTGACCCACAGGAGCCACCCCACTTTGACCAACCAAACCCACACCCACCATTGGTGGGGCCAGGCCATTCACCCCTCCTGCTTGAACTGCCTGAACCCCACTGATTGCCTCAACCCCCACCTGACTGCCCTGCAGCACTGACCCCTGTGGGCACCATACGTTATCCACCCACACTAACCTGTTTAGGTCCTGCTGCACCAGCAGTTGACCTATACCAGCATTTGGCTGCCCAGGTGAGACAAGATCCTGCTGCACTGCAGGTGTCCCCAATGAGGATCTCCCAGGTCCGCTGCCTGCCTCCCCAATATGCCTACTAATAACCGGCACCTGCCTCCTTTGAGCAGGCTGACTGCTTCCAGCTACCACCTGCCCCTGAATCGGTGTACCCGCATGAGGTACAACATACCATTACCAGCCACCGGGTAACCGAAGCAGTAACCTGCTGTGCCCCAGTCACTGGAATCGGTGCTGCCGTCATCATAGGCCTGTTGCCTCCCTCAAGCAGCTGGACGATCCTGGCGATCTGCTGTTCCATCCTGTCAACTTTTCTTGTCAGCGCCTCCATCGCTGGCCCGCCTTGAACTGGCCCAGCTGCTTCGCTAATCTGCAAAGGAGGATCCAGTGAATTCCCTCTCGCTCCACCAGCCACCTGACCCCCTACACTCCCAGGATCCAACAAACCCGAGGCCACCAGGCATCACACTATCCCACCCAGCCATCCTGGCCTCCATGGACTGCAAGAAAGCCTGCCCATAGCCCTCCTGAAGCCAGGCAGGTGGGGGCTGCTGCACCAATGATCCTTGTTCCAACACAGCCAAACCACCAGGGGACGCCATGTCATCTTCTCCCCCAGGAGCGGCCGCTCCCACAGCCAGGCCAAGCCCAACTGCCTGCCTCACATTGGAGTGCCCAGTCGCCCTACTGGCCCCATCCACAAACTGGGATGCCCCGTTCCCTTGTATTAATCCACCCCCAAAAGTCACCACTGAAGAAGATGGAGGAGTGGCCTGGGCAGCAGCCCCAGCTTGCTGGCCTCCACCATGGCCTGCCACACCCCTCAACTCATGCGGCCCACCAGCCGCCTGTGCCTTCTTTGCTCTACCCATCCTAACCCAATACTGCCTGGGGTGTGTGTGGTTTGTGTTGTCAACAATCCCCCAACCCAAGCACCGAATTAGCCGTTGGCCACAGTCTCTCACACACACACACACACACGCACCCCGACTCCAGACAATCCAGCACCCCCCTTCAGAATATCCGGGCCCCACAATCCCCAGGGGAATCCGTCACCCCTGCCCAGCCACTTCCCAGAGCTCTGCTCACAGCCTCCACTCCGCGCTGCCTCCGGCTACCAGATCTCCCCCCACAAACACTGCCGATCACCCTCTGAAATGCTGCTCCCAGCACCAGGCCCGCTCAATCCTGCAGCACTGGAGAATGTGTCCTCTTCAGGTGCTTCCCAGCAGCTGAATGACAGGGCTGCATAGCACCGCCAACCATGTGGCCACTCCTGGCCAATCACAGAGGCGCAATTTCGCACCGCGCCTTTTCCCTTTGCAAGCTGCCAACTGACTGTGATTCAGTGTGCAGCTTGCAAACGGGAGTATTCCCGCCTGGCCAGCCACCTCTCCCCTCCCCCCAATACCCTATGCCTCCTTTCCCCATTGGGGCGAGCACAAATTTCCCCCTGCAGCACACAAGGTGCTTAACAGGGGCTTTCCCTTTAGCCTTGTAGAGAAAATAGGGTTTGCCATGTTGGTCACATATATAGGCAATAGAGACAAAGTAGTACAGGGATATCTTTTCTTGGACCAACTCCAGTTGGAGGTATGCAAGCTTTCGCATCTCATGGGGTCCTTCGTGAGGCAAGTTTTTGTAATTACAGACTTGCCTGAGAAAGGACCCTGTGAGGTCCAAAAGCTTGCTTACCTCCACCAACTTGGTAAGAGGTTTTGCTGTACAGTTTGCACCAGTGGAAGATGAGTCTTAAATCATTATTGATAGATTTGATAGTGGTGTATGTCCAGAGAATCAGGCTGTTTGTTTAGCTGGGTAAATTGAAATCATCCTGGGGGTGGGGACTCAAACACAGTCAATAAAGTGTTAAACTACATTCTCATATGAGAGAGTGTTAGAGTAATTTCCTCTCACATGTTTTCCTGTTTCTTACCCACTGTAACCCGGTGAGCCAGCTGTTCTCAGCCACATTTTGCTGGGCTCAGTGCAAGCTAATAACATGGGTCCCAATTCTGTCCCACATCACCATTCTAATGAACTACTCACCCTTCCCTGTTGTCGGCACACAAATAAAAGACAAGACGCCATTGTATGGATTTTAACATGGCCGCACCCTTTATTCATCCAAATTAACAAATCAACTGAATAGGTGGGAGTGACATCGCCTAGTGCGATCCAGGTCCAGTATCAAAACAGCACCACATACAACTGCAGGGGAGGGTCTCGATATACCCTCGATGACTCTCCCCAAAACTAGAACGTATCCCCTTTGTCAATCACTGTCCGAAGACAAAGGGGACATGGTCCACTAGTACCCGAGTAAGGAGAAGATGCGCCACTGGTTGTGGATCATATATGTCCCTGCCAACCTTGCAGGTCACCCCTCCCAGGGAGTCCCGCCCCGCTTGCCATACCTTGCTATTGTGGTATGCGTGGCTTCCCCACCTCTTACGGAGATGACTCCTATCTTATCTCAAGCTAAACTACGAACAGATACTGGACCCCTGCAAAAGGTGCAACAATTTGTAATAACAACCATAAAGAAAACCATCCTCAAGCAGACACCCATTCTAATGGCCAGCCGAATTACCCCATACTGTAAGGAAGGCGAAAAAACAAGAGAGTCACCAGGCCAAAACTCGTTGCCAAAAATTCCTTCCTGGTTCATCTAATACGACTGGTCGACACCACAGTATGAAGGGAGGGAGGGTGGGTGCTACTTGCTTCCCTGCTCGTCCTGAACCGAGCAGGCAGGTGAGGAAACACTTGGTGGCTCCAACCCCCACGTGGGGTGGAGACACCAATCACTGGCGCTTGCTTTCGCGCCATTCAATGGGGGTTGCCTAGGCAACCCCACCTAGGACGGCCACGGCTTGCAAGTCCCTGCAGCAGGGGTCTGCAGGCTCAGACGTCCTGCATCTCTGCAAAGGTTGGCGCGACAAATTCCCCCCGCCATGGATTGCGGCGGGGGTGCACTTCTTGGAATCTGATCTTAGCTTAGCCCTTTTAGGCATGTTGGCAGGCCAGCTCACTCTTCTGTATACCTGCCTAGGCTCTCCGATCCCAGCCTTTCTAGGCACCTTGGAGAACCAGCTCGCTGTTCCTTGCCCCTAGGATCTTGGGTCTCAGCCCTTCTAGACCATGGAAGACCAGCTCACTCTTTGGAATGTTGCTTCTTTTCTAACACTGAATCTGACTGACCCAGATTTCTCACAAGACCCGGCATAGATACCTAGGTACAAAATACTTGTCAGGATAAGAATATATCAATAATTCTAACATTCACAATTTAGTCTGATTTTTTGTTTTGTTTTGTTTTGTTTTCATTGTGGTGGATTTTCTGGGCCCCTTGGACTGTCAGGCCCTGGTGAAATGCCCCCATTCCTCCCAAATTTACTTAGGGTCTGGCCATGAGTACTGGGAGAGGGGTGCAGTTGCATCCTCTCCCCCCAGTTTCCCACCTGGCCCCACCCCTTCCAAGCATTGTGACATCATGAAACTTGGGAAAGGGACGTGGTCACATCAGAAAGGGACAGAGTGAATCACCCCCTCCCCAGCATAATTCTGCCAGCACCCTTGTGGTTAGCGTCATGTCTGTTTTCACCCTTAATTTCATGGAGTGTTATCTAATTCTCTTGTACTGTTTGAGAAATAACTCCCTATTTACTTTTACCACACCTTCCATGTTTTTATAAACTTCTATTATATCCCCTCTCAGTGGGTAGCATGAATGGGAACAAGGAATTGAAAGTAACCCTACCTTAAAGGTTATCTAGTCCAACCCCTGTTTTGATGCAGGAAGTCGACAGCTACAACATCCCAAGCCCCAGCATGCTTCATTTGATGACATGAGGGAAGTTTTTAAAGCAGCGGTTCCTAAAATTTTGTTGGTGTAACCCCATTTTGTTAGTGTAACCTCAGGAGGTAACATGTCAAATATTAGTCAGATATTGACCCTGTCCATGGATGGTGTGATCTTATTTGGAGTCCCGACCCACCATTTGGGAACCTCTATTAAATCCTGTATCTGTTTTTATTTAATTTTTTAAAAGTAATGTTTATCCTCAAACTTGTGTAACCTTTAGTGCTGTCATTTACCTAAAACCACATCCTGATTCATCAGCAGAACGCCGTCGTGCCCCAGAGCATGCTTTTCCTGTCAGTCGAACTGAAAGTCTGTTTGCACAAACTTTGCAGATCCTTGTGTGCTGCGCGAAGGGACCCCAAAGATGATTTCATATTGTCCCATCTGTGGAAAGCCGGTCTACTTTGGTAAGTTTCTTCTGTTGGAAGCAATAGCCTTTCCCATCTTTTCTTGTTTTACAGTGCATTTAGGCATTTCTCATTCTGCTTTCTTGCATTTTCAATGGGTTAATTCCCTCTACAAAATGGTACCAAGCAGGGACACAGCAAGAGGCTGAGTTACAAGGTTTTTTTTCTTTTAAAAGTGTGTGTGAGAGTAATGGGAAAAGTAGTAGAAGTTAAAAAGCCAATAAAAGTAGTTTCAGGTAATAAAAATGGTACCCGTGCCAGTTTTGATAATTTTAAAATTACTTTTTGTTCTTCCTAGAAATGTTTTTTCCCTGCTGGTGCTGTGTAAACCACAAAAAAAGGAAGCTGATTAGCTTTCTGAGTATATGGGGGCACCAGTGAACCTGCCTCTATACTAAGTGCTGTCAATTTTACAGAATGTGATTGATCCAAAGTTCAGTTAAATAGATGGAAAGTTTCCCCTTGACTTTATTGGGTGTTGGATCAAACTTGAATTGAAGTAGAAAACAGAGAGCCATATGTGTTTCCTCATGGTTTAATTTGTGCCAGGGGTTTCCAGAACTCAGCTAGGCACATCTTTTTATGCCGGGACTATTCCTTGCTAGGGTACTCTGAGTGGGCAGGGAGGACGCTGCTACTGACACTCATAAACTGTTTGGTAGTAAGAGTGTTTTGCAACTAAACAACTGACTAGCTGTGGCAACAGCACCGACCGCAGAAATGGAGGCAGTGGAAACAGCTGATGGGAGTGGTAACTGGGCTGGCTGGGCAGCTGTAACACTCTGGAGTAGGAACCAAAGTTGCTACAAAGTTCACATCTGGGGCCATGGGGTGGACCTTTGGAGGCAGGCTGTAGCCCCTACACCTCTTTATTTACAAATTAAGTACTGCCTAATGTTATGGTGATCTTAGATGTTACTTTTAACAACCATTGTAGTTCAGAGCATGGTGCCATGTTACTCCCAAATATGAGAGAGAGAAAGAGAGAGAGAGAGAGAAGAAACAAGTTAGGATGATGCCTTTTATTGAACCAATTGCATTCAAGGAAGTTGGCAGAGGGAAGGTGTTTTTAAATGAGACGGGTGGGTGGTGGGTGGGTCCGTGATCGGTGCGGGGGAGGGTGCGTGGACACCATGTGTGGGGAGCATTTCACACAAGCGGCCCCGTACACAGCTGTCCTGCCCATGCACCACCTACCCCATCCTTGCACAGGGATGCCAAAGCCCTGGGGGGTAGGGGGGCTGGAGATGCATGGGGGATAGGTGGGCATGGGAGCATGCCTTCTTCACACACACACACACACACCCCTTCATGAAATTTAGTTGAGACGGGCCCCACGCAGGGATAGGCGGTCCTTGCATGGTGGCGTCTCATTTAAAAACACCCAGAGAGAGAGAGATTAAGGCCAGAAACTGCACTTAAGGAATGAGGATATAATTTGTTTATTGTGATCACTGTAAACAAAGCCCTCGGAAGCAGAGGTTGTGTTATGCTTTTTAGAACTGTGAAGGGCCTGGAGTGGAGTCTGTAAAGACTTGCCACTGGGTGCTTCCATTTATAGGCATTATGAGGTATACTCTAGAACAGTGGTTCTCAACCTTTTTGTGGGCAAGAATGGACCCACCAAAACATGTTAAAAATCAAATCAAATCTGGAACTCCTCAAAAAAATAAATCCAGGCCCAGGAGTAGCTGGACAGCAATGGGGTGGGTGAATCCCAGCAGTGATGGGGGAGTGGGGGCTGCCACAGCAACAGAGAGCCAGCATGAGGTGGCCAAAAGTGGCGGGGAGGCCAGGAAACTGTAGGAAGTCATGTTCCTTTTTCCTATCCCACCCCTGACTCTTAGCGGCATAGGTGGCCAGAACAAGTGGCTGAGGGAACGCAGCAGAGGATAAGATGCAGTTGCACCAGGCCTCCTCAGACCCCTGCGGGGGCCCACCTAAGTCTCTCCCAGAACCCACCAGTTGAGACCACTGCTCCAGAATAAGGAGCTAGCTATTCATTCCAGTCCAGCGTGTCAAGTCAGGAACTGGTGTCAGAACTTTGTGAAAGCCCTGTGCTGTGTGTGTCCCATCTAAAACTATTTGTAAAATGAGTGGAAATATTGAGGTGCGTTTTGTTTGAATTTCCTTATAAAGAGGTCAGTAAAGTAAATACAACCCATTACAGGGACAGACTTGAAATACTATCAGCTTCTTTGTTACTCATGCTACCATCGAGTGAAATCCTGACCCTGTGGAAGTCAATGGGAATCTTCAGCGGAGCTAGGTTTTCAGTCTCTCTCTTCTTTAAAATCTGAAATACAAAGAGATCAGCTACGTAAAAGGGCATACAGGGCTATGCCTTTTGTGCCTTCCCCCTGTCGCTGACTTCCTGCGGTTCTACAGCATGTGAATTATACAGAGAAATGAGAATAGGTTGAAAAGTGTGTAACCCAAGTATGGCTCTAATTTCAAATTAAGTTACATGGGACGTAGTTTTCCCATCCCAGGCTGGCATGGTGAGAATGCATTCTGTCATTTTAAGAGCAGCACCTGAATAGCATCACACTCCTTCGTGCAATACTTTCAGAGCGGGTAGTGGCATAAAACCTATATTCATGTTGTATGAAATCTTTACCGCTTCTTGATGACAACTTACTCTGCCACTCAAAGGGTATGCTGCTGAAATGCAGGGCAATTATTGGCAGCTGTCTGCATCCATTGCTATGGGACCAGGCAAACACAGATTAGGAACAAGTGGTGAGTTTGCAAGAGGGAAGGGTGTTGTATGTAAGAGCTCTAAGGGACTTAAATAGCTCCCATCAATGCAGTAAAGGTCCAGAGTGAGAAAGGGGGATAACTTCATCCCCTTAACCCCCCCCCCCCAAAGCTACAGTCCCTGGCACTCTCAAAATGGCATCTGCTCCACCTACTTATCCAACTGCTAGGAAATGTCAGTGAGGAGCAGAGTGACTCAGGAGGCAGTCCCCTCCTTAACTTGTTGCTATTGTGAGTGACTGAAATTAAGGAAGAGCGGGGGTGGGGGGAACTGTCATTTGTACTCCAAACTCAGAGGGACAGGTACCCTCTGTCTCCACCCTCTGATTTTATAGCCATGGCTTCCATTGTGGTGCTATCAAAAAGTATGGTCTTGACTCTTTCATGCATTTTTTGTCTTAACAATATCTCTGTGAGGTAAAGAAGGGCTAATTTCCCAGTTTTACAGACTAGGAACTGCAGCCTCCAGACTAGGGCCGCTTTTAGATGAAACAAATTTGTGCATGATTGGTGAAAAATACGCATGTTTTAATGTTCGTTTAAACACCTAAACCGTTTTAAATACGCATTTGCCATGATCGTGTAAAAGCCCAAACCGTTTTGAATGTGGTTTTTAAATAATGCGCATTTTTAAAAACCGGTTTTGGCATCCCCCGATCATCAAAGAGACTCAAAACCTGTTTTAAAAAATGCACATTATTTAAAAACTACATTCAAAACGGTTTGGGCTTTTACACGATCATGGCAAATGCTCATTTTAAATGGTTTAGGTGTTTAAACGAGCATTAAAACACGCGCATTTTTCACCAATCATGCGCAAATTTGTCTCGTCTAAAAGCGGCCTAAGGCTGCAGTCCTAAATACACTTACTAGTGAGTAAATCCCTTTGCAATCAATAGAACTTACTCATGAGTAAGTGTGCTTAGGACTGACACCTACGTTCTCAATGGCTGTTCTGGAACTCCCTTCCCCTGGAGGCTTGCCAAAGCCCCAGCCTGAGCACCTTCCATATAGGCAACGTAAGATCCTTTTATTTGACTAAACATTTGGCAGGTGGAGATGGGGTTTGTGGAGACTTGGCATATGGGATTTCTAGATGGTTTTATTTATATATTTGATGTTTTTATATGTTATAGCCCACCCTGAGTATTAAGGGTAGATTGGGATATACATTTAAATACATGTGACTTGCCTAGAGTCTGTGGCAGAACAAAGGGACAGAGCTTCAGCCTCCAAAATCACAGGCTTTTGGAGACAAAAAAAAAAAGGACTAGAAATGTGATTCTGATGGAAAATCACTCTGTTTGGAAGGAAAAGAATGAGATTTAGGCAAGTTCATCTACAGGGTCTGTTCCTCCAGCCACTTCCTCTGGGGTCGTCCCACGGGGATCTCACAGCCCTAGTGTGATTCCAGTTAGTCCATAAAGGACAGCTACAGGTTTTTGTTTTTGCTTTTGCCCTTTGCCTGATGGTCTCACTCCTTTTATCACTTCTCCTTCCTGTGGCTAAAATTAGCTCAGCTGTCTAAAGAGGAACTGAATGTCAGAGCAAGCATCATGTTGTTTTTCGTAGTCAAGAGGGGAAAGCCTCTTGTCTGCAGACAATATGTCATGAATACAACTGGACGAAGCTGTGTTGTCTTTTTTATACACACACACACACACACACACACACACACACACACTCATCTTTGTTTTATAATTGTTTGGAATATCAGTATTTAGTAGCTTTACTCAAATATTGTTCACAATGGACTGGGGAGATCCAACCACAATAACGATCCTGATGAGCAGTGACTGCATGTGCTCACCAGCCAAGCGGGATTGATGATCGCCTTAAGTTAAAACCACTTCAATATATACCTCTCAATTACTTAGTAAGGCATCTGCTCAGTAAAACAGTATAACTTTATTAATGTAGAATAGAAAAACACAAGTCCTGGTTTCCTGATCTTGGCAGGTAACAACGCTACCCACACCTAATCCTACACAATAGTGTTCTTATGTGTCCAGGACCACGAGCCAGAGTACGTGCAGGCATTGGTTCAGAAAAGACTGGAAGGGGTCCCAGGTGATGCCGACTAGGAGAGTGCTGTTCCTTGAGTTCATAGAGATGAACAGGGCAAAGACCACGGCACTTAATGCAAAAGCTAGTGGAGCCAAGCTCTAAGCCAAAGCCAGTTGGTTTTGACTGTGCTTATATGCAGTTCTTTGGACAAGGTAAGCCAATGGGAACTGCCCAGTCATGGTTACCACCTTCCTTGTGCTCAAAGAAAAGGGTCTGTGGGAAAGAGGTGAGGTCACTTTTCTTTCACAGAAAGGAGGGTCTTTCCATTTTTTAGGGATCATTGTGAGCTCATCACCACCTTACTGTAACACCCTGGCCTTTGGGGATCAATTCCTATCAGAGCCACCCACTCTGGGCATATCAGGTTGTCCACCAGGTGTTGATGGTTTCAGAGTAGCAGGGTTATCTTGTTGACCCACCCTTGATGGTTTATTTGCGGTTTTGGCCAGAGACAGTAATACCTGACTGCTGCTTAAATACATCAGCCAGCAATTCCAGGCATCTGAGATTGTCATGCAGGCTTTTCTGGGCCTCTTAGCTCTAATGTGTTCATGGGGGCCTCCTACTCATAGTGTTGTTCTTAGAGCAGTTTTTAATAATGAGTCACAAAGTCTGCTCTTTTCATAATGCAGTTTGTAGTCTTCGGGCCTACCTCCCTTCTATCTTCCTTTCTTCATGGCAGGAGAATGTAAGATATTAATATAAAACAGATTCCATTGCTATATATTGCCCTGTGACTATATTGCTAAACACTAAACATGCCTACTTTTCAAAAAGATGGGAGAACTCCTCCCCGCCCCACCAAAAATATTTTTGTTTGTTGCAAACAAAACACCTTTAGGTCTTCAAAATTTGAAATGTTAGGTTGCAGTATATTTTGGTAGTTGAAGCTCAGCCCCACCTCCATTCGTGCTGAAAAAGGCAGAAGAACTCTCACTAGTGAAAATGTTAGTATTTTTGAAAATCACCAGGACAGATTTTGTACTGGGGGGGTGGGGGGTTGTTTTTCAGGGGAAGAAAAACAAAGGTCTTTTCTGAGCAACAGATTGACTGAAAAATTTCATTTCACTTGTGAATGAAGTGGAGGCAGCGGACTGAGAAGGAATCTCCACTCTGCTAATGAGAGAGGCTACAGCCACCTACACAACATAGAACCCTTTTTAGAGCCTGATGGAAAACTCTATGGGTTCTCCACAAGAGCCACTCTACTGTTTGGGAGGAGGCTGAGTAGCACCTGGAGGAAGCAGAACTGTTCCCCTTTCTGTAGGAACATGCTTCCTTTCTCTGTGAGCAAGCTAACGATGCAGCTTTCTCAGCATTAATTAACTTGACCCTCGCACCTGCCTCCAGAAAAGACCACTGAGGACATAGGAGTATTTAGGTTAAGGGGCAGGAGGAGAGGCGGATTCCTTGTAAACATAGCACAGGTAGCTATGCTCCCGCCTCACAACTTTGATCTCACAGCAAATTAATTTTGATAAACCTATGAGGTACAGAGGAATTACTCCTGATTTGCATCATTGCCACTCCAGTGAGGTCATAACCAAACTCAAGATCTTCTTAGGTCATAGATTTAAAGATTAAAAGACATGTCTGAGACCAGCTAGCCTGCCGTAGTGTATCACACAGGTCAATTAATTATACTAACTGTACTGGTCAAATACAATTTAATGGGTAGAAGAGAATATAAACAATTTAAAGACTACAAGCGATGGAGAATCCACCATATACTTGCCCATCTGTTCTGGTGGTTAGTCACCCACCCTGCTAAGAATTTGTGCCTTATTTCTAATTTGAATGTATTCAGCTTTAACTTCCGGCCATTGGTTCTAGCCATGCCACCTTCTGCTAAGTCAAAGATCACTTTAGTGAGTGCCCTGGTGAGTCTGGACACCATGACCAAGTCACATCTTAACCAAGTTTTTGACAATCTAAGCATGCTGAAAAGTCCTTACTATGAAAAAAACCAAACCCTCACTGATATTGAGAGAAACTTTGCCTGAGTGAGAACTATGGAAACGAGCCCCAATTTTGGATAAACTTAAGAGTTAATCAAATGTGTAGTCCTGGTCTCATTGAGGCCAATGGCTTAGCTTAACTTTAATGGATGAAAAATACACTCCAAACTTTTTTCACAATTTTTAAAAAAAATTCTGAGTTGTCTCTTTCACATTGCTTGAAACCGATTATTTTTTTTTTAAAATGCATTTTCCCAAAATCTCTGTATTGTGAATTTGATTTTTGCCTCTTGTTAAAATACAGTGAACAAAAATAATGAAACAATAGGGAATAATCATGGAAAAAGTGAGGAACAATCAGGAAAAAAAGATTCATAAATATTTGCAAACATTAAAGGTGGTAAAAATATTGCCAAAAATGTTCAGAGGTGCAAAGTTTTCAGGACAAAGTGTGGGGAAGGAGGAGGTTGGCAAAAAAGAAGTTTGGTTTGCTGTTTTTTTGTGAGGAAATGGAGTGTGAAATTTGCCCCCCAGCTCTTCCAAGCATCTTAGCCTTTATGTGCTTCTTCAAAGTGAACTTCAGCCCTTTTGAGGTTTGTCCAAATGTTGCCATGTGTCATGGAGTAGCTCCTCAGCTGCTATTGGACTTCAAAGGGAAGCACTTTAGTGCGGTAAGTACTGAGCAGCACCAGCTAAAAAATGCTTTTACAGTATGATCATCAAAACATTCAGCAACACCATTTACACCATAGTGCTGACACAAGTCCCATTGAGGTGAGTAAGGCTGAGGCTCACGCTAAGAGGTAGCAGCAGGACTGAATGCCCTTAGAATCATGCTGTCGGACACCCCTCCCCTTACACTAGCATGCTGTTGAAGTGAGGTTTGCAACGGCAATGCTCTCAAGTGCTAATTTTGTTTCTATATTTGCTATGCCTGAGATCTCAAAGTTTTGCATGCAAATTGTGTGAATTTTTATCATCCTTTCCATACTGTGATACCAGCTAGTGTCACGGATGCAGGTGGCTTCTATAGACCGTGTAGGGAGTGACCCATGTCGTTAAAGAAGAATTAGCACTTGGCTGTAGCCACTGCAGAGAAGTTTCATTAGAGTGAGGTTGCTAGCTATAGGAAGATTCTGTGAGGCAGATTTACATCTAGGTCACATTGGGCAGACTTGCTGGATTGGGCCAGAAACAGAGGCAGAGCAAGCTCAGATCCAGGGTAGAGCTGCAGCAAGACTGAGTTCAGAAATAGGATTGGGGGGTGGGGGGCAGACAAAGCTAGGAACCAGGCATAGGAAAGGACATGCTTGGATCAGGACCAGGCAGGGGGCTAGTCATAAGCATTGGGATAGAGTAACAAGGGGTGTGAGTGTGTGTGCAATTGCTCCTTCATGGTCCCATTCCTTTCAAGAGTACCCTGGTGATGACCAGGATTCCTAGTTTTCTCTGCCAGAAATTCTCTGATTAAAAAAAACCCAAATTCTTTGATTAAAAACACCAAAATCTGCATTTATCCTCGTTAAAAAAATTATACATCTTCATTGTTGTTCATTCATTTAAAAAGCCATTTACATTAATTTAAAAAGCCATTTACTTAGTGTCTGCTCTGCATTTCAACCTATGCAGAGGAGATGGGTTCCCTTGCATAGGTTCCCTTCTTATATGAAGATCTGCTGTGCAAATCAGAGAAACTGTCACCCACTACAGTCATGGGTACAGAGCCTTTGAAAACGCAGGGAAGAGTGAAAGCCCGTTTCCCAACTCCCACCCAAAGTCTTTCAATCCCCCTTACTTCCCATCTCTTCATCTTCACTCCAAAATAGTGCCATCTCCACCTCCCGTGTCTTCATTTGGGAGGATTCCTCAGTAAACCTGCCCATCTTCACCCCAGGGCAGGATTAGGGCTGAAATGAGATTTCGCCCTTTTTGAAAATCTTGTTGAGAATAGACTTCTCGACAAGATTTTCTCGTCTCGAGATTCTCACAAGAAACTCGAGATTCTCGAGAACCTCAGAACGGGGGGAAATGGTCTGCACGTGTGCAAAAATGGCCATGAGGGCCAGTTACGGTTAATTTATTGAGGCGTTGGCTTCTGCCCTGGGTGGTGTTATGTTACAACACATAACACACCAATAAACATACATACAGATACATAACCATACAAAGGAACAGGAACAAATAGTCTTGCTCTTCCCCAGAGTGATGGCACAACCATGCCAGATCCCTGCATATGACCAGAATACCAGTACATAAAAACTAGGCCAGGAGGGCTATTCTGCGCATGTGTAGCCATTTTGCACATGCGCAGATCATTTTTGGAGCATTTTTGAGGTTCTCAAATTTCTCGCAAGATTCTGGAGTTTCTTGTGAGACCTCGCCAGGAGTGCGAGATTCTCATGAGATTCTCACGATAATTCATTTTATTCTCATTTCAGCCGTAGACAGGATCCTCAGTTCCTCTTTCTCCTTCTCCCTCTGCGTCATTAGGCACCTTCCTTCACCCCCTACCAAGTTAGGGTTTCCTCCTCTCCCCCACCCCAGCCCCCTCTAGCACCCCTCTCCCCATGTCCAGTTCTCCCTCCTCCTGCAGACCAATTGCTCTGGAAAGTTCCTTTGCCTCCTCCCATTCCAACACTAACACCCCCCCACTCCCACTCCCAGACCCATTTCTCTAGAGGCTCGTTTACCTGCTGCAGGCCTCCTCCCCGGTCCTTCCGAGAGCCCCACCCCTGCACGCACCAGTCTGCCGCCTCCCTGGTTCTGCAGATTGAGCAGGTGAGGGTCCATGTCAATAGCTTGATGTTAACCGTGAAGGGCAACATGCTGGGCGAGAGGTGACCAGGGCCAGCAGCTGGGCTCTGTGGAGAAGTAACGCCCTAGCGACTTCTCAGAACTTCAGGCTCCAGGAGGCCAGGACCTGTAGGAACTACATTTCCCAAGATGCCTTGGGTGCTCCCCGATGTCTCTGACAGGGGAGGGGGAAGCAGGTAGTTTGTGGGAGGGGGAAGAACCTGGCTGCCCTTTCCATGCTGATTGAACACAGCTTAGGCCTCTTCCTCACTATGAGGAGTAGCTCCCCCATTCCCCTTCACAGCCGATGAAGCATCACAAGCAAAGAAGAAGCAGCAAATAAGAACTTCTCTGCACATGTGCAAGGAGAACTTCTGGGTGCGCCGCCGGCAACTACAGACCTTCCAGCTGATTGAAGACAGCTGCGAGTGAGTTTTTGCAGCTGGGAACATTAGATAATAACATGGTATTCCGTGGTTTTCTCAAGTGAAAACTGGAATTCCATGTTTTTCTATGGGGAGAAAAGGAATTCAGTGTTTTTCTCCAAAAAAACATGGAATTCTGTGGTTTTCCATGGTAAACGGAAAACTGGGAACCCTTGTCATGATGCTTGGGAAAAGGGTGTGGTCATGTTGGAAATGGGTGGGGCAAAGTAGCTCCCTTTCCCATGTAATTCTGCTGGTGCCCTTTGGTGTAGCTCGGCTGTAATGGGCCCAGTGCAGAAGATGAAATGCACCCTCCTCTACTCCCATTTCACTGGCAGGTAATGCAGCTGCACCAGGGAGCAAGCCTCCCTCCTGTCTCTACTATAGCTACGTCCTTGGGAACAGGCTCTGATATGGTAATTGGGTAAGGATCAAGATATGGAACAGACAGTGAACAACATCAGAAGGCAGGAACAAAGTCAGGTCAGGAACAGGTAGTATTGTTCCATTGGGTCCTTCTTGCTGACAGACCTATATACCAGAGGCCTCCAGTCACTAGGCAGTGGGAGGAGGTGGCATGCAAGGAAGACATGGCCTTTCACCCGATCCAAGTACTAGACCTCAATATGGCAGTGGGTCGCAGTCCCAGCTTTGGTTTCACATGTAACCAGTGCGATGTGTACAAACTGGGGCTGCTACAAGGGACCAGGTGAGAGTGACTATATGTCCCCCACCTATCAGCTCTTTATTGGGGAGCAGGGTGGCTCCATCCTCACTGAAGCACTGTGGGTGAGGCTTGTTTGCTCCCTATTAAACTGGTCAGCAGGGAGGTCAAACCTGCCTACACAGAAGCACTGCATACTAGGACAATTGGCATCTCCAGTTTCTTGCCATCTCAGGGTGCACTCTGATGACAGCAGGCCCAGAGGGGAAGAACCAATAGCTGATGTCGGCAGAGTGGTGACTGCTGCCACACATCTTGGAGCGCATGCAAACTCCTACCGCAGAAGGAAGCAAATGCTTCAAGTCTGTACGGCAAGGGCATTATGAGAGGCATTCTCTGTGGCTGCTCACAATTATGGAACTTCTCTTCCCTGAAAGTTCATCCAAGACTGAGTCTGAGCATTTTCCAGAGGCAATTTAAGACTTTTATTTATTTATTATTATTATTATTATTATTATTATTTAATAATAATAAATATAATAAATACAACCAAGTGTTTGGCAAGTGGGAATAGGGCTTGGAGAGGTAGGAAATGTGGGTTTATCTAGGACTGAGCATGAGGTCAAGTATTTGTAGTTGTATTTAGTATTTGTATTTCTGCCTGTGTTCCCTGCATTTCCCCTATTGTTGTCAATGTGAAAAAGGCAGTGAACACAGGTCTCTACATATGGGTTATTTTGGTACAGAAGTGTAGTGAGGTTCTGCCAGTTTGACAGACCTATAAGGAAAGAAGAATACAATCCAAATGGTTGCTAAATCTGCTACCAGTTTTAAATGGGGAGCACTGGCTTGGGGGAAAGTGGAGAATACAGCTAGCTTTGGTGAGTAGGTTGTTAGCTTGGGGAGCGTGGAACAGGGTATGGGTCTGGCTCAGTGGAATTGCTGGCATGAGGGAGTGTGAGGCATGCAGATGGCTTAGGAGAGGGGACATTGGAATGTAGGGCTGGCTTAAGTGGGGAGTTGCTGGCTTGGGGATGGGGGAATGGGGCATAGGTCTGGCTTGGGAGTGTCACTGGCTTGGGGAGAAATGGGGCATGGGACTAAGCTCAGGAGAGGTTTCTGGCTTGGGGAGTGAGAATGGAACATGAAGCTGGCTCAGGGTGGGGGTTGTTGGCTTGGGGAGGAGGAATGAGGCATGGTTCTGGCTTGTGTGGAGGCTTTCGGGCTTAGAAGGGAGTTGCAGAAAGTGGGCTTGCAGAAAGTGGGATTCCAGGTGGAAATGGGGCATGGGACTGGCTCAAGGGGGGTCACTGGCTTGTGGAGGGGAGGAATGAAGCTGTCATGGATTCACCATTTCTCCGTGGCTGGGCCGGGATTTGCTAGGCTGGGCCTGGCCTGACTGCAGTGTTGGAGACTGCAGTTCTGAGACAGCAACAGCCCCTACAAGGGGGAAGGGGGGAAACTCACTACAGGCTCTCTAAGCAGGCAGCTTAGCTTAGAGTCAGCGAGCAGCCCAGCTGCAAGCTGGATATGTGCTTCAGTTTGGGGGATCCACTTTGAGATCTTGGATGTTACATTTTCCAGGAAATGTTGGGTTCACTTGAAACCCAAATACACAGACCTGGCATTAGTATTTCAGATATGGAGCTCCCAAAGGTCTTTTTTGGATTTATTTATATTTTGTCCCAACCTGAATGCACAGCCCTAGTTTTATCTGGCCAGATTTATTTATTATAATAAATAAATAAATACTTGTTCGGATAAAAAAAAGTCTTACGTTGTCTCTGGAGTATGCTCCCAGCTGACCTTGTGGACTGCCAAGAGACGTTGGGTAATTTCAGACTTGACGGGCCATTCGGCCCGCCACGCTGAACCATGGTCCGGGATTTGAAAGATCCCGGACAGGAATCAGTCCAGCTGTCCTTTAGATGTGCCGGCCTGATTCCTACAGGGGATCGGGGAGGGGGTGGGGCTGTGTGGCGCAATGTGCGGCCCCACAGTCCCGTCCCGTCCCGCCCCCCCGCGCGCTCCGCCGCCCGCTCTCTGGGAGACGGGTGGACGCAGCGACCAATGTGGCCGCTGCGCCTGATTCCGCATCGCGGTCTGGGCCGCGATCTGGGCCGGCTGAAGGTAACAGGTGTTACTTTTGGTCGATCCTGGATCGTGGTCCAGCTAACCACGATTCTGGACCTCCAGGCAGCTGGAGGTCCAGAATTGTGGTCAATGGGTTTCCTGCTAGAGGTTCAGTCAGTCAGTCAGTCAGTTATGTTTATTGTGAGGCCAACAGGCCATTACAAAATTACAGGACACAATATTCAAAATAAAAACCAAACAATAGCAACATCCAGAATAAAAATACATCAGCTTACAATAGACCCTAAGCGTGCTTTCCTGATCCAAAGATAAATCTGGCAAAACTTAGCTACTGAACTGGACATCTCCAAGTCAGTATACTAAAGGAGAGCCTTGGACAAAGCACCCAGATCCTGCTGTCCTACACAATACCGGCCCAAGAGCTCCCTTCTGGGGCCACTGAGAGCTGCACAACGGAAGAAAATATGGGCGCAAGAGTCAGGTTCCTGCAGCTCACAGAGCTGGCATACTCTCTCATGTCTCGGGGTCTCATTATATCGTCCTTCCAACAGGGCTGAAGGGAAAGAGCTACACCTGAAACAGGTGAACGCCCTTCTACGTCCTGAGTCCAACCAGGCAAATAAATAGCTGGAGTTCGGACGGGGGGGGAGGGGGGGTCAGCCAGAGGATATTCGGGCGCAACTTCCTGGGTGGCCAGCAAAGCCTTCTCTTGCTGTAACTCCTGGTCCCACAGGCGCCTCCAGATCAGAGTCAAGGAGCCAGTGAGACCAACCTGCCCTAGGGATTTGCAGGAGAAACCCAGATGTTTTAGCTCCACCTCTATCTGATCCGCCCAGGGGCTATGAAGCCCTTCAGCCACTGACATGGCTAGAAGAGAATTATCCAGGGGCGGGAAAAGATGTACCTTCACCCAGTATTTCAAAAGTGGCAACAGGGCCCTCAGCCTAAGAGTTGAACTGAAGGATTCGAGCCTCAAAATCACTTGTGGGGTTCCCCTAGGGAGCCCCAGGATCGAACGGAGCATTTGATTTTGAATGGGTTCCAAGTCTAATAAAAAAGCAAGACCCCAGGCAGGGAAAGTGTAGAGACATTGGGCTATAACCTTGACCCTAAAGAGCTGCAATGCCAGCAACATCAGTCTTCCCCCAATCTCCAACCGTTTGAAAAAATAGCCAAGGATAGCAGCCGTAGATCTTCTGGCTTGTAATCTCACTGCCTTCATGTGGGGGACCCAGCTCAGAGAGGAGGCAAAGATAACTCCCAGGTACTTGAAAACTTTAACTTGTTCAAGAGTATTCTGTCCAATCCTCCATTGATGGCTCATTTGGGCACCCCTGTGCCCCATTACCATAACTTTAGTTTTACTAAAGTTGATTTGAAGATCTTCCCTTTCTCAATAGTCCCCAAAACGTTGCAGTGCTCTCCTAAGTCCAACTAAGGTCTGGGACAAAAAACCCTATATCGTCGGCGTACAGGAGCGCCGGGACTCTCCTGCCGCCGATCCGGGGAGTGTGTGTGTCTATTCCCTTCATGAAGGGGATCAAATCATTTAGGAAAAGATTAAACAACACCGGGGCCAGGAGACAACCCTGCCTGACCCCACGGTGAACTGGAACTGGCTTAGTTAACGAATGGGCTGGGGCAGAGCGTATTCTAATTTGGTTATTTCTGTGGACCTTTATTAATAAATAAATTAAACGTGAGTCCATTGAGGTAGCCCCCAGTTTGATCCATAACCTCTCCCTATTGACTGAGTCAAAGGTCATACTCAAATCAATAAAGCCCAGATACTCCTGCCCACCAGTTCGGCGAATAAGATCCCAGAAGGCCCTTTGATCCTTCTGAAGAGCCCTCTGTAGCCTGGCCCAGCCCAACTTCTGGGCTGCCAGTCTTTTAGCAGATAGTGCCGGAGATTCACTGGGGTGAACATCTGGCGGAATGGACATCAGACATTACGGGACTAACAGCCACCACAGGGGATTCACTGTGGTTGACCGTGGTCCCGTAACGTCTGAAATTACCCATAGGGGAAAAGGCATTCTTTCAGGTAGTTGGAGCCCACACCATTTACAAATGTGCCACACATTTACACAGGCTCAGGTGTGCTGTTATTCTGCACAAGCTACAGAAATACTTGCATCTCTAAAACCTTATCTAGGTTGTGTTAATCTGACAAGGCAGGAAGTTAGTCAGTGTTACCAGGTCTCTTTGCAACTGTGCAATTTAAAACAGGCTCTGTCATCAATGATGTTTCCCATTTTAACTCTATCCTTCCCTGGACTTCCTTTTGTTCTTTCCTTCCCTAGACATTTTCTTCTTATTTAGCCATTCAGGATTATTCCAGCGTCAGCACTTTAGCCATTCAAAGGCTGTAGATAAGGAGGAGACTGTAAGGAGTGCAGGGTGAGGGGCATCCGGGATGGTGGACTCAGCCCTGGCAATTAAATTCAGGGGGCTGAGCCCTGGGAAATGTTCCCAGTAGGAGTGTGCACTACTAAATGTGAAAGACAAGGAAAAGGCTAATATTGGCCATTTCAAGGCTGGAAGCAAAAGCCAGAAATGGTTTATTGACTTTCATTAATGACTTTCTCACACCCATGCTCTCTCTCTCTCTCTCCCTCCCTCTCCTCACGCCCCCTGTGCTGGTCATCAAATAGATTAAATCACAAGAACCCCTGTTTTATGTTCAGCTGTAGAGAGGCAGGGTGGTTCAGTGGTTGGGTTGCTATCTGGAGACTGGATTCTGGGGCAGGCTTGGGCCCTGGCAATACATTTTATTTTAATTTTTTTTTTTTTACAAATTAAGCACTGGTCAGGGGGCAGCTGATCTGCTTAGCGTCCTGGTGCCACCAACTAGCCTTATTTGTTGACTGGCAAACAGCCAGGAAGCTGGGATGGGCAGTGTGTGGCAAGGGCTGGGACAGACAGGAGGGGATGTGTGGTCAGACTGGGACGAGGGGAGGAGCATTCCAGGCTGAATCAGGCGACAGCAGTGGTGCTGTTGAGCTGGTGTTACTCCAGAAGCCCCAGGAATGTGGCTTTGAGGCCCAGGTCCTGATCGGGCAGGGGGTGTGACTATGGGTGTTTTTTTAGCGCTGAAATGAATGTTTTCATCAAATACCAAATTTAACCATTCTGGCCCTTCGCTTTGTTTGATATGAAGCAGATACAACATGCTATTCACTTTCCACTTTGTTCACCAAAACAAATATCCGTTTTGGACATTTTAGTTATTTTATCCACTTTGGTATTTTCAAGTATTTAAGTGTTTTTCTGCTGTTTGTTTCAGCCCTTTAGACGAGGCTTGTTTCTCGCGTATCTCTAAAGTCTGGGAGAAACAAACTTGCACTTGGGGTATTTGTGTGTTTAGACGTTCCTCCCTGCTACTGGAAGTGAACCGGGCACCATTGGAAATGGGACACCGCAAGCCAGCACAGGCTTGGAGACGCCAACTTGTAAAAATCTCCATATGTTTTTTTTTTTTTTTAAAAAACAAGTCCATATGTCCAAACCTGCGCTAGTTTGTGGTGCCTGCTGTTTCCAACAGCGCCCATCTCACCTCCAGTAGCAGGAAGGAATGTCTAAACCTCCCAGCATGAGTTTACCTGGGTAGTGCCCTGGCCAATAATAGGTGTCCCCATCATTATGAGGGGTTTGTTCATTGTGTTTTTTTAACAACAATACATTGTCACCACCAGGTAGGCAGGGAATGAATCACCTCTAATTCTCAATTAAGGTGGATTGATATGCAAATGAATCCCTTCCCCTGATACCAGAAATGCGAGAGATGGACTTAGCCCGATTGTCAAAACTCTTTTCAGGCTTAACTTTTGCCCTTCACCCGCACTACACCTGGTGCATCCTGTGCAGTCACCAATAAAGCAAAGGAAGTGCTTTTTGCCATGCTAAGCATCTTGTGCGAATGCATCCTCGGGGTCAAACAGCACGAGGCTCAGGTGGCAACCATACATGTGAAAGAACTGTGTGTGTGTGAAAGGCAAGAGTTGCTGCTAAACTTTAGAAAGCCACAGGACTGCGAGGATCATGAAATCAGTAAAGTTAGCCAAGAAGCAAGAAGTGAAGAAACAGGTCACAAACAGGAACTACCTAGCTTGGTCAGGGTTCATTGCAACCTATACCAGCTACACAAGAGACTGTCAGACAATCCCACAACAGCAGAGTTGAGGTACTTGCATGCCACAAGATGACATTTGTAACTGGGCAACTGTATCTTCTTTCCATGAGCCACTTGTGGTTGCCATTCAGTTCTTACAGAGAACTCCCATCGGCTGCGATAAAGGACTAAAGAGAGAGTGTGTTTGCTGCGTTGGTCCCAAATGCAAGAGACAGAAGTGGAAACACAGTAGTTCAAATGATCTATTTTATTGGACCAAATTCTGTTGGTGAGGGTATGCAAGACTTCAGACCACAGGGCCTTCCTTTGGGCATATACAGAACTGTAGACTGAGCAATGCAAGCACCCAAACCCCTAATTCCTATGTAACCTGCCAAGTTGTACTCATTTTCAGAGTTGCCCACAGGGGTAAAGGTTCCCCACGGCTGCTCTTTGAGGACATTGGTTCTGACTGTTTGGGTTAATATTGTAATCAGGTTGGCCACTGAAAGGATTTGCCCAATAAGATTTATTAATGGTATACTAGAGGGCAAGCTGCGGGACAGTGAACTCCAAATTCTACTAAATTATAAAACTATTTAATATAAAACAAAGGTATATTTTTAAATTTAGGAGTGACAGAAAGGGTTAGTACACTAAACAACATAACAATTAATAGAGGACTTAACACCTAGCCTAGAAGTTTTCAAGAGTCTGTGGTACCAAAGATAAACTCTTGTCCAGGATGGAGATTAATCATATACATGTACTCGGTAGGTAGTACTCTAGCATCTGCAATGGGACCTCTTTGCTTCCTGTCCTTGTGCCCTAGTGACTTGTCTGTTGTTTCCCCTTCTGGCCACTATGGGCGTTTTCAGACAAGACACTCTTCACCCACCCATCTCCCACCCACTATACACGTTACAGGGCACCCATAGGGCAACACTGCAGCCCTGTAACATGTATAGTTGGTGGGTGGAGTGTCTTGTCTGAAAACGCCCTATGCCAACTGATGTCCTTTCTGCTGGCTTGTGCTGTGTTCCGCTACGTCAACCAAAGTCCTCTCTGCTGGTTTCCACCGTGGGCCGCTGTGCTGGCTGAACTCCTCTATGCTGGCTTCTACTGCGGACTCCTGTGCTGGTCAAGCTCCCTCTTGTTCAGTGGTGCTAGGAGAGAGTTTCTGGACACTCCCCCACAGAGCCACCTTAGATTAGACCTAGAAGTCCTTTCCCACAACTTCCTTCCTATCCCCCAGCACCTCCAGCAACTACCATTACCCCAGCTGCCAGACCCTTAATTTTTTTTAGCACCGCTTATGTGTGGGAGCCTCATTGTCTCATTACAGCCTTCCACCCAGGGGAAGGTGGGTGAGGACCAGAGGCCCATATCTTGTGCTGCTAAATACTATAGTATTGTCACATCATTCTGCTGGCGTTAACTTTCAGGCCCCATGTTATGACACAGGAGGATTCTCCAAAGAGCAGTGATGCAAAGCTAATGAGGCGGGCTCCTTCCTTGTAATTGATCTTTCTTTCAATCAGGTAATGGCAGGACAGACTACACCAATGTTGCCGAAACATAAGAACATATTTAGTGTCCATTTGCCCATTCCTGATATATTGGGTAGTTGCTCTATGTTGTGATACCATTTTTTGTCTTTCTTCCAGAATCAGGATCAATTTTTTTCTCATCACTTTGCAGTCAAATGCAGGGTGTAGCGAGGTTGGAATAGGCCCAGGTGCAAGAAATGGACTCCTCCTCGCCTGTCACCATCCTCTCGCCTGCCCCCCCCCCCCC
>QEPC01002001.1:2166288-2201561 GCA_003113815.1 Sphenodon punctatus | reverse complement strand
CCCCCCCCCCCCCCCAGCTTGGGCCCCAGGATAAATGTCCCTCCTGTACTTATGATAGGTATGTCCCTGACTAAATGGTCTTTTATGATTCCTGATGGAGCTTAGGGAAGTGTGCTGCTATTATCTGTCTGCTTGGGCTGAGCATCCCATTTTTATCAGAGCAAGAAAGTGGGGTTGTTATTACAGGCAACAGAATCTGACCTTGCTATCGCTGCATAAAATAAGCATAAGCAGGGAATGAATAAGCATGTTGCTGTGATATTAACTGAAGGGAATATTACCTAAATTGTGCCTTCTAAGTGATACCTGAGAACAGGAGTCCCAAAGGGTTCACAGTGCAGTGAGGACTAGCATATGTTTTCAGAAGCGAGGCTGTACTCAGACATCAGACACACACACATACAGAGTTGAAGCATCAGAGAAGAGCCCACATGCCCATTCTAGGAACGAACCACCTCAGCTAAATTTAGCAAGATACTTATAAGTGTATCTTTTGCTGTCTTGTTTGTAGCAAATGAATCTATTTGATGATGGTTAAACTAAAAATATCTCCTTTTTGAATTCAAACATTTTGGAAACAAACAATCCATTTTCCTTCTTGTTCTCTGCTGTTTTCAACTCTCTCTCCTAGCTGTTAAAAACCTCACAAGAAAAACTTTCTAGTTACAGTTTCTGGGGTTACCTTCACCAGGCCAGGTTTTTTTTTTTAATGATTGAGGGTCTCTGGCTAAAATTGAGTGCTTAGATTCTTCCCTGATGTAACCAGGAATAGGGAACTTCAAAGACAAGTACAGAAATTAGTCATCCTGTTCCCACTGACTTCTAATGGGAGTTTCGAGTCCAGCTGCTCTTTGTGCTATTTGTTTGCTCCAGGATGCTCACAGAAGTGCCTGGGAATTGCACCTAAACAGGTTAGGAATTAATTCGGAATAAATAGGAATTAATCAGGAGCATTATTCCTATTCAGCTGATTCTTATGCTGTATCCATATGAATACCTCTGGAAACTTGTGTTGTCCTGCGGTAACCTTTCCTCCATCCCAGAACAGTCATATGATACATTAGGACTTCCAGGGAAACAAATTAGGGGCATGGTGAGGGCCAGTCACATCCTAATGTTCCCCTGTGGAATGTAACTGTGAGCTGTCCCTGGAGCTGCAGAGTTGTGTGAATGTTTTGCAGTTATCATGAGGTTCCCCCCTGGGCACCACAGGAAACCTGTTTGTGTGAACATGCTCTTGTTACTCACCGGGAATCATAATTGTCAATTTTTTAACATCCTAGTGATTTTCATAGCAACCAATGTGATGTCTCAGAAGACTGCTATGACTTCAGAAGGGTAATTAAAACAGTAGGGGCAGATGAAGTCTTGAGGAGGCCAGGCAAGAGAACAAACACTCACCTGAGGCAAAAGATCTTAGAGTATTCTCTCCAACTTCCGGTTGGCTACTTTTATGTGGGAGAGCAGCCAATCGGGTGAAGAAGGGGCATGGTATGCCCTGTTGTCACCCCACTCGGATCCATAGCTAGGCCGGTGGTCAGGGACCTGAAGTGTTAAAATGGAATGAGCATGGGTCTGGGAAACCAGCAGGAGCCAGTTCAAAGCCCACATTGCAGACACAGGGTTCATTCACACAACACCCTTCTCACTTGCAAACATGTTCCTTAATCTGGGTTTTCCTTTTCCTAGTGGTGAAATGAATGGATGGTGGGTTGTTTTTTTATTTGTGACCATGAAAAAAAAAAGTCACATCCAAAATGGATATTTATATGTCTGTTTATTTGGTTATTTCCTTTTGGTATTCAGTGATTTGGTTACTATGTTTCAGTGCTTATTAGCACTGTTACAAAAACTTTCTTTGGAGTATTTGAGAACATTTCCCCTTGTTTTTCAGGTGTTTATTGGTAACTGATTTTGATAAAATTTTCAAGTTCATGTACCTTGAAAATGATGGAAAATCACAATGTTTGGGGGTCTCAATGCCTCTCCCCCCCAAATAGCAAAACAAACATATTTGGGGATTTGGATACCAAAGTATTGGTTTTCAGAATTAAGGGGGGGAAATGTCTTTTTAAAAACCGTTTCAACATGAACATTAGTTCTGTTGTTACATTTTTGGTCAGCTCTGAAGGGATGGACAAAGCAGTTAGAAGTGAAGTGAGAGAAACAAAAAAAAGTCAGCCCAAAACCTCGGCAGTGTTAAAAACCAGATACTGAAATATTTCAGGCTTTCTCTGGACCCCAGGCAAATCCATACTGAATGCACAGGTCTAGCTAGGTCTGTACTTAGGTTGCAAATGCTTTTGGCAAGACACTCTGCCACTGGCTCTTGGTCCCCTGATTAATAAGGAATGCCCCGGCCAGCCCATTCCAAATAACCTCACTCCTGCATGGCTCCCAATGTATTTCCCACTGGCAACTTCTCTCTTGCCCTGCCCCCTCCCCCACATGCTCCTGCTCTGTTGGTCACTGGTTTCAATAAAGGAGGGAATAGAGTGTGCAGAGCAGTGTCACTTGCACCCTGACCCCCAAGTTGCAAGTGCCTTTTTAATCGATGGCTTTTCACTGTTGCATCTGTTTGGCCTGACTTGCAATCATAAGACGACTGTTAATGATGGTAGTCTTGACACCTCTCATGGTGTTGACCCTGAGACTCCCATACGCCAAAATGGAAGTCTCGGGGTCAAACTGCAAAAAGTGGCAACCCTAAATGGAGAGGGATGGGGAGGTGATTTCCCTGTCTACAGCTAAACCCCACAGCTCCTCACAGACCTTTCTCAAAGTAGAGGAGTGGGGTTCTGCCAAGGTAGGCTGCATCTTGGAATGCCAGCCAGCTTTGAGTGCTAAACAGCTGCTCAGCAATTGGGATGGGCTCATTCTCACCACACCTTCTCCTCTTGCAAACTCAGCACTTGTTCCTTAATCTGAATTTGTGTTGGCCTATAAATCAGCAGCTGCTGATTTCCCTGTATTTTAGTGGCATAAGGTGGCAGAGAAAAGGAACCATCAAGAACAGAAGAGGATCCTACACTCAGAACATGGCTTTGTGCTACTACCCACTCTGAAAGAATGTTGTCTGGAATGAGCCTGTGGTAGATCAGAAAGGTGTCCAAGATTGTGGAGAATGGAACTCGCTTAATACAGAAGGGCTGGGAGCCAGGAAGGCTTAGGGATTCACAGTGTTGTGACAACAGTAAAGATTGGGGGGGAAGGGAGCGGAACAACTGAGATGGACCAACCACGCCTCTCCTTCAGTTACCAAGTTCCAGCTCAGGGAGATACCATGCTATACAGCAAGTTGCTATGGAGCAGCATTTTAGCAAGCCTTCATATAATCATAGCCATGTAGTCCAATCTCATACTCCAAGGCAGAATACCCTATAGCTACAGCATTGCAGTCAGGTGTTTGGTCCTGATGGTTTGTAAAAACAACCAATGAAGGAGATTCCACAACCTCCTTTTCCATCATATTCCATTGCCCAACTGCTTTTACAATTGGGAAGCTTTTCTAATATTTAACTGAAATCAGTTTTGCAGCAATTTGAGACCATTGCCTCTTGTTCTATCTTCTGTGGCAGCAGAGAGCAACAGTTTTCCATCTTTCTTGTGGCAGTCCTTTAGATATTAGGACATTGTTGCTACCTTGTCCACTCCCCTCCCCACCCCGCCCTAGTTTTATTTGTTCCAGGCTAAACATTCCCAGTTCCTTCAGCCGTCCATGTATTGCATTTTGTAACCCCTTTACCATCTTCATAGCACTCCTCTGAGGACATTTTCACACGGACAGTTAGTCCGGACTAATTGAATGTAGTCTGGACTAGGTTTTCCATCTGAATGCTTTCAATGGTGCTTATTGGTCCAGACTAAGAAATAAGCATGTTTTTAAATAAAAACCCCAATTGCTGGAGTTTATAGCAACTGTTCTTAAACTAGTCTGGACTAATGTCCGTCCGAATTACTAGTGCTTATTAGTCCGGACTAGTTCACTATCTAGTACTTATTGCCACAGAGTCAAAAGGCAAGACCTGACAGACACGCTAGGCATTTTATGCCTCTGTGGTTTGTAAGAACACATTTCAGTGACATTTCAGTGACAGAAAATACGTATTTTTCATAAGTGTTCCTTAACATGCAGACCCTAGTTAGGGCATGGTGGTTTGCGTTGTAGGAGGATTGTGATTATAACAAGGGGTGGGGAGCAGAAATGCTAAGTCAGGTGGGGGCTTGGGCTGGGGCTATTTATTCATTTATTAATAAAATTTGTATGCCGCCCCTTCCTGCTAAAAGCATCTCAGGGCGGCTAACAACATGTTAAAAACAAATTTTAAACAGATAAAAAATACAATTAAAATTTCACAATAAAAACAATTAACCCCCTACTCCTCCCTAACCCAACCAACCCACCCCATCTCCCTCGGGAAAGGCACGGCAGAACAGCCAGGTCTTACATTGTCTACGGTAAGAGGGGAGGTCGGTGGTCAAATGGACATCTGGAGGGAGGGAGTTCCACAGCCGCGGTGCGGCCACAGAGAACGCCCTCCTCAAGGTCGACACTCAAGAAATCCAGGGCACCTCAAGGAGGGCGCCCCCGGCCGACCGCAGGGGCCGATCCAGGGCCCGGAGGATGAGATGGTCTTGCAGGTAGGTGGGGCCCAGGCTGTTTAGGACTTTAAAGGTCAGCACCAACACCTTGAATTGGGCCTGAAGACTATCGGCAGCCAGTGCAGAGAACGGAGCACTGGTGTAATGTGCTTGCGTTGGCCCATCCCCATTAGGAGATGAGCCACCGTGTTCTGCACCAGCTGCAGTCTTCAAGCCAGCACCAAAGGTAGCCCCATGTAGAGTGCGTTACAGTAGTCCAATCCCCCCTTTGCCACAGCCGCCACCTGGACATCCAGGCAGAGCTGCGGGTCCAGGAGCACCCCCAGACTCCGAACCTGAGATACCAGGGCAAGATGGAGCCCATCAATAATGGGGGGCATCACTCCCCCAGCCTTCCCCACAACCTCCATCTTGCCAGAATTTAGTTTCAGGTGGCTCGCCCTCATCCAATCCCCCACAGCCACCAAACACTGGGTAAGCACCGAGACTGCTGGGCCTGAGTCGGATGAAAAAGAGAGAGATAGCTGGGTGTCATCAGCAAACATATTGATGACACCATATGCCAAACTCCCTGACAGCCTCCCCCAAAGACTGCATATATACAGTGAACCAGAGAGGGGACAAGATAGAACCCTGCAGGACCCCACACTTGAGACCCCGGGGGGAAGATGAAAAATCACCCAGGACCAAACGCTGGGCTCCCCCAGCCAGGAAAGAGCGGAACCATTGAAGAATGGTCCCGCCAATCCCTGCCTGATCCCGCAGCCGAGTCACCAACAACTCATGATCAACGGTATCAAACGCAGCCAAGAGATCTAACAGGATCAAGAGGGTCAAACGACCCTGTTCCAACTCACGGGAGAGGTCGTCAACCAAGTCCACAAGCGCAGTCTCCGTGCCATAACCCGGACGAAAGCCAGACTGCAAGGGATTGAGAAAACTGACACGGTCCAGATGCTCCTGCAGCTGCCGAGTCACCACCCGTTCAATAACCTTCCTTAAAAAGGGAAGGTTAGAGACCGGCCAATAGCTGGCCAGGCCGTCAATGTCCAATGATGGCTTCTTGAGCAGGGGCTGCACCACAGCTTCCTTGAGGTAGCCTGGCACCCTGGCCTCCCCAAGGGAGGCATTGACAATCCTCGCCAGCAACGGTCCTAGTGTCTCCTGGCAAGACTTGACCAGCCAGGACGGGCATGGATCTAGTTCACAATAAGTGGCTCGAACAATCCCAAGAGCATCCCCCGCATCTGAGGGTGACACATCCTGAAATTAATGCCACAAAACAGGACAAGATGGGCCTTCTACTGCCTCTGGTTCACCTACTCTTAAAAATATTTTCTGGGTACCTTGAATTAAAGGGAACAGGGGAAAGACTCTGAGCAGAGTCTTTTCCCTAGGAAGATTAGGCATTTTAAGGTTTTATGGTTTGTAGAATCACATGAAGTGACTTTTCAGTCACAGAAAACATTGCGATGGGACAGCCAAAAAGTAGCGCAGGATTGAAATACGACCACAGAGACTCTAAGCACCATGGTATCTCTACAATGTTTTGTTCACACGACTAGTCCGGACTAGAAATTAGTCTGGACTTGATTGTCCAGTTAAAAGGTACCACTCTGTTAGCGCGGACTAATAAACACCTAATTTTATACAAACTAGTCCGGACTAGTTTCTCTGTGTGAAAACACCCTGAATCTTCTCCAGTTTGTTGATTATCTTTCTTGAATGGTGGTACCCAAAACTGGGCACAATATCACAGGTGGGTCTTTACCAGTTCCAGATAATGTAGCACCATCACTTTCTATATCTTGAACACAGTGCATCTGTAATTGTAGCCCAAAATGCCATTTGACTTTTCTTGCAACCGTGTCACACTGTTGACTCATGTTCTGTTTATGATCCACTATAGCTCTTGGATGTTCTGTGCAGTGCTACTGCCTAGTGCATCATTCCTCATTTTAAACTTGTGCATCTATGTTTTCATTCAGGAGACAGACAGCAGGGAGGGGGGCAAGGGGAAGAGGGCAGCAGGGGGCCAAGGAAGAGAAGTAGACTTCAGTGGCTGGAGAATGGGGGGCAGGGAAGAGGGCTAATGGGATTGGGGAAGGGGGGCACTCCACCACCATCCATTTAACTTTAGAGGGAAGTTTGTCTGTGAGCATGCTGTGAATGTAGTCCAGCCAACTGGACTACATTTCCCAGCATGCTCCCAGACAGCTTTAGGAGCATGCTCAATAGGTTCAGGATGCAGTAGTTAATGGCCCATCCACCACCCCTATTTGATAAGAGCAGGGCTAGCATTTCAAAGGGAGGGAGAGATAAGGGGGTTCAGGTATGAACAAAAGATATGCATTTAGAAATGAAAAGGGAACTTACTCAAGGTTTCTGGTCTTAGTCAGCCAGCAGTATTAGCACCCCTGTGAAGGCAAGCAGACTGGAGGGGGTGTTACCAGATGTAACAGTAGTTACTTCTTTTGGGGGTTAAGCACACACGCAGTCATTTTCATCTGTCTATGCTAACATGTCCCTTGCTACTCTTTTATCACAGACTGGGATCTGAAAAATCTCAGATGCGGACAACAAGTAGGTGCTCCTTCCACGTAGCTGCTGTTATGTATAGTTAAGTGCACAGCCCACGTTCCCATCAGTGGTAATGCAAAAGGCCACAAAAACATGATATCATTCAGGCAACAGCTGGAGGGAGGAGATGGTCGTTCATGTAGTGACCGGAAGCCACAACAGCAAGATATCTATCAGAGCAGCTATGGGACTGGGATAACATCAGAGATTTCAATGCACAATAGATTTTTCTATGAATTTATTGTTACACTTAGGAACACCCTATGGCATCTTCCCTGGTCAGGGGGGTTGTGTGAATGAGACTTGAGCTTAGACAGGAAGCTTTGAAGTTTCTAACTCACTGTTTCCCAAACCTTTTGCCTGCATGACCGAGTTTGAGACTTAAATACAATCCCACAGCCCCCAACAACAACATAGGCTGTTTTCACATGGATGTGAGGGATGCACAATTCCGGAGCAAGTCTGGGGGTGCACATGGCATCTTCCCGCTTGCAGCTGGCTGCTGGGGCTCATGGTCCCCCTGCGTGGTGCCCCTCCCCCCCAATATAGCATTGCAGGCAGCTCACCCACAACGCAATGGCTTTGCAACCCCCTGCTGAGAGCAGGCCTGCAGCAGCTGTCTGCTGAGCACATGAACGCTAGCCTCACCTCCGACTGATGCCCTAGGGTTGGGCTGCCTGCTTTGCTGGTGGTGCTGTGGGATGTTCCGGAGCACCGCTGGCGAGGCAGCCCTGGAGCAGGGACAGCCTGCCCTGTCTCTGCTCTGCCCCTCCACATCTGGTAGGCCACCTTTAAGCGGATGGCCCAAGGGGTAATGCACGTGAAGACACCTAAAGCCATGCAAAGTTCAATCAGGATTGTGAACCTATCTGCAGATAGCATGACCCCACTTAGGGTCTCATCCCACAGATTGGGAACCTCTGTCCTAGCCCCTCTTTCTTTCAAATGCATTACACTCGCTACTAGATTTGATGTGATAGGAAGTGGAGCCCTCTACAATCTCCAGATGCAAATGAGCTCCTTCTGAGAGATGGGCTGCCATGCTAATGCTTCACCTCACCAAGGGCAGAGAAATAGTCATTCTGTTCCAAACAGCCTCTCCCCTAAGGTTAGGAGAATGTACTGTGCTGAGCATGACTACAGCACTCTTTGCAATTTAGCCCAAGGAGGAAGATGTTTTGAAGGCATGTGATGCCTCCTGCATTTAATAAGTCCCACTACATCAAGCTGGAAGGTGAGGGGACAAAGCCACGGACAGATTTGGGGTTTTTTGTTTCCAATTCCTGTCATCATTGAACAGCTCTTTTATTAATCAGCAAGGACACATAAAGGGAAGAAAAAGAGTAAGGGGTACTCACTGGCTAGCTGCTGGGACTACTAAGGTCTCATTCACACATTGTTCTCCCAGCAGGGGGAGCTGACATAGTGCACGCAACACACTGGCTTTGCCCCCGTTGGGGCCTACTTGCCTCGCAAGTCCTCTTCACACAATTTTCCCTGCCTGGGAAGCTGGTGTGGGCTCTGTGTCAGTGCCCCTGCTGATAGAACAATGTGTGAATGAGCACTTAATCGAGAGAGGGCTAGCACTGGTGGAAGTTTTCAGAGGTGGAGGTGGGAATCCGAAATATTACTATTTTCATTTTGATGCTACGAAAGTAGAGATGTTTTTAATCTTTCAAATTTATTTCATTCAAAAGTCCCAAATTTTTAATAATTTGAATTTAAAAAAAAAAAAAAAATTTAAAAAATCTTCCAACATTTCTTCTTTCTCGAATATCCCCTTTTTCCAATATTGTCTGGTTTGTTAGTATGGATGAAAAGAAATAGCATCCTTACACAGTTCATGTGCTTTATCATTCTGGATGGGAAGCACCATATTTTGCAGGTGGGAGTGTAGATGGAAATGCAGTTGTACCTGTAACGCATGCAGTTCGCGCCCACCTGTTTCACGATGGGTATAAAGGGACAGAGAGCAGCTCCACTTTTTCCCATGCCAGCCTCCATCACTCCCAGGTCGACCTGCCTGTCTGAAGAGCGCCTGCCCAATGTGAAAAGTGGAGCAGGCTGCAGCTGCTCTGGGGCAGCCTTACAGGCGGTGCTGCGGAAGATCCCAAACCACACCTCGTCAAGGAAGCTGGCCAAACCTGTGGCAACAGGCAAACACGGAACTCCTGTCTGTCCAAATGGGCCCATGAGCCCTGGTCAAACACGGTCCCGCCCGGATCTCAGATGCTGGCAAACCAGATGGCCAGAGTGCCAGTGGCTGTCTCCCTGAGTGAGAGTAGGCATCTTGGCTCCCAGCCCCAGCCCTTAAAGGAACATGTGCAAAATTTAAACATATGTTGGACCCACATGGGAACCCTGCAGGGAGAATGGAAGTCAGTGCCAGCAGAAACCCCAGGGGATGGAGGAGCAACCAGCGCCTACCAGCTCCTGACCTGAACTGCCTGCTCTCTGTGCCTTTCAGCTGTGCCTTTCCATCCTCCCATCCCCATTCCCTCCTTGTTCTGGCTGCTTAAGAAGTCTGCCTTTTGCTCCCAGCCATCAGCATTGTGTGTGGGTGTGGTGGGATTGGGGTTCTCCTCTGGCCCTTTCCAGACTGGCTGCAACTTAGTTTCCCCACTTATAATCGGCCACAGCTCCCTATCCCAGTCGGTAAAGCGCTAACCACCCCTGTCACCCATGTCCCTGGATTTTCACAAGTTACAGAAATTACATCAATGTTCACCCAAGTAGCTAATCTGGGATTTCCCCTCAACTGTGTCACGCACTGTCGGTATCCACAGACATACAAGCAAACCAAAGCTTGATTAAAAGAAGTTTATGTGTGTAGATCAGATTAAGTACAAGACAAAATGAATTCAAGAGTGAAAATGAAAGAATATAAAGACAGCGCAAGGTCACGTACGTGTAAAATCCCTCAGCTAAAGTCCTACCCTAAATGTGAGTTCACATTTAAATCCATCATTCCCAACAGCTTTGTGGGAGTCTGGGCACTTACTTCTTTGCTGACATGTCTATTTCTTACTCCATGCATGGTAACTGCCTGTCTCAAGCTCTCTCTTGAGAGCGCGCTTCTGGTGGTCTGTCACATGTCTCCCATTATTTCCTCATCTCCATTTCAATTGTCTTCCCTCTCCACCCCCAAAACTGGCTAGACTGGTTTTGTACTCGTAAATGTACTTTTCTTTACATCAGCTCCGCGTACAATTTTTCCCTCCTTTGGATTCAGCATTCCATTACCATTTCAATGATACCAAACATATCATAGTTTATATAATAATTTCAAAGGTTACAGTTAGTGTTTGGTCACATGAAGATCATGTATGTTACATATATGTTGTTTTCATAAACCATGGCACAGGGTCCCCAGGGCTGGCTGCATACTGATGTTTGTCCACCCCGCTGTGTGGCTGGGCAAGGGCTGGGCCGGCTTCCGGGGCTGTGGGCCGTAAGGGATTAATAGCTGCTGAAACATTCTGCTACCATGGTTACCAGAGCAGCTTTTAGCAAGCTGTGGGCTTCAGGGTGGGTTGTAAGTGGAGTGGGCCAGCTGGCGGTTTGGTCCACGTCTCCATGTGTTCATGACCGGAGCTGGGGCTTTCTTGGGTTGGGGGGAAGGTGTGTTTGCTGCCAGCGTCCTTGCTTCACCCGCATACTGGGCTGTCTGTCTGAATGCAGCCGAACCCATGGGTGTGTGCAGCTCCTGTTTGGTTCATCCATTCACCTGTTCTGGAGCGCCAGCCTACTTCCTGTCCCAAGGTAACACTTGGCATTTAGACACAGTGTATCAGTTTTATCATTACTCTGGTTTATTTAATTCAAATAGGCCTTCTTTATTTGCAGCCACCTCCCACATTAATATCCCTCTGATCCTTGGCTTCCATAATTTATCCCTGTAATTTATCGCACTCTTCTGTCTGGAGTCTCTCTCTACAGGTTGAAATAGACCAAACACTTATACACTTACAGGGTTTCGGTTTTGCATGAGTGTTCACACACAAAAACCCATGTGTAAACTTCAGACGTCCCAGCTTGGTGGATGAACAGGGACCACCCAAAAAACTGGGAGCGTGGGGACAGGTGATTGTTTGGAAGCTGTGGTGTGGAAGCAAACACTCCATGCTGCAGACAGTAGCTTTGGGATGGGGAGTAGGAAGTTCAACCCCTTCCTCTCCTAAGCATTTCTTGGGCTCTCCAAAGAGGAGCTCAAGAATTGGCTGGGAGAGGGAGTTCCCCTTCCCATTGTGCGATTGCTGCCAGGATCAGGAGTACATATATTTACAGTCCAATAATGCATATATTCCAGTCCATGAAGGCCAGCATTTTCTTTCCTAAACTCATCATTTCTGTGGACAACAGGGTGCAAAACAATTTTTAAAATTTCTGAAGCAAATCTTGACCTGGCAAAAAGCACCGACTCCATCAGATACATCTTCTGGCAAGCAATTTGGTACCTATGGCCCCTGCAAAATGCTTTTGTTGCCAAGATAGTTTTTTGTTATCCTTGTCATTCAGGTGTGTGTGCCTGCCTGCCTATAGGCAGCAAGAGAAAGGCTTGTACAATGCCTCTTGACATTCTAAACCTGTAGAATTCTGTTCATCACAGCAGTATTTGACTGTGTCCTTGAGAAGCACTTAGAGTGAGCAAGTGGGCTTGCTTTTCTTTGGCAAGAAAGAAGTGACAAGAATGATTGTCATAAGGCTGCTCTAACGTTTAGTGGCTAGAAACAATATGTACAAGCTCTTTAGCTGTTGTAACTCATCCTAGTTTTATTAATTTTTCTGAACCACGATGCAAGCTGACATTGGGAACCATTGTACTCTTAGAGCTGGGTAGACTGTGGCTGGAGAAAATTCTAGGAAGAAGTTCTCCAGTGAAGTCAAGAGATGCAGACTAGTGTCTTTTTAGGGATGGGCAAATAGAACCGAGTTTGGAAATTCGGTTTGGTTTGGTTCAGTTCGGAAATTCGGTTCGGTTTGGAAGTTCGGTTCGGTCGACCGAAGTATTCGAGTTCGGTCCGAACTTCCGAAAAAATTAGGAAATTCAAACCCCATTGAACTAAATCGAATATTATCTTTTAGGGATGAGTGAACAGAGCCGAGTTCGAAAATTCGGTTTGGAAGTTCGGTTCAGTCAACCGAACTGGTTGAGTTCGGTCCGAACTTCCGAACCGCGTTCGCCCATCCCTAGTGTCTTTAGAACAGGGGCAGGGAACTTCCAGCCATGGCTGTTTATTTGTTCCCCTTCCAATTCCTGGATCTGACCTGTAGATCTGCTGCCCAGGGCTGGCCCTACAGAGGGCAGGGCCCAGAACAGGGACCCTGGGACAAAAGGGGCAGGTCCTGGGACAGGTGATATCCGAGCAGGGTCCGTGCACAACTGGTAACTGCAGCAGTGCAGCACTGTGCCGCTTACTCCCTCCTCCTCCTCCAAATGCCCCCTCCTCTCGCTGCACTCTCCTGGAAGTGCACCCTCTCTACTCACAGAAACCCCAGTTGGAGCTATCGAGTGCTGCACTATGACAGAAAATGGGTGGGAGCATCATTCATTGCTAAGCAAAGGCCTCGCTCTCACCCTGGAGACCTGCCACAGCACATGGCTACAACTGGGGCTTCTGTGAAGAGGGATGAGGCGTGTCTGGGAGAGGGCTTCAAGAGGAGGGGACCCTTCCATGAATGGAAGGAAAGTAGCTACCAGTTGTGTGGGGACCTTGCTCTGATCCCTGCCCATCCTGGGACATTTTGTGGGGTGCCACTACTAGAGCACCATCCCAGCCTCTTCTGACGTATTACCTCACATCCAGGTGGCCTCAAGCAGTCCTCTGGTCTGGGCAACTGGGGGTGGGGGGCTGCACCAGCCAGCTACCTCTCCTGGCTCTAGCTCTGCTCCCCTTCCCTCAGCTGGCCTTTGGGTTAAATAACCTCTTTTCACCCTGCTGATGTCACAAGCTGCGCCCAGGAAATCCCCGTTGCTGCCCATGACATCTGTGTCTGCGCTGCCTTTGCCTCCAGTGCTCCCCGATGCTCCCTGCTGCCAGTCTGTGTTATTGGCCTCTGGCTGCGCTCTACTCTTGACAAGGTGAGTGAGCCCTGCCTCCTCCTTCTTGGGATGTTGCCGTGCCCAGCCCGACCCGACAGCAGGGCCGTCCAGCCCACTGTCACAAGGGCCCAGGCTGTTTAGGGCTTTATAGGTCAAAACCAGCACCTTGAATTGTGCCCGGAACGTTATTGGCAGCCAGTGAAGACTCTGAAGCACTGGTATTATGTGCTCTTGGTGACCCACCACTGTCAAGAAGGTGGGCCACTGCATTCTGCACATGCTGCAGCCCTCAAACAGTCTTCAAGGGCAGCTTCACACAGAGTGCCCTGCAGTAGTCTAGCCTCGTGGTAATGAAGGCTATGGATGTTATAAGATGAAATAATTGTTAAGAGATAGTTTGCTACAACAAGGGTCACGTAAGGCTTGCAGCACTAGGGGGCAGATAAGGCTGTGGCACATATTCTGCAGTGTCTAATAGCTGCAGTACTGTTAGGGTAGTTCCTATAGGTGAAGGAGAGGAGGGGATATCACAAGGACACTCTTCCATGCTCATTGAATTTTGGGAAATATCACAGTGAAGCAGGGTGGGGATGGGACCAGTGGTATGCAAGGAAATCAATGGTTGTGTGAACGTATTGCTGCGGAACAGAGATTTTAAAAAAAACAACAAGAAGCTGTGGGGTTGTGAGGAAGCAATGTGTTTCATGAACGAACCTGTAATGTAGAGAAAATAGGGTTTCCCCAAATATATGTAATAGAGACAAAGTAGTAAAATAATATCTTTCATTGAACCAACTCCAGTTGGTGGAGGTGTCCAAGCTTCCACAAGCTGAGCTTGACCTTACTCGTTGGGTGCCACTGTCACGGGTTGGAGGGTCCACACTCCCACTTTACTGGGTTTGAGTGACTCAGTTTCCCTTGCGCACAGCCCACTTGGATTGGTTTCTCTCTCTGGCTAATTCAAGTCTGCCGCAGGGACAACTCCTTTGTCACTCAAGGGCCCGATCCTTCTCGTTTACAGACTCTTTACTCTCTCAGCTTGAGGGCTCTTGTTGCTCACTTGTGTTCCAATGTTAGACACAGACACTTCTTCATAAAGATAAGAAGTAAGTTTATTGATTACATAAGCAAGATAGTTGATACAGAGTGGTTACTAGAAATCAAAGGTAAATATAACGCATTCCTGATCTATACTGGTTGAGTTCCTAAATAAGCAGCTTATCCTATAAAGGTCCATAAGTTTCTCTCAGTCCTTTGGTGTAAGCGACTGGGTCTTAGAGTTAGACTTAGAGTTGCTAGAGAACAAAATCCTGTCTCTCAGCCCATGTCTTTTCAGCCTTGCTGACTGGCAGCTTTTGGATGCAGATGAGAGTGCTCAAGGTGACTCTGGGCAAGTGATAGCGAAGCTGGTTTAAGTACCCTTCCTCCTTCTTCATCTCGGGTTTCTTGCCTTTGGGGAAATGGAAATGTGTGACCTGTCACATAAGCAACCCAGGCAAACATGAAGGTCGTTTTGCATCTCTGCAGGTCTGTCTGGCTAGGGTTCTCAAATACACGTTCTTTGTATCTCTGCATTTCCTGTAGCTTGGTCACGTGTCACAGGCCTAATTTGAGTTTTACAGTTCTCAGTTATAACATTACATACATATGGAACCTTTTGCTTTACATATTTACCAGACTTGTAGTCTACATGTAGGACCGTGTTACATGTGTGTGACCCTATGTTATTCCGTGACAGGGTCCTTCATCAGGCAAGTCTGGGGGGTTCAAACCCCAGACTTGCCTGAGGAAGGATCCTGTGAGGTCTTAAAACTTGCACACCTCCACCAACTGGAGTTAGTCCAATAAAAGATATTACTTTACTACTTTGTCTATGAGCCTGGCTGTAATGTCAGCCTGGGGAGTTTCCTCTGCTGTGGGGCCCAGCTCCGTTCTTTTTGTTTGAAGGGGAAGTACAGGAGGAGCTTGGAATAAGACCACCTGCTCAATTCTGAGCTACAGAAACTTAAGGGAGGAGGAGATGCTTGGTTTGAAGTTTTGAAACTCTTAACCTACATTTCAGGCTTCTTTTAATGGCACCCCTCAATAAGGCTAATTAATTTTTAACTATTTTGCCATGAAACATCTGCTTGTTTCATGTTTGTACAAATCTCCTTCCACCTCTTTGGAGAGCAATAATGCAGGAGATCGCTGTCAGGGGCATTTAGCTCAGGACAGGAGAGATTTGTTGAGTGTTTCTCAATGGACTCGAGTAGTGCAAGCAGATCTTTTCCCCAGTGGTGCCACAATGGGTAAAAAAAACCAGCTGTGGCAATAGCTCACTGTGGTCTGCTTTGTCCCTGACCTCACCAGCACGTGTGTGCAGGCACCCCCAGATGTCAGTGGATAGCCCAGGCTATGATCTCTGACAACTCCAAGGTCACAGTCCGAGCTGAGGCCCGCCCACCCGGGCCGCAGCAAGCTATCACGTCTGTTTCTCGGCCGACATACTATCTCGGGTCAGAGCTGCCATACCTCAATGTCATTAGCCGTCATGGCAGGGGGCTGGGCATGGTGTGGGGGTGGAGTCGGATGGCTGCATATTTGTGGCTCTCCCCGCCCTCCCTGGACCATGTGGGCAGCAGGACGGTGCCCCAGCCGTGGCCACATTATTTCAGTGCCCCGACCTGGACTGCATCTGCCACAGTTTTCCTCCCGAGGCCAGGTTGTGCTGAAATCATGCCACTATCACATGTGTTTCTACACAGAGTCTCCTTTCCCCAGCAGGGTGTGCTTGATGCTGCTGAATTCCTCTGAAGAAGAGTGATGTGGCAGCAGAAAAGCATTGGCCACAATATCAACGTTGAAATTAAATGGATGACTGGAAGGTCATTCCAACCTTTTCTTTCTTTGTGGGATGCTGGGAGGAATCCTGTGGTGAGGGAGGGAGCCCTATCCCCGCGGGAGGCTGCTCTGAAAATTAGTACAAGATCCATGGACCAAATATATATGTGAGGTGGGGGTACTTAGAGGTGTGAACTTCTGTCACTCCAGTGTTTCATTCATGCTGGCAGTATTATTTGGTGTGGTTTTTGAATGTGAATGGGATGGGTCCAAATGCAGGAATTGCATTTGAAAATTAAAAAAAGAAACCCCTCCAAAGAGTACCATTAAAATGAAAGAAGTGCTGAAGTAACTGATATAGTAAACACAACAATACCAAAATGAAGGGCGGATTCAGACGTGTCTTTAAATCGCACAGAAGCCTCGGCGGCAGTTGCTTGGAGCAACTTTTCAATCCGCACTCCAAACATTCGGGCTAAGTGGAAATGTGCGTGCTCAGCGCATTCACACCAGCCCGGAAGTGCGGGGTTTTTTAAATCGCACTTTGCCGCCGAGGATTCTGTGCGATTTAAAGACACATCTGAATCCAAGTGGGAACTAATTCATTAAAACAGGGGACTAATTCATTAAAACAGATTTGAATCTGAATTTGGTATTTGTGTCAGCTATTTGTGTCTACCCTAGGGGTACAACGAGTTCCCCACAGGTAAGACGAGCCGGTTTTAGCCATTCTGCTGCAAAAGACCAAAGGCATAACTGCCGCTGAGTCAACTCATAAGAAAGACGCACCAAATGAAACCAGACAGAAGCAAAGACACTTGGTACCAAAGCTGATGGCCCAAGGTGTCATCTTTGGTGTATTTGTATCTCATCCACAAACCATGGAACCGTCTTTACTAAACAGCATGTGGCCTGGGAAAATAACTTGCCAAGGATACCCGATAGCATGATTCCCCAGCCAATCAGCACTGGCACTAGCCCTAGTCACTTCAGTGGGACTCGCGCCTTGAGGATCGCATTATGAATGAGAAGAGAATCCGGTTTGATTGAAGTGGAGAAGAAAGCCTGCTTTTGTCCCAGCTAGGTGTGAAATTTCCAACGTGAAAAGTTGAGAAGGAGTAAACTTCAAAAGGGCAGGAATGCTGCGGCACAGACTAAACTGATGTGCAGAGGGGCGGGGAGCCAAAGTGTCCCTGTATTAAAGATTCTATGGCTGCTTTGATTTGAGGGGAGAAAAAAAGTTTCTCTCTCCCGCTTCTTTTCCTTGCCAAGTCGTTTGGTGGATCAAAGCCCCACTTCACACATGTTCCACTATTAATGAGGTGCTTGGAGTATAATTACTCATACCTTTTTCCCCCCCTTCTGTTAACAGCCGAGAGGAAGCGCTCGCTAGGCAAAGACTACCATCCCCTTTGTCTGAAGTGCTACCACTGCAAGAGGCAGCTAAGTCCTGGGCAGCATGCAGAGGTAAGAAATGATCTCTCTCTCCATCTGTCTGTCTCGGTGAGTTACTGCATCCCGGAAGCAAATCTGTCTCCTGCTGACAGGGAGAACAACTTCCAAAGGCCCTGGCTCAGACTGGGGGAAACGGAAGGCTGCGTACAACATGCTGGCATGGTTTCCCCCCCCCCCCCCCCAGTGTGATGGATAGAGAAATAAAGCCTGACAGAAAGTGGACATACACCGAGAGAAGCAGAGAGATTATGGCATAGCAGGGAGCTGCTGTCTTTTACTGCCAATATTCAGCTAGTAACTGCTGGATAGATAAACCATTGTGTCTCTGTCACAGCCTATCGCTTGGCCTGGTGTGGGGAGGGGGCTAGAGTGTGGGTGGTGGGGTGTGTTAGCGATAGAGGTCGTACATTGGAGGAAACAAGCAGATAAAGCTGAAGGGCAGCATCCACTTGGCCCTTTGGAGATGGGCAGCCAACAGGGGATGTAGGCCTCAAAGCACTGTGGCAGCTCAAGCCCCATTTGTTTCAGGGGGCTTGCGCCGATGCAGCATTTTGAGGACCAGGCTGTTGGTTAGCCATTTGGCATTCGTTAGGTCACTGTGCCAGAACTACAATATTGCCACCAGCTTAGATAAAAAGAAAAATAATCTAAAGGGCCACCGTGTTCTTAACTCTAATCAGGATAATAAGGAAAATGCAGTGAGTCCGGGTCCCTTCCTGTAAGCCAAAAGCCATTCTCTGTTACAGCAGCATTTGGGTATGCCTGCCAGCTGTGGAATGGCTTCATTGGAGATGTGCGTTCTGTTTGAAAGAAGATCCTTTCAGGGCTGGCCTTAGAAGTGGAGGAACTTGGGGCAAGGGGAACAGCACCAGAGGCAGGGCTAACGACAGATGGGGCAGGGTGGCTGAAGCTGGTGGGTGGCAAGCAGTGGACCCCCAGAGCAAGTGCCTACCTGGGGCCTCTTGGAAGCAGCATGGTGATGATAGGGCTCCTGGGGCCCTGCCATTCTGCTGTTGAGGCTTCCAGGGAAGCATTTTCTCCAGGGCTCTCACACAGTGCAGGATCCAGGTCAGCTGCTGTGTCTGCCCATTCCCAAGGCTGGCCCCAGAGCCTCTCACTACTGAACTGGTATGAAGTGACAGCTTGCTCTGATTTGTCACTTATGGCAGGTGTTGGCCACTGGCTGCACCATGTAACCAGCATTCCCTGTGTCTTTGCTGGTACAGTGTTTCCCAGACGGTAAAAGGGGGCTCTAGTTTCACCAAACACTTACCCGATAAGTGTTTGGTGAAACTAGAGCCCCCTTTTAAACGAACCGGGAAGGAGCTGTGGTCCGTGGGGGATGGGTGCAGGCAGCAACGGGTGTGCGGCGCAAGGGCGGCCTGTCACACAGACGCTCACCCACCTCTGCACGGAGGCACCTCCGTTGGCTCCAGTGCCTCCGTGCGTGGGGGATTGGTGGAGGTGGGTAGAACGCAAGAGTGCGCGCGCACCCCCACCCAACAGCTGTGGCGGTCAGACGAATCCCCACCTACCCACGCAGTCACACACGTGGGCAAGGGGGGTGTCCTTGTAAAAAGGGCCTCAATGTGAAACACACAGTCCCTCTCCAGGGTACCTGGAGTGAGTCCTGCAAGGTAAATTTCAGCCCCTGCTAGGTCTGGCATTGGGATGACTGCACAGTATGTGGGCTGGTCCTGGCTGTCACCCTCCCCACAACACCTTAAGATGACCACAGGTCTGGCAGGGACCATCCCTGTAGTAGAGCCGCTTACTACATTCAGCTGTGGCCAGATCATGCTGTGAGAACATGCCAAGTCCTGAATTTATGAATCAGTGTAACCCTAGTGGGACTTGGACCTGGGATATTAGGATTCAATTCCTCTCTTAGTCATGAGCTCGCTAGGTGGTCTTGGGCATGTCTTGGTTCCCCCATCGGTAAAATGGCAATAATGACTTACTTCACAGGATTGTTGTGAAGGTGAGCTAGCTAGGAATTGTATGGTACTTTGAATACAGAAAACACCATGTATATGTTAAATAATAGCCTCCAGTAGGTGCATGTTGAACTGTGAGAAATTTTGAGTTTGGGCATTGGCAGTGCTCTAATGCATTATTAATCCTCATATAGTTATAGTTTGGTTAAATCCATTTGTTTATATTGCAGAGAGATGTTAGTCAAGCTGGTGGTTCTTATCACTTCTTAATTATTGTTGCGAGGAGAGACAATCCCTGGGGCGGGTGGGAGGGGGAATGTCAGTCAGTCAGAGGGGCACAATCAGGATGATTTTAAGGACAGGTCTGTCCTGACCTTCCCCCCCCACTCCACTTGATCATACCCAGGGGCTCCCCCCAACACACCCTCCTTGTGCCTCCCCTCAACTCAGTGCTTGCGATTTACATGCCATAGGGGGTTCTGTGCCTTGGGGGCTGAGGGGAAAAGGGGATTGTTGGAAATGAGCAGAAAATACTTAGTACTATGCAGCTAGCTAGTACCTCTCAGCTCATGTACGCCTCATCCTTGTCCCTTCCTCCACAGCGCACATCCCTGGGAAGCAAATACAACCTAAAACATGGGAGTAACTTTGGGCTAACATTTGGGGGGAGGGGATACTGACCCAGATACATTCTGCCTCCGCCCCACCAACATCTCTAGAATTTCAGGGGAAGGAAATTTGCAGGGGACGCATCCCTCGCATCTCCCCCGCCCCCCACGGAGGGAGCAGAGGAAGAATGGAGGGGAGGGACAGAGACTGTGTTCTCCTGTGGGATGGAGAGTACAGCTGGTGGGGGGAGCCGTGGGGTTAAACTTCCTCTGGTTATGATTCGGGTGTATGAGTCAAAGTGAGAGTGGAGGAAAGAGGGGAGTGTAACAGGGCTGAGGGTACCTGGAATGAGCCCTTGCAGGATGCTGTGCTGTCCACCAGTCACATTCTCTGGGGAATCTTGCTCAAGTGTCCTTTATTTCTCCATACAATACAATGTCCCCCTCAGCACGCATACAGTTCCCCTATATACGGTGTCTATACCTTGGAGACTTTGGGGTTTCTTTGTCTCAGCATCTCTGATCAGGCACAGTCCCTCTTCAGACCAGGTTAGCCTCACCCAGTCTCTCTCCAGCAAGTCTTCCTCTGGCTCTACAGGCCAGGCACGCAAACCCCAAAGCTCAGGCAACACCCTCTCTGAGCAGGGTTTGTCTAGCATTCTCTCTGGCTGCTCCCAAGCAGCTTCCCAGTAGCACTCTCGGTGTCTGAGCTCTTCTCCAGCTCCTGCCTCCTCCAACCATCTCCCAGTACTGAGCCTTCCTCAGTCTGTTGGGGTTTGGGCTGGCTCAGTCACGCCCAAGTTCAGGTGTGAGGCGTCAGGCGCTGTCCTCTCATCCCTGTGGCGTCTGAGCCTCAGATAGCATCTTCACTCCCACTGGCACTACCTTTTTAAAGGGCCCACAGCCCAGATAACTTACTCCCTGCTACAGTGAGGTTGTGCGGTAGTTACATGGAAGGGGTAGGAGACAGTTGAGCAGACTTGTAGCAGAGCTGTGAGGGATTCTCTAACTAATTCTCATGGAGTTATGGGTGGCAATACAATGAGACTCTATTATTCCAGTTTGAGGGAAGGCGAGTCTGAGGCTTGGGCTGTGTATGTTCAGTGATGGTAGGAATAATCGATTCCCATATGGTTCTCCCAGGGCAGTGCAAAACAGAATGCTTTAGCCAGCCAACGTTGCAAATGAGCTGCCGGAGAATGTGTGATCCAGTTTGCAGCATTGAGTTATCAAGTTTTCTTCATGGGCTGTATTAAAAATGTATGGTATATGAAATAGCTTTAACAGACACATACAGTGTGTGGAGAATGGTGTGGGCAGGGTGTTAATACTGCAGGCTATCATACTCAGAAAAGGCTCCTGGAGCTTGTTTGTCATAGAACTATCTTCTTATAATACAGTGCTGTTGCCTGGGACATCAGCAGCAAGGGTTACTAACTGCAAGAGGGAAGTAGGTCTGAATGAAAACAACCCTGTCATCTTTACGGAATTTTTCTGCATTTTTGGAACATCGGTTGGAATTCTGACATGGATTTAAGCTGTGGCAGAATTCCAATTGAAGTTCCAGTTATATGATTTTGCCTCCTACTACGCATGAGCAAAATGGCAGCATCCTACACTGCACCCCCATTTTATGTATGCGTAGTACGGTGGCTGTCATTTTCCACATGTGCAGATTGTTCTGGCGAAATGCGGTTCATATTGGATTCTGGGTCACGTTTCTCCTGCCGATCTGTAAACAACAATCTGGGCCAAAATTTCGATTCAGCCCTAGGGGGAAGGATGTTGTGTGAATGAGGCCTAATAGCATGCCCCTAGTTTCTGTGCTCAACAGCTCTATTAGCTTGGAGGCTGTCACACACTTAATAAATGGGCAACTCTCTGTCTGTGATACTATAGGGTATATGGGCCATCTTGCCTTGGAGCAGGGTGTTGGACTAGATGACATTTGAAATCCCTTCTTACTCCATGCGTCTAATTTCTAAACCAAAATTAATTTTAAAATGAAAACATTAGAGATGGTGTCCATGATCCTCAAACCCCTTACTTTGGATTAGCTCCAGTGGAGCCGATATGACTACTCTGGTCTTAAGTAGTTTAAGGAGAGTTTGACCTAAGTCTGAGTTTACAAAGGTCAGTTCTGGCGCAGCTGTTACCTACGCATCCTGTTTCCTTCAGATCCATCCATTGATCTCATGGAAAAGCAACGTTTGAGTTCACATGGGGAAATAGTTAAAATAATACCACTCTCCCTGGTGGCCACGTGTACTTCCTACACCTTAATCCCCTTCAGGTTCCCTGCTTTTATCCAGCTCTCTCTAGTAGCACTGTATTTTACTCGGCAGGAATACACCCACATTGTTGCCAACATTTGAATACCATTAACATGAACATTTGGAGGAGGAATAATGACATGCCTTTTAGCCCCCACTGATTGCTTTGGACTCGCTGTGTTTTCTGGGAGATGGAGGAAACAATCCTAAATAAAAAGAGAAGTTAACTGTCTCATGTATATGATGATAGTTAGTCTTAACGCCTGCACCTGGTACCTGTGCTAAAACTAATCCTCTATTATCAACTGGATTAGACCCAACATTTAGGCTCTGGTAGGGAAATAAATGGTAAAAGTAAATAAATAAATAAACTTTGTCATAATGTTTCCATGAAATTAAGCAAAACAAATCAAAGTTTTTGTTGTGGATTTAAAACATTCTCACAGTGTTTGCAACCCAAACACTGGCCATTTTTAAACGGACCACGTGGGTGGGTGGATTGGTGTGCACTGGCGGTGGGTGGAGGTGAGGTGGGTGGGCGTTTGTTCCCACGGGCGCATACCCACCTCCACCCATGGAGCCTCCTCTGGTTTGCTGGATGTCTCCATGGGTGGGGGATGGGTGGAGGTGGGTGTTGCACGGCAGCACACACACAACCCCACCCACTGTCCGTAGTGTTCTGACAGGTGCACACCCATCCACCCACCTCTGCAGCATTTACATAGATGCCCACCCCCTCTGCACAACCGTCTGAACAGCGGGGGCGGAGGGGTGGGCATCTGTGTAAAAACAGCCACTGAAGCGTCCTCCAGGGGCATGATGAGTGAAATGTAGCCTGTGGAACTTGAGTACCCCTCCTCCTTGCAGCCCAAAGGAAAGCTCTGCGATGCTTGGAAGATTGCCCACACTCTTCAACAGAAGTCAGTCTGACAGAGGGATCATCTTCTCGGGCTGGAATGAATATACTGTTCCTTCCGTATTCACAATGATCACACTTGCTGAGCCTTAACGGAAGGGCAGGATAAAATTATAAATAAATAAACATATAAATATCAAAATAATCCTTCACTAGCAATGCATTATTTGCATATTCATTTATACAGCACTTTTACTTTGGTATTTTGGTTATCTTGTCTATTTGGAATTTGGTACTTGCTTGACTTCAGCTGTACTATTTGGTGCTGTTGTGCACCACGTCACTGGTACAGCTACACACCACTTGAAGCTAGTACTGCTGACGTGAATGAAGCACTGAATAATCAAAGTAACCGGAATACCAAAGCAAAGTTACCAACCAAGCAAAGTAACTGGAATACCAAAGGTGATCAAAACAAAGCGAGAAGTGAATAGTGCTTCATATCCACTTTGTTGAAATGAATAGAATATAACAAAATTTGTCAAACTTAGTATTTGTTCTGAAAATTTGTTTCAGCATTACTATCATTACCCATCCCTTTGACTTCCATAAAGGCCTCCTTCAGTAGCAGGTGGCTGCTTGCTGCGCCTGCTAAAGTCAGCCAAAGGTTTTTGGCTGTTTGGCAACCATTTGGGACTAGAGGGCTGGAGCTGGGGGAAGGTTAGGTTTTGGATAGGTTACTTTGTCTTTGAAATGGGTTTTCTCTTTTTGTGGGAGATATGGGGCAAGTGGATTAGGGAAGAAGGGTGGGAATCTGGGATATGGGTTGAGGTGGGATTTGGGGGTGGGAGAAAGTAATTATTGTATTATGGGGTTGTGATTCTTCATTGATTGTATTAATCGGGTTAAAAAGATAAATGGCAGGTGGTGAACGGGGTTTTCTAAGGAATTTTTATGGGGTATTTATGGGTTTTTTCTTTGTAGTTATCTTGGAGGATTTTTAATATATTGTATACTGTCCTGACTCTCTTGAGAGAAAGGCAGTTTAGAAATCTAAATAGGTAAGATAAAATAAATAAATTATAACTTCCACCTTGTCTTTTTCTCATATTTGGGACCGACCGACACAGCAACCACTCTAGAGTTGGTATCACAGGTGACAGGAAGAGAAATGCAGTGTATAAGTAGAGAGCATTAACCATGCAAACAGCTTTTCCATGTTAAGGAAATGTGTTGGAAACGCGCAGAACCCCTTTCCTCTTTCTTTTACTATGGTTAGGGCTACAGTTTTGTAACAGAGGTCAGGAATGGGCATGCCCATGTTGAATATCCATGAATTTCGTGAATTTTTGTGAATTGCTTTGAGAATTGTGTCAGTTCCTGTTAACAGCACAAACTGCAAGGCATCTTTCTCTTACAGAGATGTCTTATGAGAGGAAAGATGTGGGAATCGGAAGTGACATCCTCACAATGTAAAACAGACTGTTAGCGAATCCTGGGAAACTCTATAGTTATATGTGCAACAACCTTTTTTGCACTCGGATGTAACAAACAAATCAGTAGTCAAATGCAGGGTTTTCATATTGTTGATTTTAATTGTTCATATATCAGCTTTGCTCATTGTGTTAAAAACAGGGATTGCAATCCACAAATCACTTACTCCTGAGTAGAATAAGTAGGGGTAAAAACAAATGTGCAGGCGGCCGAGTGGCTCCCTCGCCCGGCTGGGGGTGGAAAAGCGCAGCTGACACTTTTCGGGTCTGCAGGCAGCATGGTACAGACGTCTGTAACCCCTGGCAGCTGGAGCACCACTCACATGCCGCGGGGAGGGAAGGGAAACTCAATATACGTGCTGGCCCACTGTGATCTGTGTGGGCAGCCCTTGGCCCGGAAACCTGGGTGTTCATACTTGCGTGAGTTTTGTGTAACATCGTGGGGGTGTGTGCATGCGTGCGTGTGTGCTCCTGTGCACACACACCTCCAGCCATCCCCCAAGCACAAAGCAACTAGCAAAAACGGTGGTTGCTCCATGCCTGTTGATGGGTGGAGGTGGGTATAGATGGGTGTGTGCTCGTCTACACCCGTCCCCACCCACTGCACACGGACCACGACACACACTGACCCCACGCCCCAACCCATGTAAAAAGGGCTTTAGACTGAATACAGGTAGTGGATTTATTATTTGTGGGTATTAGTCACATTTTCACAGCTCTTTGGGAAATGGAATAATATTCACAACCGATACAGGTACTTGCATATCCGTTTGTGGGGATATTCTATTTTAGGCCATTGCACGTGAGCAATAATGCTAATACTGCTGAAATGGCATGGCCGAAATACCAAAATAAACAAACTAGAAAAATGAGGGAGTGGGGAACCAATCTGAAATACCTGACTGAGTGTAAATAGGTATTGGTTATTCCTTGAATTTTGGGTTGGGTATTTATTCAAATGTTCAACCCATTTTTTCAGGTACATGTTTCTGCTCTAGTGTAAATTCTCTTTTACATGGAGGGTATCAAGTTTGAACTAGGGACTAAATACATACGTGGCTAATGAAGTCAAACAAGCAGAGAGTGCATCTCTGGGTACCCGACACCCAAATCATGCAGAGTTATATGAAGCCACACAGTAGCAGAGTATAAGACTTTTTGTCTCTTGACTTTTGCACTTTGGGGTTAATGATGAGGAGCTCGCATAGCTGAGACTATTGAGGGTGCAGCTGGGCTATATAAGCCTGGTTGACAGGGACTAAGAGCCGGCTAGAGCTCTTTGTCTCTTTTGGCTAGGTAAAACCAGAGGGTTTAGCCTGGGCCAGCAACCCCAGTTGGGGTTCAGTGGTATGTTTTGTTTACTTCCCTGATGCCTTGTTATGTTATACTGGACGGATTAAATGGATCCATGGAAGCAAAGGAACCCACAAAGAAGCTGTCTTCCCCAGTGTGGTGCCTTTCTGGAACCAAGATACCTACATACCTACCGTGTTGTAGTACTGAGAATTATATTGGAAAGGAGGCAACAGAGACAAAGTAGTACAGTGATATCTTTCATTGGACCAACTCCAGTTGGTGGAGGTAAGCTTTCGAACCTCACAGGGGCCGTCGTCAGGCAAGTCAGGAGTTAGAACTGCAGACTGAACAAAGCCGTGATATAGGCCGTAACTGGAAACAACAAGGGGAGGGGAGTAGATGGTGAGAACAGGACTCAGAGCGGAGGTCCTCATTTCAAAAGGGTAGGATACAACAAAGTGGGAAGAGCAAGAGCTGCTTGATGGTAAGTAAACGTAAAGATCCCTGTAGCTGTAGATAGTCCCAGAGCGACTGACCTCTCTTTCCTTGCCTTAAATGGAAACCTATTCAACACCTTTAAAAGGTGAGCCTGGGAACAAAAATGCCTAGCTCTACTAGAGTGCAAAGAACAATGGACTCAATTTGGACATGAGTCTCCCTCGCAAGTGATTACAGAAATTTGAAAATCTAATGACTGTCTACAGCTACAGGAAGCTTTGAGTTTACTTAGACCACGCTCACACCTGACGGTGGTGTGGCGGAGAAACCTCCGCGAGCCAAAGACATGGTGAGGGTTGCGGGGGAGGGGAGAGGGATAACAGAAGTACTGCCGGTGCGAACAGGGTTCTGCCGTGATTTTACATACAGATGACAGGGCTCAAAATCCAGCCCTGTCATCTGTGAGTAAAATCGTGGCAGAACCCCATTCACACCGGCAGTACTTCTGATATCCACCACCCCCACCCTTGCATTTTTGGCTTGCAGGTGTAGCATGGGTGTGGCTCGCCTGTTTGGGACATCTGGATCCTCTTTCTAAAATTATTTCCTGTTGTTACAGGCATCGGTGTGCTCTGGTTGGTCCCACTCTCCATTTGTAGCTATTGGTGGGATTTCTCTGTGTGAATGGTTGGGGGCGTGGCAGGTCCTGCAGTGGTGCAGGGGACTGGACTAGATGACCCTTGAGATCCCTTCCAGCCCTTGTGACTCTATGACTAAGTTTCTCTGCCACACTGCCACCAGGTGTGAATGTGGGCCTTACTATCAGCAGCTCTTGCTCTTCCCACCTTGTTGTATTCCACCCTTTTGAAATGCGGACCTTTTCCCTGAGTCTCATTCTCCCCTTCTCCTCCCCTCCCTTTGCCATTGTTTCCGATCATTGTCTATATCTACACGGCTTTGCTCAGTCTGCAGTTCTAAATCCTGACTTGCCCGACGAAGGACTCTGTGAGGTCTGAAAGCTTGTATGCCTCCACCAACTGGAGTTGGTCCAGTAAAAGATATCACTGTACTACTCTGTCTCTGTTGCCTAAATTTGAAACCAATATGGCAACCTTACTTTCTCTCCATTGAAAAGGAGGACAGACCCATACAGAATGGAAGTGCCATACTGGTTCAGACCAATGGGTCCATCTAGCCCAGCATCCTGTCTCTGACAGTGGCCAACTTTGTTCAGACAGGTGCACAACAGGGCATAATGGTGTGATCTATTTCCTTCACTCCCTGCCCCCAACAGTTAGAGGTCTCTTCTGATTAACAACCACTTATGAACCTGTCCCCTAGGAACTTATCTTATTTTTTTGAATCCAGTTATGCTACTGGCCTTCACAGCATCCCCTGCCAATGAGTTCTACAGACTAATTATAGGCTGAGATTATATGAAACATTTCATTTTATTTGTTTTAAATCTTCTGTCAGTTAATTTTATAGGATGTCCCCTAGTTCTGTTATTTTGAGAAAAGGTAAATAACAGCTCCTTGTTTATTTGCTCTACTCCACTCAGGAATTTGTAAACTCTTACCATATGTCTCCTCAGCTGTCTCTTTTCTAAGCTGAAGAGATCTAACTCTCATACAGAAGCTATTCCATACCTTTGATTGCCTTTGTTGCCCTTCGCAGCACTTTTTCCAGTTCTACTATGTCCTTTTTCAGAGGAAGAGACCAGAACTGCAGGCAATATTGAAGGTGTGGGTGCAACGTGGATTTATACACTGCAACGTGGATTTATGCACTGGTTGCCAATAGCGTGCTGAGCCAGGTTCAAGGTTTTGGTAATGATCTATAAGGCCCTTCACGGTCTTGGCCCCTCGTACCTCAGGGACCGCCTCGCCCTCCGTGCCCCAGAGCGGCTCCTTCGGTCCACCGGGGGTGCCTTCTTGGAGGTCCCCCGTGTTAAGCGGGGGGCCACGATGGAGAGGGCATTCTCGGTGGCCGGACCGTGTCTTTGGAATTCTCTCCCGGAGGAAGCTTGCCTGGCCCCAAGCCTTTTAACATTCTGGCGAGTTTGTAAAACCTGGCTGTTCACCCAGGCCTTTGGGGAGGGTGGGATAGGGTTTTTATTCTCCCTGCCCTTATTTTTTAAATTTTTCTTATCCCTGGATGTTTTAATCATTGATGTTTTAAAGAAATAATTGTTTTTATGAATTTTAATTGTATGTTGCCCCGGGATGCCGTAGGCATATGGGGCGACTCATAAATGTAAGAAAGAAAATAAATAAATAAATAAATAAATATACAGCAGCATTATGAAATTTTCTGTTTTATTTTCTATACTATTACTATTATGAATGATATTTCAAGGGTTTTAACACATGGCAGGAAGCTCATAGGCTACGTGACTATAATTAGCCTTTACAGTTGGTAACTAATCCTTTTGCCATTCTTTCACAGCATGATGATAAACCGTACTGCAACTACTGATACCTTCAGCACTTTGGACCAAGAGGTAAAGTCCTTCTCTAGCTACTGGTTAGCCTCTACCTAAAGCCTGTGATCGCGATGGACTGATACTATGAGGGCTTGTTCTTATGAGCAGGGTTCCTAGTTTTCTCTTTGTGATGGAAAACCAGAGATTTTACTTTTTTTCCAGAGAAAAACAAAGGTTTTGCTTTTCCCCCGGAGAATTTCTCAGAAAATGGCAAATGCATACAGGTTTGGGAGGAGGACACAGTGAGCGTGGGGTATCAAGGATGTGGAGTGGAGCTGAGGGGAAGCAACCTGGAAGCATGTGCTGTGGAGGGGCAGGGGTTCTGCATTTGGAGGGGTGTCACATTTTTTTTTTAAAAATTGGGGGTGGGACTGTTGGTGGGACAGGTAACTGCATAAAAATGAAAATATTACAATAAAATGTGGTGGTCTAGCTCATACCTATATATATTGTGGTCAACTAGCATTTACATTTAATCACAGAAAAACAGATTTAGGGGGTTTCAATCAGAGGATGTATAGGTTTGTTTTATCAGAAAATTTCCAGTTTTTTGTTATGGAGCATTAGGAACCTTGCTTATGAGCCAGGGTACTTAATGCGGAGCAACTATCTCCCAGCATTAACAGGTAGTTCAGGCAGTCACAGAGGAACAGGATGGAACACATGTTCCTACTCGCTGTCACTATGCTGAATGATGCCGTAAAGGCGTCTAACCTGAGGTGCTGGAAGGCGCTTGCTTGGGTGTTCTCTCCTTTTCTGAGGTTGCTTTGCTGCTGCTGTCAGGCCCTGCTGCATTCTCATTCACTCGATGCTGGCTGTGGCTGTTATATCTGGGATCACAGCTTGCCCCACTATCTCTAACTCTGTCTCTGAGACAAAGGCTGTTTTTACACGATTGTTATATCAGTATTAACCCCTCTAAATCTGAATTGTATGTGATCATCTGAACTGCCATGCTGGATTAATTAACTTCTGCTTCCTGGTTTTTAACTCCTGTTTCCAGGTTTTATTCCGATTAGTTCAACCTGATTTTCAAGGATTTATTTATTCTGGAATAAGTCTGGAATAGTGATCATGTAAGTGGTTATTCTGGACTAGAGCCCCCCTACCATAGAGAACTGCAGGTAGAGTTTTTGTCCCCTCTACCCAACGTCTCTATGGTGTTTTGCAGTCTCAGGTGGCTAAATGTCACAGGTACAGATTTATAACCGAGAAGGCTGTGACAAAATGCTATCCATGCTACCTCCTAATTCACTGTGACCCTGCAGTAGAAGGAATCCATCACACCCACCTGTTCCAGCAACCCATGACAGCAAGTAACGCAGGCACAGCAAGGACACTGCAAGGAGAGGGGCTCACAGCTGTCCACACAGCACCCAGAAATCAGAGCAGAAGAAGGCTCTGAAATTCAACTGCATTCTTTATGTGGCTGAATCCTCTGTTTGTCTCAGCTCTCTATACAAATACAGTTCCCTCTGAAAAGGTACGCCTAGTCAATTAATGACGAGACCAACGCGCTAGCACAGGCATTCTACTCTCTGTTGGAGTTCCCCAAGGCGCAATAATTCAACTGCACTGCACCATGGGAATGATGCAGTCCTCCTTGTGACTCTTATATCAGAATATAATATGTGTTTACACTGCCAATCGAGACTAGTTCCAGAGTATTAATGATTGTGTAAACAGTTATTCCTGATTAGGGCTGATGTGGCAGCAGCTGTTACCACACCACAATTCCATTCTGCCATTTTGGAATTGCCCGTGCCACACCACAGTTTTTCTGCTGACATTCCGCTAATCCCACCGGCATTCTGCAAATTCGGAAACTATCGGGAAAAATTGTGGAATTGTCAGAAACTGTCGGAAAACCACTGTTCCGCTATTTTGTGGCGCTGGCGGAATGGCGGAAGTAGCAGAAATGTCATGTTTCCGCTATTTTGCGAAGCCTGTGGAAGTAGCGGAATGAAATTAGCGGAACTGCGTAAGTAGTGGAATGAAACTAGCGGAATGAAAGCCTCTGCCATGCCATACCACTAATTGCAGAAATGCTGTTTCTGGCGGAAATAGCTACTTCTGCGACATTCCGCTACAGCCCTGTTCCTGATTGAGAATTCTGGAATGAAAAATCCAGATTTACAGCTACTTCAGAATAACTATGCACATGTAAAAACACCCAAAGGCACTCTCACCCAAACCAACATGAAGACTCTCCCTCCATCCTGGGTTTCTCTCCCTGCATTGCCTCCTGGGAGATGTAGTTATCTTCCTGTATAGGCAGTCCAGCGTCATGGGGGTTCCTCCTCCTAGCAACTGATAGGCTCTGGGAGGGTAAAGCCTGCTGGGAATTGTATTCCCTCATCTCTGAGGCCGCTTTTACACATGACAAAAATGGGTTCTCGTAAGTGCTTGAGATAACACCAGGTGTTATAAATGCTGGAGTTTTGTAATGTGTTAACACACTATTTCCCCTTTTATGCAGCGAGATCTCACAGCCTTGTAAAACCCACCAGATGTGACTCTTAATAGGCTGTGAGATCTTGTTGCATAAAAGGGGATTAGTGCATTTGACAAAACTCCAGCATTTATAACACCTGGTATTATCTCGAGCACTTATAAGAACCCATTTTTGTCATGTGTAAAAGCAACCTGAGTTTTCTGAATAGTCTCTGCATTACAATTAGATGAACTGAAACATTTTAAACAAGACAGCAATGAATTAATGAATTAGATGAACTGAAACATTTTAAACAAGACAGCAGTGTGAATTCTTGTCTGTGCTGCTTGGTGAAAGGTCATTTGTGCTAAAATATGGGAAGCTTACTGTGGGGAATATGGGATAGCAAGGGGAAACAGGACCGAAGGAAGGGGCACACAACACGAGTACACAAACCCCACTCACAGACGCACACTAATAGTGTTAAAGGAGCCCTCAGTATGGTGTATCGCTGTGGGGTCAATTGTATGCTAAAAGGCACCTGACCCAGCCACCATTCATCAGGGGGCCCACTGGAGATGTCACACCCTGGATTATAGCGAACCTACACACACACAGGACCCAGGAGGGGAAACAAGTGAGGAGGGGGTAGGGAGCCCAGGCCCTGGGAAACCTCGAGGGGAGTGGAGAGGGATTAGGGCAACTCCACACAGGAAGGCACGGAAGGTCAACAGCAAGGGAGACAGAAGCACACACCACTCAAACACAATCACTCACCACACGCAGCACTCGTCACACAGGAACAGGAAACGGGAAGGGATTCTAGCACACCACAGGTTCTCCAACTACCAACACACGGGCCAGATCACAGGAACCAAGAAGCTCTGATCACCAGCAAGAAGAAAGCCCAATGGTCCTCCTTTTATGTGCCTTGCTTCAGACACAGCCCTCGCTTCAGCTGCAGGTGCTCAGAGCACCGCAGCTGTCTCATCAGGTAATGACCCAGCAGACTGCAAGCCGGGGAAGGCTCTACAGACACAGGTACTGAGGTTGTGAGGAGCGCAACCTCCTGGACACCCTGAGTCGCCCCCCTGCCCCCTCCTCCGCAGTCCCTGCAGGACCCGCCCCCTCCATACCCTGACACTTACAGGATTCATAAATCTTCTCACAACCACAGATTGCCCAGAAACTTAGGAATAACAAATAAAGTGATTGTCATTGGGCATTTTTACACACTTCTTAAAGTGCTCGTCTTTCAATTTTCTGGGTTTACAAGTCCACAAGTAAGTTCCAGATGCATTTTTCACACACATACTGCCCTGAGGCAGTTCCTGGATGCATTCTTCACACAAACACTGCCCTGAGGCAGCCTAAAGTAGCCGCAGCTGTAGATGTGACAGGCTGCCATGGAGACCAAGTGACCACAGCTGCCTGGAGCAAAGCAGTTTACCAGAAGAACTTTTTACACACACAAGTTCTGGGAGAAGTTCAGTGCAGATGTCAAAGAGTCAGATGTTTAAGATCTGGATGAGTGATTTAGACACACAGAAAGTTCACGCTGTGACAGCAAACATGCAGGAGAAATGTGTGTGTAAAAACACCCATTGTCAGCCAAACTTGATGCTTATATTAACAGTGATATCATTGATTCATTAACTAAAAAATAATCCCTACCCTATTCAAACTCATCTTCATAAATCAACACTGTCCAGGTTGTTTACAGCATTAGAGTAGATCCTTTAAATGAGGGGTGCTGTACCATTCTCTCTATGCCAAAAACATGGAATAATTAAGAGTTTTCTAGCTTGCACATCGAAGTGGATAAATATTATTGAAGTTCATGTTTGGCTTGGCTTCTCCTGAGACTGGGAAGTTCATCTGAGTTCAGTTTTTAATTGAACAGCTTGGCAAGACCTTAGTGGAACTTAAGCTGGCTTAATTTTTTTCTCCAGTTTCTTATGGCAAGTGGGATCTTAGATGAGGGTTTCAAAGAGGACAGTGATGTGGATTAGGTTTGAATACTGATTTTTACAGTCTATTTCTGTGTTTTAATTATCCGGTGCTCTGTAATTTGAACATGACCTTCCTTTTATTCTCCTCTGTGCCTTGTTTTGATCATTTGTCCTTTATTTTGCTTGTTATTTTGAAGGAACAAGACGGCCAACTCCTCGCTCTTCACTTGGGGCAGCACCTTCTCCCAAGGTTCCAGTGGATGTCCAGAACAGCTCCTAGAACAAGTTCCTTCATTTTGATATCCAGGACTTGGAGACATGATAAAGTAGCAAGCTGTCACTTTACTTTTGATCCAGATTTTTTAAAAGAGATCGGCTGAGAAAGAACGTTGCTATTGAGGATGGCTGATAATCCAAGCAAGTCATTAAAAAAGACCCAAGACCATGCATCTAAACTGAAATGACTCCTACTGTAGATTAAAATGACACTATAATCAATGAACTTTAAAGGTTTATAGCAGAGGTTCTCAAACTGGGGGTCTAGGACAGTGAACGGGTGTTGCACCATGTGCGGATGGAAGCATGACATTGACCAATATCAGATATGCTTTGCATGTATCTGTTGCTGTTTGGGGTCATAAGAATTATATTTAAATTTCAGAATGGGAGCTGTGACAGTTACCTGCAGAAATGGGTGTGCCAGTATATTTGTGGATGGTTCAGGCCTTGAATGGTACCTGTTAACTACATGTGTTTACCATCTGTTTCTGTTCCATAATTTCCATCTGAGTATTTCAGTTTATTATCTCTGTTACTTCAATATGAATCTTTACCTCACTTCCATCTGATACCTTGTCAAAAAAATGCATAGGGGTCATCTGATTGGGTAACAGGACAAAACCAAAACAAAACACGCGGTGTCCTTCCTCTCCCTTTCTGCTGATGATTTCGATGTTGGCAGTGGTGAGTGCACAATCATATCTTGTGGATCAGTAACGTGGAAGTCAGTAACACATAAAACCGATATAATATGGAAAGTCAAAACAAGTCAGAAAAATGGAAAGACGGTAGTGGTACTACCTGGACTGCTGGGTAGCTGGGTACTCATCCCAGTACATGGCTACCAACTGGGTAACCAGTTACTAAAACATGTGGGCAACATCCACAGGTACTAAACTAGCTGCCCAGTTCAGCTCTATTCTTACAGGCAAAAAGTTTGGGAACCTCCAGGTTATAGCTAAATTTAACTGGACGTTTCCAAAGAAGTAAACCAAAGTAGGGAAGAGGAAGATATTCTCCTCCTTAATTGCAGCCATCCATGACTCACTGTTTTTGTAGGAGGGGTCAGAGGATGGGGACAGGCTTTGGGGGACTCAGAGGGGTGGGGCCACCCTGCCTCACTTTGTTCAAGAAACCATCTTTGGACACTGACCCCGGACAGCTATCGCCCTGTCTCTAACCTCTCCTTTTTAGGGAAGGTTATTGAATGGGGTAGATGCCTGCAGCTTCAGGTTCATCTTGATGCTATCGATTTCTGGACCCATTTCAGTCTGTCTTTTGTCCTCGGTTTAGTATGGAGACCATCCTTGTGACCTTGGTCAATTATCTATGCTTGGAGATTGACAGAGGAAATCGTATGCTGTTGATCTTGATAGATCTTTCAGTGGCCTTTGATCAGTGGCGGATTGGCCATTGAATGCACTGGGAGGATTCCCCGGGGGCCGGGCTGGGGGCCGGTCATGCTGTCTTTTTAAAAATTATTCTTAACAAACAAACCCCAAAAATTGTTGGTCCTGACCCCTGTAGGGTTGGGTTGTGTTGGGGGGGAGGGCTTACCTGACTCTCCCTCTTAGTAGCGCTGAAGCAGCAGCGGGGACAGCGATCATAAGGCTGTTTGTTTACAAACAGCTCCTGCCCATGTGCTGATCAGAAGGTTGCTACCTTGTAAAGAAGGTTCTTCGAGATGGCTCCCAACATTCTCACAACTGGGTTGTGCGC